>OX411312.1:49684940-50197440 GCA_948150685.1 Rhaphigaster nebulosa | reverse complement strand
ATTTGAATTACACTTAAGATCATCTGCGATAAACAAACAAAGATAAAATTAAATAGGCATAACTAAGTAAGTTGAAACACAGAAATACCATCCATTAGTAAAAAGAAAATAAAGAAAAAGAAGGGTGGCAATTATAAAAACCTAAAAAAAAGGAGGGTGGCAATTATAAAAACCTAAAGAGAAAACAACACTGTTAGGTTTAAAAGGAAACAAATCCTTTGAAAAGGGAGAGACTAAAAAATGTTTCTAGAGTATAAAGGGCCCATGTACAAATACCACAGGCACTTCAGAATTCGGGGAGACATTCAGCAACGCTCTTTAGCATTGCACATACTTACTTCTGGTCAGTTGTTTATACAATTGAAGGATTTGGATAGCTCTGTAAACCTAATCTAAGGGACGAGCGGTGGTGTGGTCAGAACAGATATCCTGAGCGAAAGCAAGTGCTCTCGAGGTGCACTTGTGGCGGCCTCATGACTCTAGTGTAAACGAGTGGTGGATCCAGAAATTTTCTGAGGGGGAATATATTCCTATGTAAAGGATAATCAATTCTTCCCTTCCCCCAGAAAATTTAAAACATTAAATGCTTAGTTCAGGTTTTAAAATCCACATTAATCAATAAAAGCTACTGTTGTATATAAAATAGAAAACAGTTTTCAAGGAATTTGCTTTTCACCTTCTAGAGAAGGAAGGCTCCCCCATCTTGATCCACCAGTGATGTAGACAAATCAAACTCTCATGATTAGAACCTGGATTCTCGTGAAATTGCACTTTTTTTTTCGGTTGCTTGAAATCGATCGGGGAAAAGTTATTAGGATTAACATATGTAAGTTTTATTTTGCACGAAATGGCACATTTTACAAAATTTTGGGTTTAGACGTAATTAAAAAAAAAATGTAAATTGCTTGAAAATATAAACATTGAGCCAAAATTACATGGGACAGACTCACGAAGTAATAGATTACTGTTTATAACACACTAAGTATTTGGAAAATTATGGAACTGAAACTGAAAAGTGAAGTTTGTTTTGCTCTTTTTCGATTCGTGAAAAGCCTGATAAGAAACAACATCCCGTATGAATTTTTACGAGTGAAGGCAATTAAAAATCCATTCAACATAATTAAAAACAAATATCGGAAATTGGAGGAGCAAATAAATAATTCATGATGTAACAGTTGTGATATTATCTAGTTAGTTAGTTATCTGCTCACGGATTTCATCTAATTAATTATATCTTATTCAAATATAAACCCAAAATGGGAAAAATGATCAGAATTGAAAGACAATCCACCAAAATGGGCCATAAATCCAAAGTTCTAATGGCAAATATGAATGGTTCAACTTTTTCGATAATGATGGAGTTATAGATACATCGGCAGAAATTTGGGATTGTCTCACTTTACCATGCGATACGTTATTAAAAATTTTATCAGTTGGCATTAAACACTCTTCGGCAGTAAATGCATTGCCAAAGTGCGTGAATAACGTATGATCGTGCCGAAAGTAACTAAAAATACCCTAATAAGTACTCGTGAAGTTTTCACATTTTACATAAAAATGCTCCAACTTACCTAATTTATTAAGAAAAATAGTAATTTATGAAAGAAAACAAAATATGTAATGCTTTTTAAAAATCATAAACAACGTTAATGGCAAAATTTTATTTTTAATTGCACATTTCTGTTGCACGTTTTACAATTTTTTTACTGCACAAAATCCGGGCTCTATTCATGATCGTTTAAACGCTTGTTTACAGCTTGTTTACAATGTGAAAGTTACGGCCATTAGTCGTGGCAGTACTGTCTGACTGTCGAATTGGTTTGATAGTTAACAGTACTTATGCAGCAATGAGTTATCAACCTGACCTAACCTGCTTATCAACTGTGTGTTCCGATTATTTCTGAACTTGAAATTGATTGTATCCAACGTTTTTTACATTATTTAATTCTTAGAGGAGGAATAAAAACTATATAATTTAGTTTTTATGGTGACCTATAATATAAATTGCTTGTGTTGGACCAGCTGTTCTACATTGGCCATTTTTTCAACTACCACAAGGTTTACTGTCAGGACCTAGTAGAGATGTTAGAAAAATATATATATAAAAAAAAAAAAATCTGTACCACTACAACCCATGAAGGGTCTTGGATTCAGTACTTGGTAAGAACCGTACCCAACGTAACCCGTAACCCAACGGTTGTGCAAGGAGGTGATTTGGCTGAGATCACGCTCTACTGCCAGGTTTTTTCCCCAATTAAGGGTGCCCACTTTATAGAGGCTGGATGTGCTCCAGAAGGGTCTCCCGACCCCAAGTCGATCCACGGCTGATAACGGAATAAATAATTATCTGCGACAAGCGGCCTCGAACCCAGGATCGGGAGCATGGTAACACAGTACCTTACCACTGAGCTACTCCGCTCTCCGGAAAAATATAGAAATATCGATATTTGAAAGGAAATTTAAAATTAATTTTTTGTCCGATAGTTTTAATTCGATATATCGTAAAATGATCTGATCATATCGACATCGTTTTTTGGAAAAGGCAGAAGCGCCATTTAGCAAACTTTACAAAAAAAAAACATGAAACGATTTTCCCCAAACAACAATATATAATTTTTTTAATTTTATTCTTTATTGTGTACAGTAGGAGTTTATTAAGGTGGCAAAATCCTTATAATTACAATATATTTTTAAGACTTCTATCTCTGGTTAAGGCCAGAGTGACGACTGAGAGTCGTTTGTATTTGGTGCTTACGACATCAATAGTAGATTTTTAGACTATTTCCATTTTTTTTTTCGATATATCGTGAGCGAGATTCGATAGAGGTGGTGTTTACATCCCATAATAAATTGAAACCTAAATTTCGAATTTTTGGAGCTTAACCCCTTTTCAAAAAACGACGTTGAATGCAAGTTCATCAAATAATTTTTTTTTACTTGATTAAGGTGACGTTGTATTAAGTGCCTCATTATTGTGGCAGTGGAAATAGCAGGATGCATATATACAAGGCTTTCTTTCTTTTTTCTTTTTCTTTCAGAAGGTATATCCTTGAAGAAGCGATTTGTCTGATTTCTGACAAGGATAGTGCTGATGAGCCTGATGCTAATATCAACGACCTTTTCGACAATCAACTGTTAGCTCTGCCATATAAAAGCTGAACAACCATATGCAATTGCACAATACAGCAAATATATGGATGGAATGGACCAACTCGATGAGAATATCTGAAAATTTACGGATCAACATTCGGTTCAAAAAAGGACATTTATATGCTTGTAGATAAATGCGACTGCAAACAATGCATGGCAGTTGTATTGGCATTCGGAAGCTTACAAAGTGGAATCCTCGGATCAGCTACGATTCGAAGAAAAAATGCATTCAGTTACAATATCCAAGCATTTCTGGTCGACCCAGAGTTCACACTAGCATCTCGAAAAGGGTTCCAAATGTTACAAAACTTGACGGAGAGGTCTAATTGAGTATCTCGAATTTGACTCAAATAAGATTTGGTCTTTATAAACAAAAAGAGTGTGATGCCAATAGGCCAATCACAAATGAAGATACAGCCAGGATTGACTTCAGGGCTTTGTTTGGACTAGTTAAGAGGTTTGCATACTAAACGTTCCCGGATCTTGGAGCAGAGGCAAAGAGAGGAGAGCGGTAGATGGTCACGTTTTTTGGTTTTTCGTATATATCTCGAAAACGGTTGGTCCTACCTTAAAACACTATGGTAAAAAAAATGAAGATCATTAAATTTCCTACCAGAATGCCCCTATTACGTTTTTCCTTATCTGTTATAGTTTAAGAAATATACGCTCTTAAAGAAACAAATTTGAAAAAAAAAAATTGTTTTTAAATTCCTCTTGTACTGGACTATACCTTTCCTTTTATTGCCTTTATCGTATGTTACTTTTAATAGCGTATATTTCTTAAACTACAACAGATACGAAAAAAAAAATAATAGGAACAATTTTGTAAGGAATTTAATGCTATTCAGTTTTTTTTTTTACATAAAACGTTTTAAGCTAAAACCAACTGTTTTCGAGATATAAACGAAAAGCCAATAACATGACCTTCTTTCTCCTCAATTTTTTTTTTTTTTTAATGTTGCTTTAAAAGGGTTTAAGTGAGATTTTTGAAAATGTTTCGACCAATTACGATATAGCCTCCTTTTGAGGTAGTTGATAAAGTAAGAAAGGTTGACAATTGATAACGAAAAAAAAAAAAAATACATTTTACTTTTCCGATACATCATTTGGGATGATAATGAATTGGCAAGTGGCAACCAATAGCATGTTGTTGCTGGTTCAACAAAGACGACAAACAAGGATGTTTGCCCAATAATTGGAGCTGTTTGCTGTTTGCTCTCCTCGCCCACTGCTAATTACGTTACACTAACTCTCATCCCCACTACCTGAAATTGATATGCAAAACAAAACTTACACAACAACTGGACGCAGCATGTAATTTATTGCATGGATGAATTGGGTTGTTATATGATTACATGAAAGAGAAAAAATATTTACTTAAAAATCAAGCAATGATTCCGAATTCATTGTTTGCACATATTCAACATCTTACCCTTCATTCAATTATCTAAATTGAATTCTTTAATTAAAGTAAAAACAAACAAACAAAAAAAGCAGAAAAATGTTTTTTATGCTTCGCAAACATCCCTTTTCTTCAACGGCATACAAATTTCCTGGGATGCCGCATTTGCCCTACGTTTTTTCCTATAATTTTACAATTTTCGTTTCAGACATTCATCTTGCTACATGGACCATGCTCACATGAAGCGACAATTTTGGATCTGAGTTTTCAAACAATTAAAAATATTCCTGTCTGAAAAAAGTATACTCAGTTAACCATAAAAAATGAATATTCACGCCCTTCCAAATAAGAGGTATATTATTTTGAAGATAAAAAATAAAATTTGCCTGATTTTTTTTTACTAGTTGATTTAAAAAAAAGAATAATCATATATGTTTGTTGATTAAGGTGAACACTCCAATATATAAAAATAAAGGCAGGCTGCTTTTATTTCACCACTTTATTTATTATGATATGTTTATATATTATGCCTTCTTCTTTGGAGTTTCACCTGTGATGGCTCCCGTATTGTTATTTTATTTTTGAAGTTGTAAGTGTTTTATTAATACCAACTTAATAAAAATTTTGCATAATGAAATTTGATCCAACCTCAATTTTGTTATTGTGTTTTTATTGTAATTATTTATTTGTTCAATTTTTTTATTGACGCTGTATATTTCGACTTGGTCCGGTTTGGACTTAAATATGACTGTATATTCATTTTAAATAATTTTAGCATGTGTATTGTATTTATTGGAATATTTAAGTATAATTAATTCTGTGATTTGTTAAAAATTGAACTAAATAGGGTTTTTTTTTACAGAGATGCCTGAGGATGGCTTGTAGGCCGAAAATTTGCATCATAATAAATAAAGTGGTGAAATAAAAGCAGCCTGCCTTTATTTTTAGAATAATCATCTTTTACATCCTGATAAATTGCTTCATGATTACACTTAAGGATGGAACAGTAGTGTTGATATTCGAAATTCCATCACAATAATTATTATTGTTTCCACCGTTTATTGCGTCATTCCCCGTCCATCCATGGAACAAGCATGGACAAGGAATGAAGGAAAAATTAGTTTTTTTCTGTTTTTCTTAACTTTACTTTTACCTTTTTCTTAACTTTACTTTTACCAATCCTTAAAAGATCATATAGAAATTGAAATTATTCTATGCGCTCTAACAGGCTTAATTTTTTATTTTTTAAAAATTCGATCGAGACTAAATAATTCCAAGCTGACGCATTGTAAGTTACCAGAACGAACTGCCAGCCGGTGATTTCGACAGTTAAGATCAGCAGAAGAACAATAGCTACAAAGAATTGGTCTTCCGAAAAAACAGCCTGTGACAGAAAAAAATCGAGAAGAAATTCGTGGACGAGGTGATACGAGCAAAAGGCCTGGACAATCATATTATATTATTTAAAATTATGAAACCCTCTTAGAGCGAATATTCTTAGAGGTACACCGAGGTGTGATGAAAGCGAAACCTTTCAATACAACAATCACTTAAGTTCCAGCATTTTTCGTCTTCCTCCATTATCTTCCACGACTTAACTATAAATGTTAGATATTAATTTTCCTAAAATCTTTAGCTTTTCGACGGTATATTATTCATCTATATTACTATTATTATTCAGTGATTTCGTTACCAACCTGATAAAATATTTCACATTCAGTTAAATATCAAATTCTTTCATAGTATATATTTATCCATTACTTATCACAAATAGCAATGAGAGACAGTTAATTATTCCAAATAAAAAAAATTAAAGGTAGGGCTTTTCCTACTTTAGAGGAAGCCATTTTGAAAATTCATTTAAGCCCTGTCAGTCTATTTGGAGAAGACCTAGCTGATATTAAACACCACTTAATTGTTCATTGATCAAACGAGCTTAATCAAAATATACGTCTCCCTTAATATATATTTCATATGTAGATAAGTGAAAGTAAAAAGTGATATTTTTAAACAATTTTATACTGTTGTATATTAAAACGATTTTATTTAGAATTAAAAAAAAAATACAAAATGTTTTCATTTTTATATTATTTAAAGTAGGTACCCAAAACGGGTCCTTAAAACACGGATCATTGTCGAAAATCATACTGACAAAAACTGGACCAACAAATATTGTATTTCGGCATCTGCTACCTATACGAGTATTCAAGAAATTTATAAGATGAATACCGTTTCCTTCAAATTCCTTGAAGGTGCCAACAACTGGGAGTAGGAGGATGGATATATTTAATTTTACCCTAAATTAAATATATCTCACAATTAATGGCTGGAGTATTCGAAAATTATAAGGCTGGTTCTTCCTTTCACACTTCCTGGCATGTGCCAATAGTGAAGATGATCACATATGAGCTGATTCCAAAAGTTTCGGAACTCGGAATTGGCTCATTGAACAAAGTGAAGAAGAATAGAGAAATGGTAAGTCTCATCTGAAGTCCGTAGAATGATAAGTCATTTAAGGCAGTAGTTTGAAATACGTTGAGTAAAAAATTTCGTTTGTTGCTATTAAATATCATTAAGTGGTAGTCTGAGATTGTGCTGTATAACATAACATAAAAAGTTACATAACTTTTTATTGAATGAAAAATAACGATTTCGATTTGTCACTTTAAGGTTTTCCCCCGAAGATGGTGAATGGAAATCTACTCTATAAATTACAAATCATCAATCGACATGTATCCAATTTCCTTACAGTTGCTAACTTGTCAGTTATACTATAGTAGGAGACATATTGCAAATAATGTTTTTCCTGTTTCAGGATATTAGACTATATAATACACTCAAACGTCAAAATTGTAACATTCGACATCAAATCTCAGGATTCACTTAGCCTATTAGCTGAAAATTTAATTAAATTTAATTAAAGCCCAATTTAATACATAGGCCAGTCCAGTACTGACTTGTACTATTGATGTTTTACAACGGTACACAGCTTGAAGAAATTAATCGCACAGTAAATTGGAAGGATGTACTTGCCAAGAAGGCGAGGACGAAGAGACTTGTTCGCCTGTTGCAGGGATCAAAAAGGGCAGAATTGGAGGATAGATTCACATTTTTCCTCTATCTTCATAAATGGCCGAGTTATGAGCTTATAAAATCTCTAATCGGCCGCCATTTTGAAAGGGAATGACGGATGGCAATGTCGAGTTCCGAGGATGACTTTGTTGGCAAGTCTCAAGAAAATCGGTTCAGTAGTTTCGGAAAAAAGTCGCGCGTCGGCGCATAGTGGTCAAAACGTGAAAAAAAAACCTAAATCACAACCCCCTCAAAATACCGATTCTATTATATCCCATCATTTTAGAGTAGTTTATGTACCCATTTCCAAAGTTACGAGGGAAAAATGGCATTTTTATACTTGCTCAAACTCGTACAATAAAAAATCATACTCTTGATTTGATTGGTAATTTGATGTTAAAATTAAGTCACTTCATTTCTACTAATTTATTTTTTTATATGTATTTTTGTACTTTTATACTTCCTTGTACGAAGTAAAGAAAGTATTGTAATCGGGAAAAATTTCGTTTTTCAGATTTCAACGGAAATATCCATTTTGACCATCCCTGAATTCATTTTGACTAGTTTCGTCGTTACGTACGTACGTGCATATCTCGCATAACTCAAAAACGGTTAGCTGTAGAAAGTTAAAACTTCATATTTAGAATTATTGTAAAATCTAGTTGTGAACCTCCCTTATTGGTCACTGCATGATTACCGGAAGTAGTACTTTACTTGAAGGTCATTATTGATTTTCATCAAAAATTATATTAAAATATAACGCAAAACTTCTCAAATTTGATATATAAGACTTGTATATTAATATAAATAACATAATAAATTTTGATTAAAATTTTCAAACAGGAAGTGGTACTTTGCTTGAAGGTCATGTGAGACTTTCATCAAAAAAATATATTAAAATATAATGTAAAACATCTCAGATTTGGTAAATTAGACTTTTATATCTATACAAAATAATACAGTTGATTTTGGTTGAAATTGAAGAGCCGAAAGGGTTTACTTGAAGATCATAATAAACTTACATCAAAAGGTATATCGACATTTAATACAGAGATCATATGATTCGGTGATAAAGGTTATAAACGCGATTTTTTTTTTCAGTCTAATTAAATAATTTTATTACTTGTTTCAAGAGTTAAAATTGAGTGTAAAATACTTGTTTTCCCACTCCAATTGTGAACTGAACAAGTCTGCAGCAGGAGAATAAGATATAAATTAAGCGGGTTCATTGGCTTAAAATGTTGAAATCATCGATTTACAATGCTTTATCTAGTGACATTGAAAGTTCTAATGTTGTGATAGAACACGAAAAAAACTCTGGGGAAATTGTTACCTACTGAAAGAAAACGACATATAATAACGGAATGAGACCTTGTGCAAGAGCTCGTGCGTGTGTGTGTGTCTGCATGTGTCAATAGATGGATTTCGCGACACCGGGTGTCGTTTTTGAGAAGAGCTATCTTCGGAAACTAGTACCCAAATTCAGGATCACAATTTGAGCCACCGATTTATAGTTTAATATGCGTACAAGAAAGTCATGTGTTATTCACAACAGATATTTTTTAATTGTTTAAATAACGTTTTTTTAAACTGTGCATCTTTTGAGCGCGGCCGAGTGCAGTGTTCTAACTTGTTTCTTTTAACATATTAGGCTTCTATTCACGTTAGGAAATAGTATCTAGCTGCGTAAATCTGCGAACTTTGTTGATATTTTGATTTTAATTCCTAAAAGTATTATTCGAATTGAACGTGCCCTTTCTGGGTGAAAAGTTTTGAAGAAGTTCTGAAAATTTGCTGGTTAATGTTTATTAGGGTGCTGATTACGAATGTCAACTTTTCAACCTCAAACCTCAGATTTTATCTAGAAGTATAAAAAAAAAAATGCAAAAAAAAAACTTTGTTTTTTTCTTTTTGGTCATTACTTAAAACCATTAATTGGAATATTTTCAAATATTCATTTCGCAATAAATTAAACAAGAGTTAATTATTACCTAAAATTTTGATTCTAAAGATTTTTTCGTTTGGCCGCTCCGTTTTGTAGCGAAAGTGAGCCGAAATTAGGACACTATGCAGCCTAGTCAAATAGGAACCAGAAAGTGGGCGGAAAGCTTTGAAGAAGTTCTGAAAATCTAATTATTTATGATTTTTGAGTTGCTGATTGTAAATATCGACTTTGCCACCTAAAATATTTTCCATAAAAAAAAAAAAAAAATATATCTGATGTGGACAACACATGACTTCCTTGTACGCCTATTAAATTATAAATCCGTGGCTCAAAAGAGGATACTGAATTTGGTTACTAGTTTCCGAAGATTGCAGTACAAACGACATTCGGCGTCCCGTCATCCATCTATTGACACACACACACTCTTGTCACTGGAGGTCTCATTCCGTTATTATATGTCGTTTTCCTTCACTAGGTAACTAGTTTCCAAGATATTTCACCATGTTCCATGACAACAATAGAACTGTCAATATCACAGGATAAAGCATTAGAAATGGACAGTTTCGACATTTTAAGCGGAAAAACCCACTTAACTAATATATTATTCTCATGATGAAGACTTGTTGATCTCACAAATGGGGAGGAAAACTAGTATTTTAGACTCAATTTTAACACTTAAAACAAGTAATAAAAATGTTTAATTGGATTGGAAACCAAATTGCGTTTGTAACCTTTATTACCGAAACATATGATTTCTCTTTTAATTTAAATATAATTTTTGATGTAAGCTTATTATGACCTTCAAGTAAAGTACCCTTACCCGAATTTATACGAATCTTAACCAAAATCTAGTAAATACATTTATATCGATATAAAAGTCCTATTTACCAAATTTGAGATGTTTTACATTATATTTTAATATATTTTTTGACGAAAGTCTAATATGACCTTCAAGTACAGTACCACTTCCGTTGATCAAGCAGTGACCAAAAACGGAGGTTCACAACTAGATTTTACAACAATTCTAAATACAAAAATACGAACGAACGAACGTACGTACGTACGTACAGACGCCACTACGAAACTAGTCAAAATGGCTTCAGGGATGGTCAAAATGGATATTTCCGTTGATATCTGAAAACCGAAAATTTTCGCGAATACAATACTTCCTTTACTTCGTACAAGGAAGTACAAATATAAAAAAATGCTAAAAAGTTCAACAAATAAATTTCTACATTCCGTCTCACAATTTATTTTGTAATGGAACTGCTAAACTATATGTAGAACTACATAAATGTTATAACATACCTAATAACATCCACAAGATTCTTTTGCTTGGTACTACTATTATTTCAGCAGCTATTTAGCCTGTTAGGATGCTCACGGAAAAAAAACAAAAAAAAAAAAACAGTAAGCTAGGATAAAAAATATTGAGAGTATCGTATAGGAGCATTCCCTAAATTTCAGCAGGGACGCTACAAATGAGGTTGTCATCAACATGCTTCAAGTGGCATCCGATGGTTTTGTTAATAAATTAATACAAACCAATTAAATTAATACAAACAAAAAAACGCGAATTCTCGATCGCCGTTACGTAATTAATACAGTTGCACACTTTATTTTTTAATTTATATTGCACTATGTTTTATATTTAATTTATACCAAATACAATAAGATACAGTTATAATATGTTAAAAGTTTTTAAATTATTATTTTCTAGTAAAATTATATTGTATTGATGTTGTTTTTCAATTGCCCCTTATATTTACCCAATTATTTTCTATATATTTTGAAATATATCTTGAAATGTTTAACTCCAATTGAATCGGGGTTTGCTGTATTCGATTCAGTGTTAAAAAATACATTAAATTAATCCTCTTGTTTACTCAGATAAAGATGAGAGGTTAGTTTTTTTTTTTCGCAAAAAGATCGGTTTAGATAAAGATGAGAGGTTAGTTTTTTTTTTCGCAAAAAGATCGGTTTAGATAAAGATGAGAGGTTAGTTTTTTTTTTCGCAAAAAGGTCGGTTTATGACGACCGTGCGGTTTACGGCGGACGGGCGGATTTTTTAAATCGATATTTGGATTCAACGTATCTTGAAACGTAAAACCTAAGGGGGTTAAATTTTTTTTGTTTTCTTGTTCGATTACAAAGGTTCATTATTGAAAATAATAAACCCAAAATCTTAAGTGAAATAAGTTTATGTAATCAGTAATGAGACGAAACAGCCACAAAGTTGACGACAGCCTCCTAAAACGTCTCATCCAATGAAAGATAAACTTAAACCACCGCTGAGATGGTAATTGTGTTTCAGACTTAAGAAGAGAAGCTGATTTGAGCTGGCGTCATCTCGCGTCGAAATATACCCTTCAAGTGAAATTCTCATTCAGAGAACAAGCTCTAATCTTCTTTAAGAAGAAACAGTATTAGGGTAAGTAAGAAAAGATATACAACTGTTCCTCACCCCCTCCTCTCATCCCAGTGCGTAATAATAAATAAAATCTACACGCTATCTACACTTATTTCATAAAAAGTTGTAAATGTTCATCTTATGGAGAATTTTTACTTTTCCTTACCTATATACGAAGTATATAGTAAGGGAGAGTATTGCGATAGTGAAAATTTTCGAATTCGAGTTTTCAACGGAAATATACGCCATTAAAGGTCCCCGAGTCCAAATAACCAAGTCTGGCAAAATGGTCTGTGTATCTGTGTGAATGTGAAGAGCCTAGCTAAAAAACGAAAAGTTGTACGATACTGAAATTACGAATTTAAGGTAGGTATATGGCTGTGATGTTACAGCAATGTTTTCGTCAAAATCGACTAACTGGAGGTGCCACTTCATATAATCGATTTTACACTTTTTTACAATTTTCTCGAAAACGGCTCAAATGATTTTGATCCTAAATTATTCTTCTTAAAGCCCTTTAACTTTATTAGCAGTATTAGCAAAGATACAGCGCATCGGACTAACCGGAAGTAGCTATTATATCATGGATTTTACAATTTTCTCGTAAACGGCTCCAACGATTTTATTGAAACTTGACCAATCTCTTCTTCTTAAAGCCCTTTAACTTTTCATGTATTTAGTACGTCACCGAGAAAATGCAGAGAAAAAAGTTATGACGAAAAGAATATTTTATTTTCGCTTAACTTAAAAAAACATGCAATTTATAGTGAATTATGTATAGAATTGTACGTAAGATTATTAAATTCTCTAAAAACCAAAAAAGAATCATCATAATCGGACCAGTATTAGCAAAGATACAGCGCATCGGACTAACCGGAAGTAGCTATTATATCATGGTTTTTACGATTTTCTCGTAAACGGCTCCAACGATTTTGATGAAACTTGCCTAATGTCTTCTTCTTAAAGCCCTTTAACTTTTCATGTATGTAGTACATCAACGAAAAAATGTAGAGAAAACAG
The DNA here is from genome assembly GCA_948150685.1 of Rhaphigaster nebulosa. Taxonomy (NCBI): domain Eukaryota; kingdom Metazoa; phylum Arthropoda; class Insecta; order Hemiptera; family Pentatomidae; genus Rhaphigaster; species Rhaphigaster nebulosa. Next base: position 50,184,441 of record OX411312.1, on the reverse strand, counting down.
TGATGACGAAAAGAATATTTTATTTTCGCTTAACTTAAAAAAACATGCAATTTATAGTGAATTATGTATAGAATTGTACGTAAGATTATTAAATTCTCTAAAAACCAAAAAAGAATCATCATAATCGGACTAGTATTAGTAAAGATACAACGTATTTTATGAGAACTACAAGACCCTAGACGGATAACCGGACGCATCCGAATGGAGACGGATGCGACCAAACCTCCTCCCACCAATCCGCCAATATGTTGTCAACAATACCGTCTGTCAAGAATACAAAAGCGGAAATTAACTTAATAATTTATACTTTTATATTATTTAATGCAAAAAAAATGTTTCCACGGAAACTAAACCGAAACTTTTAAACTATATTTTCAATTTGACAAACTTAAAATACATAGGTAGTGTACAGAATTGTTGTACTAAAATTGTTTAAAAAACTTTTTTATTGTACTCATGTGGTAGAAGATGTGAAGAAGTGAATTCTGCTGAGTTCATTTCAAGTATTGTTTATGTGAACTCTTTAAAATTATATTAAAAAGATAATTATTATAGGACAGTAAGGGGAATTTGTGTGATGCGCGCACCGCACCAGATTTTTTATTATCATAAGGAAATAGGATTTCTCCATAAGATTTAATTTGGAAGACGGATCCAACCTTAACATATCATGTACGAGTAACATTTAGGTAATAAATAATTGTTACAAAAATAAAAATAATTAAGTTTAAAATTTTATTAAAATGTGAAACAGTCAAATATTATATAAAATTAAAAGATTAATAATGAAATAAATGATTCGTGGTAAAATTTAAATATAACACAAAAAAGTCAAAGATAAATAAATAAATATATACACAGAGGAAAAAGTAATAAACAATATTGATAAAGTAATATAAATATAATATAACCAATATTAGCATCCAAGTGCTTAATAATATACTCTTATACAGTGATCTCCAAACTTTTTAGCCTCCGTAAGTCCCGAGGATCGCAATGAGTCCTCACTAAAGTCCCAAGGGCCAATACCATAGCTCATCATACTAACATATCCTCATATAATTAATTACAGTTAAAACTTTTAGTTTCTTTGTGTATATGTCTTATTGTGTTTTTTAATTGGCCGTTTAATAAAAACATAATTATTACTTAATTTATTATAATTTTCTCAAAAACGGATCAAACGATTTTGATAGAACTCGTTATATCAACGTACAATTAAATGGTCTTTATCAGCTATGTCTTATCCTCAACGAAATAGTCTCACAGAGCTTAAAATCCGAATTTTCAAAATGGCTTCCTATAAAGTACTTTTAATTTTGTTTATTTGAAACAATTAATAACCTGCTCTCATTCTTAGTAGTAATCAACACAAAAAAAAATGGGTTTATATTTTTAAATAATGAATACTTGTATTCGCCCAAGAAAAATGATGATCGGCACTCGATCAATCCGCCATTTCGTTTCAAAATGGTGACCGATTAGAAATTTTATACCCCCCGTAACTCAGCCATTTGTAGCAATTATCTCAAAAACTATAACAGATACGAAGAAAATGAGTATTAACTTGTATAAAATGAATAATTCTTAAAGAAATTATTACCAGCTTTAGTTTTGGATAGGATACATTTTTCTGTAGGACGCATCGCTTTCGAGATATTAGTGAAGAATCCAAGTAAAGGTCCAATGCACAACAATAAAATTACCTATAAAACAAAAATAAATCATCGAAATCGGACCAATATTATTTGAGATACAGCGTATTGAACTTCGTGGACTAATTCCCTGGCGCTCTTGACAATTGGCCTCCTGAGTTGTCCTTTTCCATTTCTTTCTATTTCTCGACTCTATCTTCCAACCGCGGACTCTCAGTTTCCTTGAATTTCTTCCCACTTCATCCTTCGTTGGATCCATCATCCACTTCCACCATCTTCTTGTTCTTTCCTTTTACCACCAAAGTGCACCTCCAGCATTTTCCTCTGTACCCTTTTAGCCTTTATTCCCAACACGTATCCTGGCTACCTCAGCCTATTCGCTGTAAGGAATGACGTGTGAATGGACACACCAAATATTTTTGAAATATAACTATTTGGAAAACCATATTTGGAAAGAAATATAAACCATTGTGTAATAATTTGCAGCGTTTTTACTTCCTTGTATTCGAAAATATTAGGTTTTCAGATTTCAACGGAAATATGCCTGAATTCATTTTGACTAGTTTCGTCGTGACGTCTAAAGTACTTAGGGATTGATAAATTATTGGCCACTTCTATAATTTTCTTTTTTTTTAAATAGTTTCGAATGCTATACATTCATCTTTAGTTCTAAAAACACACAAAGAAATGTATTTGATTACTTGTCTTAATTAAATTTATAATTCATAAATGTTTTATAGTACTAATTTATTTTGCATTTCATTAAATATGTATAATAATGCCAAACTGTATTTTGAATTGCTGATTTTTGAATTTTGTGTATTTTTAGAACTGATGATGAATGTATAACATTCGAAACTAGTTTTTAATAAAAACAAAATTAAAGAAGTGACAAATATTTTATCAATCCCTAATCAGATTGACCCTTCTATACCATCATGCGGATCAACTGGTCTGTAAGTACATTATTTTCAGAAAAAGTTATATTAAAATGTAATGCAAAACTCCTCAAATTTGGCATATAAGATTGATATATTAATATAAATAACATACTAGATTATGGTTAAAATTGGCAAACCGCAAGTGGTACTTTCCTTGAAGGTCATAATAGATTTTCATCAAAAATGATATTAAAATATAATACAAAACATTTCAAATTCGACACATAAATTGTGTATATCAATACAAATAATGTAATAGATTTTTGTTAAAACTAACTAGCTCCAAGTGGTACTTAAATTGAAGTTCATAATAAACTTCCATAAAAAATTATATTAAAATATAATGCAAAACATCTCAAATTTTTTTTTAAAAGTTTTTAGACTTATATAATAATATAATAGATTTTGATTAAAATTGCATAGCCGGAAGTGGTGCTTTACCTGAAACTGTATTTTTTTTTTACCTCTCGCCTTCTTAGAAGGGAGGAACACGAATCACAAATCACAAATCGAGATATTGACGGATACGCATATTTTAAGGTACGCACTAAGCGTTTTTAACATTTTTATAATGGTTTGCGTCAATAGATGGACTCCAACAGACGTCGCGACGCCGAGTGTCGTTTTTGAGATACTGCTATCTTCGGAAACTAGTAACCAAATTCAGGATCACTTTTTGAACCACCGATTTACAGTTTAATAGGCGTACAAGGAAGTCGTGCGGTGACCATATTAGATATTTTATAAAAGTCATCTGTACTATTTCGCAACAATAACAATGTTCAATCCGAAATTCAAGAAGCATAGAACGGAGTAGTTTTCGAAAATGGATAAAAGGCAACCTGAAATTTACACAGATTTAATGGATATATGCAAATTGCTAATTAGCACAAATTCTGCAATGGAAATGGCGTTAGCAACCAAAATTCATGTCAGGTTCAAAAGAATATTTAAACAAATAAAATAAATATAAGAAATAAACAAACAGTATCATTAAACGGAGTTTTATTTATCTTAAAGGACGTCAAAAGACTTAAATGCCAACGAACTTAAGAGAAACATGAATAAACATAAATAAGAAGTACCTTCTATGCCATTTTCCTGACGTCTTTTGATTTTCTATCGAAGGGGCCCTTTAAGGTTTTAAATCGATTCTGAGAGACCTTTTGAAATCTTTTCACAAAGGATGCCTTCCTTATATTTTATAAAATTTATTTCCATGACTTATTTTCTAAACATAGAATACTTATTAAAAACATTATTAAAAGAAATTTTGGCTTATAAATTTCTGTTCTCAATTTTTAATTTTTTTAGAATTTTGTGGACTCTAAATAAAATGTAAGTTTATAGCTCGCATATATACATACATACATATATATATATATATATATATATATATATATATATATATATATATATATATATATATATATATAGCATCTTCTATATTATATAAAGATATAAAAATTCTATATCTTTCTATATCGAATTTTTTTCAAGAAGCCTTCATGTTCGATATATAGAGGTTCAAATGTATAAATATATATATATATATATATATATATATATATATATATATATATATATATATATCCACTAAAACTGGCTGCGATCTTGACATAAGGGAAAAGGTCACTAAAGGAAGACAGACAATAAGAACTTTAAATTCTATATTATGGAGTAAGGAAGTTCAATTGTCTACAAAGAAAAGACTTTAATACTCCTTTGTCAAAAATGTGGCATTATATGGCTCAGAAACATGGGCCATCTCTACCAACTTAGAAAAAAAACTTCTAGCGATGGAGATGGACTTCTGGAGACGTAGCTGTAGTATATCGAAACTCCAGCACATCCCTAATCACGTGATCAGAGAAAAAGTACAGGAACCCCGAAATGTTTTGTATACTATTGAGACCAAAAAGCTGAGCTGGTACGGCCATGTAATGAGAATGTCAGAAGATCGATGGCCCAAGAGAATGATAAATTATATTCCTAAGGAGAGGAGGAAAAGAGGACGTCCGGCAAAGAAATGGTACGATGGTTTGCAGGAAGGAATGTCAGCCAGAGGGCTTACAGAGGAGGACTGCCAGGACCGGGAAAAGTGGAAGGAATCACTGTCAGTTTACGACATATGACAATTGTTGTAATAAAGTCGTAATAAAAAAAAAAAAAATTATATATATATATATATATATATATATATATATATATATATATATATATATATTTATGTGCAAATTGTTTGTTAACGATTTATATGTAATTTTTATTTGATAATTTACCAACGTCTAACATCTAACAAGGGAGTAGATTCTGCTACGAAAAGTTGGTGCATGCCTAGAGATTGTAAGTTCAAATTGAAAATACAGTAAATATTGCAAAAATCGTGTATTGAATTGTTAACCGTAGATTCATGGAGACATGGCGGTCAATGTTAACACAGAATCAACATTTAATCGACCGTTTATCTTATTTGTTATTTTTTACTTATTTACCATTAGCCTTTTGATTTTACTCTAATTTTACTATATTTTTCAATATTTAGATCCACTCAGGTGTTAGCTCTTTATTTAATTTACTAGTATACCTGAGCGAGAACTCTCGCATAAGCTCTAATACATTAGAAGTAGAAGCGATATTAGGGAAACATATTTATTTGTGCAAACAATATAATATTACCAAAAAAGTTTATTGAACACTCAGATTTGGTGTAGCTACTTAGTTTGTACTGACTATGTTGAAGTTACAGTAATTAGTAATTAGCTTACCCCACTGGAAATCATCCCTTTAATTTAGTTGTTAGGCAATTAGATTCAGCTGTACCATTTCAATGTGTAGTATTCATACATAGCAGTGCCCTTTAGAGTTGGACATGGGAAACAATATATAATTTCCCACTCATTAAAAGTATTTGTAAACAGACTCAAATTGATAGAAAGTTGCCATGACAAAGACACGTACGAATACTAAATGAATTTGTAAAAACAAAATGACCTCGTATACCTTTCAGTTTTGCCTAAGAATTCGCTTAAATAACAAGACACCAAAATTTGAAATATTGGTTATGTTAAACCATTAATGGAAAAGGAAATTTTCTGTCGCCGGTTTCGAAGAAAAGGATGCTCTTTCCGAACAGACTATGAGAAGATGGTTCCTGAACTTTGAAACGGGTGATATCAGCCTGGAGAGAAAAGAGGGTTCCGGACGGAAATCATCATGAGGAAGCTCTTCGGGGTTCTCTTGAGGCAGACCTAACGTAAAGTACTCGGGAATTGGGAAGGGTGCTTGGATTTTCCCAATTCACCATAGATTTTGGGCTGGATACCTTGGAAAAAGTTAATGGCTCTTATAAACAGTATGTCCAGAGATTTAGCATGAAAAAATGCTAGCATAATTCAAGGATTACAAGAAGGAACTTTTCGTCAATTTATTGGATTAAATTAAAAATAAAAATTGGAACCATAAAATCTTGTATTATAATATAACAATAAAATGTATGATTCGGACTTAAGAATGATTTGAATAATAATTAAAGGTTGTGTTCCTGTTTGATCATGAAAAATCTGGTGATCCACTGATGGGCTTTATTTATTATTCAAATCCAGTTGAGGTTGATATAATTTTAATCCCTAGAATGAATACTAAATGTATTTATAAAAACAAAATGACCTCGTATTGCTTTCAGTTTTGCCTAAGAATTCGCTTAAACAACAAGACACCAAAATTTGAAATATTGGTTATGCTAAACCATTAATGGAAAAGGAAATTTTCTGTCGCCGGAATTGAAGAAAAGGATGCTCTTTCCGAACAGCCTATGAGAAGATGGTTCCTGAACTTTGAAACGGTACGGTACGATGCGCGCAACATAAAACTTTCCCTTACCGCCCTATAATAATTATCTTTTTAATATAATATTAAAGAGTTTACATAAACAATACTTGAAATAAAGTCAGCAGCATTCACTTCTTTACATCTTCTCTCACAAAAGTACAATAAACTAATTTTTTAAACAATTTTAGTACAACAATTCTGTACTCTACCTATAAATCTTTGGTGTTTCTAGCTGAAAATATAATTTAAACGTATCGGATTAGTTTCCATGGAAGTGCCATTAGGTTTCCATGGGAACATTTTGTTTCCATTAAATAATATAAAAGTAGATATTATTAAGTTAATTTGTACTTTTGTATTCTTACATTACATTATTGCAGAGCGTATTGTTGACAACAGATTGGCGGATTGGTGGGAGGGGGTTCGGTCGCATCCGTCTCTTTTCGGATGCGCAGGGTCTGCTCCATTTAGGATCTTGTAGTCCTCATAAGATACGCCTTATTTTTGCTTATATTGGTCCGATTTTGTTGATTCCTTTTTTGTATTTTAAAGAATTTAATTACCTTTCATATGATCGTATGAATTAAGAAGAAGAGTTAATCAAATCGTTAGAGCCGTTTACGAGAAAATTGTAAAAAAGTGTAAAATCGATGATATAACTGACACTTCCGGTTATCCCGAGATACGTTGTATCTTTGCTAATACTGGTCCGATTTTGATTATTCCTTTTTCGATTTTGAGATAATTTAATTACCTTTCGTATGATTCAATACATAATTTACTATAAAATGCATGGTTTTTGAGTTATGCGCAAATAAAATATTCTTTTCATCATAACTTTTTTTCCCTGCACCATTATATTATCATCAATCTTATCACTGATAAGAATCATCACTGCAGAATTTCTATAGAGGTCTGGGATTTTTCGGTGGGCCTTGAACATATTTTAACGTGATAGACTACCGTGGTACATTTATTTTAGAACGTTTATAACGTTTAACGTTTCCTTCAAGGAATTCTAGCTTCATTAAGAGCTCACAATATTCTCGGCATTGAATTCTATTACGAGATAAAAAAAAAACTGTATTACGGGGAAATCTATTAAAAAAATGTATTTGCATCACACTTTCCTTTGACTAGATAAAATATCTACTTAGCCTTTTCTACTTAAATTAGGCGAAGTTCCAATTATATCTTAAAGATATTTTCTAAATAAAATCAATATCTCAAAACAGCACTAATAACTCTATATAATTGCCCAATTAAAATTGAGAGGACTTTTAAGAGATTTAAAATAAGCGGCTAATTGTTGAAGGAATAAAAAAATTCGAGAGGGGAATTATGACAAATTCTGAAAAATAAGTCACGAGGAAAACTTGAAAACTATTAATTGCCAAATTTCCTAACTTAGTCCAATAAGGTTGTTTAAAGAGAAAAAAAAAATCAAAATAAATTCTAAGCCAATTGAATGCAAAAACATTTATATACATTAATAATTAAATATAGTAATCAATCACAATTTAAGCATGAATTGTGGAAGCCAGAAAAAAATTTAGCACAAAAACAAAACAAAAATAAACCAACAAAAAATTAGCTCAGATGTAAACATTTATTTGGAGAAAGCATTCAAGGCTCTAAACATATAATAAAGGCAAAACAATTAGAAATATACCAATGACAGAATTAATATAATTAAAAAATAGGCCTTTAAAATAAAAATAACAAAATTAAATAGGTAGAATAAAAATGAAAGATTCCACACACGAAGCCTTCCTTGAGTGTATAAAATGCCGGTAAGCAACTAACCAATTGGCACATCTTACATCAACAGCTAATAATACACATTAAGTAGAGACAGAACCATACTCAAAGACATCTACACGAATATTTGTATAATAAAGATATCTACACACAAATTAGTCAATAGGCAAATGTGACGTCAGAGCAGGAATCTCCAATCTTTTTCTACCAGGGAGCACATTTATAGGTTAACTGTCAGCTGGCGGGTATCATATATCTTTTGTGTGTTTTTATTTAATGTAAATAGGTTATTGGATATTGTTAATAATGTACAGATTTAAGAGGATAATTCGTATTAAAAGTAACATGGAACCCTTGGAGATGTAACTATCACCAACACCTATTGCAACTACCACACAACAAACAAACAAATTTATCATTGAAATAGAAAAAGAAATTTGATTCCTTCTAGTCGTTTTTTTGTTATTATTTATTTATTGAAATTTACAACTATATTACAATAATACAACAAGTAAATATGAAGCTAGAGCATAAAGACATGATAATGACTTGTGAAGGAACCACCCATTGGTAGCACTTCAATGACTATTTTAAGTTAGAAGATCCCGTGGCCATCTTCTTTTCAGACGCCTCAGAGGATTATCAGGAATACATGGGGATGAAAGGCTACGAACAAGAGGGTTGGAATGGGTAAGGAGTTTGGAATTAAAGGAGGTATATCTATTTCGGGCTAAATCTGCAACAAATGGGATATTGAGGTCTTTGTGGATAATTTTATTTGTGACAAAATAAGGAGCATTAAGGATTTTGGATTGCAAGAGGGAGGAATTTGGTGGTTTAGTGGTACCCCAAACCTCTGTCCCGTATGTCCAAATAGGCCTGATAATGGTGATGTAAATAAGGTTTTTGTAGAAAATTGGTAATTTGGTGCGTTTGTCAAGCAAGTGTTGTAGTAATCGGAATCTACGAGCAGTTTCTTGTCGTTTCAGTCTTGTATGAGGGTTCCATGTAAGGCGTTTATCAAGATGGAGTCCTAGGTAGCGGATCTGTTCGACAGGGATTATTATTATTAAAGGATACTGTAGGACAGGATGCAGTGGGTTCACGACGTAGGGTAAAGGTGATTTGATAGGATTTGTTGGGATTTATTTTAATTCTCCAGTTTTGACACCATTCTAGTCGTTTTTAAAATTATATGTTCGTTTTCTTATATTAGATTAATACATTTTGAGAATAGAATTAAAAAAATAATTTAAAACAATATTTAATTATGATGATGATGAGGTATAAAATAAGTTGAATGCAACGTTACCAACACTGTCATTCAATTTTTGTTAATGTTAAGAAAGAGAATAAACAAAACAACTCTGCTGATTAGCAAAATGATATGATATAAATAAATTACCATTTAAAAACAGATTCGCTTATTCAAACAAATTTTCAGTTAATTATTAGATATTTTAAATATATATATATATATATATATATATATATATATATATATATATATATATATATATATATATATATATATATATACATCCAATATTTTATTGAAAACTCGCCAATCTGCAGCAGGCCACATGATGATTGACAGAAAATCATACAATGCTATGATATATATGATATAAATAATTAATATTTTAAGACAAGTCCACTTATTCAAATAAATTTTCAGTTAATTATTAGATATTACTATATATATATATATATATATATATATATATATATATATATATATATATATATATATATATATATATACAATACTTTATTGAAAACCCATCGACCCGCATTAGGCTACGTAAAACAGTTGGTGATCGCTTGTATAACTTATGTAAGGCGGGTTCAATTGTGCCTAGACGGCATACCGTCTTCCGCAGACGCTGGGTTGGGGGACCCGCTCTAGAGTTGACATTAATGGTTTTAAAAATTTAAATAAATCTACTTAAATAAAAATTTAGATTAACGTAAATTCTATTTACCTACTATATAAATTCTATTCTATGCCGATAACACCAACAACTTAGCATACATAACTTCCTCCACAGAACGCCAACATAACCATATCAATTTTTAAGTTTCCACCTACGTTTTGGTCGAATCCTAGAACTTTTACCTTTCGGTTTAGTGCTGATTACACATTAGATAATTTTTTCGTTATTTATTACGACTTAGCGCGCCTATTAATTAATCTATCAATTTAATTAACAGGATGCAGATGAAGCAATTCGGCAATTATATATCCGTCAAAATTCCGCAATTGACTTGTCTTTTTACGAGGAAAATATTGTACGCAATAATTTTCAAAAACATTACACCGCTGTTCTTCCCTTAACGTAAACTTACACTTTTCGTAAATGCAAAGAACAGAATGTATAATAGTTATGTAAATTGTTACTTTTCGTTTTCATGACATTAGAAGCGAACTGAGGGATTTTTTGACAGAGAAATAACTAGCATTTTTTGTCTTACGAAAAAAATAAATAAATTTATTGGGATTAAAACTTGGTTGAAGAAGACGCACATAAAACAGATCAAGTTTATGACGTTATAAATTTGTATTTGATTGTGAATTTCATCCGACCAGTAATACTTAGATTTGTTTATTACACTGTAGGGTCCAATATGATATGAAGAAATCATAACAAGACCTTTAAAAAACAAACTAAAAGCATACATTCCTTCAGACAGCCCAGATATATGGTCGCGTATTCATACTATTGCAAGTTCAGAGTATACAACCTTGTAGAGTCCCTGATAATGCATTAGGGCGGAACGGATATGAATGATGCGCAAGAAGACATCAAACAAGAAACGGAGAACTAAATTCTGAACCAAGCCGCGCAAACATACAACGCCTTCAGTCTTGGATGATTAATCGCTTTCCTAATGACCTCATACATTTCGAGTCCAAACCTGCAACACTAATTACCTCACCTGCTAACCGCACCACATCTCCGCACCATTTCTGGTTTTTCTACAGCTATCATCTCAGAGCCGTAAAAAGTTGAAAAAACAAGTTAACAATTTGACCTTGAGAAAACTCTCACGTTTCGCAGCAAATTGATCTATAATATCACTAAAAAATCTGGTGCGGTGCGCATCGAACAATTTTCCCTTATCACCTGTAATAATAATCTATTTTTTAAAGTAATTTTAAAGAGTTCATATAAATAGTATTTGAAATATGCTCAACAGCTTGAATTTCTTCTTTTACAAAAGTACAATAAAATAGTTTTTTAAACAATTTTAATAAGACAATTCAGTGCACTATATATTTCTGGTGAAATTCTATTTAGTTTCTACGGGAACATTTTTTTATCCATTAAAACCCTGTACCACTACAACCCATGAAGGGTCTTGGGTTTAGTACTTGGTAAGGAACGTACTGTTTCTAAGCCAACGGTTGTGTATGGAGGTAATCAAGCTCAACCGCCAGTTTTTCCCCCCAATTAAGGGTACCCATATTATAGAGGCTGGATGTGTCCCAGGAGGGTCTCCCGATCCCACAGGGTCGATAACACGGTTGATAACAGAATAAATAATTATCTGCCACAGCCGTTCTCGAACCCGGGACCGGGAGCATTTTTTTTCCATTAAAAAACATAAAAGTAGAAATTAGTAAGCCCAAGACGATGCAACCTTTTTGCTAATACTAATCCAATTTAGATGGTTCTTTTTTATGTTTTAGAGAATTTAATTACCTTATATATTGGGAACAGAATTATGATTAGTAGAAATACGTTTTGGGTAAATACATAAATAAATTTGATATACGTTTTTTATTTGCTAGAGTTTATTGTTTCAAATGTGAATCTAACCTTTGAAATTGGTCGGTTTATTTAGAAGTTATAGATAAGAATGCGAACTGTCTGCGAAAACCATATTCATTCTTCAACCGGTGTTTATATTCCTCATTATCACATACAATTAAAAATAAAGAAATATTCCGATATAAAAAGAAATAACATGGACAAATCTTTATATATCTTCGTTATTTCGTTCAAAATGAATACGACACGAACTTTTCTGCGATGTCCAACAAATAATTCTAAAATATAGCATGCTAAGAAAAAAATATTCCTTAAGAACTTTTGATAAATTAAGAAAGATGGGGAAAGATAACTATAGACTGACAATTTATTTATTGCTCAAACAAGGGAATATAGGAAAGATTTAATTTTGATGAAACAATGAATCTTACAATTATATGGGACGTATTACATTTCGGCGGTTTCCTTTGTCATTTTTTTTTTAACTAGACAGTATTTTTAAAATAAAAACATGCAAAACAAATGCAATGTTTTTTGTTACGTTTACGTTAACCTACTTTAGGTTAAGTAAAGGAGAACCCACCCAGGAAGGCCACCCATGAAGAAGTCACCCTGGGACATTAGGGTAGCAATTTGGCGGGTAAGAACTGACGGAACTTTTTCCTACTTCCCTTATCATGTGATTGGTTACCGACTTTTGGGTGAGGGCCAACTTTAATTAAAATATACCGCTTGGATTGGCCAGCCTGAGCCGGCGCTTCCTGAAGCCTTGCCAACGGAACTCGGTTCTGCCGGATGATCTTGAGAGAGAGTTTAATTGGATAGGCTAGAATTTTTTTTTTAATAATAACACATTAATGATGATATGAAAAATCGTTGTTGATAAACATAAATAGTATACGTTTTAGGGTTTTGTTTTATGCCTGCAAGGTCGTTGTGGAAATGTGTAATGGCAGATTCGGAGGCCAGACTGGTTGCATTATGTGTTCCAAAAGATGTAGTATCATAAGGGGTGGCTGGAATGACAGGATATTTGGCACTGAACGAGGGGCAATATCCATCGTCAATATAAACTGCAAATGGTGACATTTTTACGGTATATGAAGACTCATACATTATAGCTGGACACCCTGGTATAGTTTTTGCAAAGTTTCGATGACTATCTAGTGTATAAGTTGAATCACAGAAGTTACCTTAAGGGGAAAACCTCACCTCAAACATAATACTGACCTCATTTTAAGATTCAGGTGATGGATGTGAAGGTGCATTGTCCATCAGAAGTAATAAACTTGCCATTTTTTCTTAGTGATGCTGAAATTTTTTGATTTCAGAAATAAAAATGTGTTCAAATCATTTCCAGAACAAATCTCTGAATTGGAACTTTCAGATATTTTTGAACAATGTGGGTATTCCAATTTCCCTATCAAAAATAATGAAACTTCTAAATTAGCAATGTGCCAGGAAGAATTAGAAATTTTCTAATAGGTTTTGCGAAGTGAATCTTCCAAATGTATTTTATTATATAACAAAAATATTTTATAATACTACCAGCCTCATGGTGTTAGTCAATCTTTCAAGGTTGCAGAAATGAAATGGCATTCATTACCTGAAACAAATGAAAAGGGGTCAAAATAAAGCTTTAAAAATAAATATATCTGTAAAACTATCCTATGTATGTATGTATGTATATATATATATATATATATACACACACACACACACAAACAAATTTAGATGTTGACAGAAAGAATTGTAGAACTAATTGTAGGAAGCTTTGGTGCGACCACTTTATCAAAATGGCCAGCACAATATTATTATAAGTTTATTACAGGTAAAGTAAGTTACAATGGTACGCTAACTTATCCCTATAGGTAAGTTATAGCATTCAGACGGCAATTAATTCTAAGGAATTGTAGGCGTTGGAGGACCTATAACACAAAGCCGCCTGGAACTATTGGAGCTGAAAACGGTCCATATTGTTCAATGAGCACGATTGTATTGTACATAACAGTTTCTACTAATGCACTTTCCATATAGTCCTCGTTATGTAAGCTTCCAACTGTTTGTGTATTCAAATCTGCAATTCCCATTTAGATACTCTCAATATCAACTCTGTCTTTGAATCTATATCGTTGCAATTAATGGCAAGAGCTAATAGTAAACACATCAGTGTGCGTAACGTACGCTCTATCTCAACCTGTTAGTTACTTCAATAATAATACATTTTAACTGTATTTTTACTTTAACTAAACTATACCTATATGAAATATACAATAAGGAGAAGTAATTGTATTGTGAAAAAATTTGAACGAAAATACATTTTTAAAGTCCTCTGAGTCTGGATGTGAACAGCCTAACTCAAAAACGAAAAGTTGTACGAAACTTAAATTACGTATTTAAGATAAGTATATACCTGGGATGTTACAGCAATCTTTTTGCTAAAATCGTGCTACAATGTTAATGAAATCGGTTATAATGATTTTGATTAAACTTTTTATATCAATGTACCATTTCAGTCTTGAATGCCAATCCGTCTTATATTAATTGGACTAGTCTGACAGGGCTTTAATGCAGAATTTTCAAAAAAATTTCTTCTAAAGTGCCTTTAATTTTGTTCATTTGAAATAATTAAAAGTATCTCATTGTTAATAGTAATAAAAATGGATAAATCTAAACTATGAAAGTATTTGATAATTAACTAGAGAGAAAAAAAAGGGAATAATTTTCCCATGTTGAAAACAAAGTTCTGGATAAGAGTAGCAATATATATGTATAATATACCAAAGGTAGAGATTTTAGAAAAATTCATACCTAACATATAAATTCGTAGAAGGTTACGGAGAGTGACAAAACACGCATATCTACCTTTATATTATTTAATGGAAACTTTTAAAATTTATTTTTAGAATGGTAAGTGAAGGTTTTATGATTCGCGCACCGCACCAGATTTATTTAATATATATTACATATTATTATATACAAATCACTATAAATGCACATATGCACTCCCACGCAGCTGTTTTCATTATGAATTTTATGGATAAGGAAAAACAAATTTTGTGTTCATATTTATGGACGTATCCATTCATATTGTACATAGTGAGCACTTATAATGAAGCCTCTGTTTGTATACGAAAACAATTTGATGTATAATCCAGTACTATATTTTTAAAACATAGTATTTGAACATGTGGACATGCTAACATTTTGAGGAAAGTAAATCAAAGGTAAAAATATTATTAATTAAATGATTTATTGCAAGGATTAATAATGCGACCAAGATAAAAGTCGAATTAATTAATTAAAAGTCGAACTTCAAATTAATAAAGATGTGTTAATTATACAGATTTTGATTTAATACCTTGAGAATTTGAGACAACTAAATGAGACATTTTTTTCTCTATATCATAAAGTACGAATTTTAATTAAAGACTCATCATTTTTTAATTAAGGGAATTTCCTATCATATCTCGGTCTTGGGTTTTGGAATTTAATAAATGTATTATAATTATAATCAGTTTCATTGAAAGAGATACTACGAGCTCAATTACTTACCTATCAAATATCTATTTAAAAAAAAAAAATGAAACATACTAATATAATATTTATTTAATTAAAAAAATACAATATTACAAACACGAATAATACATCCCATGACCATTTAAAGGATTTTCCGAGTAGAATCTGGGCCTTTGAGCTAAGATTTTAGGTAAAAGAAGTTATTAATATATAGAGATAAAGTTATTAATTATATAGAGATAAATAACTTTTTTTAATATTTCAGATCATATATATTAAAAAAAAAAAAAAAAAAAATGTGAGCAGCAGAACTCTATCTCTATCGTCGTATTTTAAAAATACTAAAATTGAAAATATCCAAAGCGTGGGGAGGGGAGGGGGCGAGAGAGAAAAGTTAAGACACCCAAAGGCACTTACTTCCCTAACACCAAATCAATTCACATACAAAATTTAACTACATTTGACGGGTCTGTTGAGGTGCGCTAAACGTTAAAAACTACGAAATTTCAGGTAAACACCGAAATTTTGATTGAATTTTACTCCCACTTGTATGGTATTGTTGTGCCTAGAAAAAAAAAACCTTATACCAAATTTCAGCTCATTTGACCCAAAGGGGGACCGCTGGAGGTGCCCAAATGTAGCGGGAATTACAATATTTATCCCTAAAACTCCCATAATCGTGTTCTAGACGTTATGAAACGGATATAAAATGCACTCCCGCCCCTCTCCGATGACCTTCCATACAGTGCAATAGTCTATTATTTCCGGGAAAAATACGACTAAAAATCTGAAACTGTATTAGCTTAGATTATATCTATGGTTTTACTTAAACTTCATAATAGTTTTTTCATTAAGAAAACCATTTTGTTGGGAATTAAAAGTAAACTCTTAAATAGTAAAATTTAAATACACAACATGATTAACACAAAGAATGAGTTAAAAAAAATTACTAGCGGTTGGAATAGCAAATTTAAAATATCAGTTTTGCCAACCTTATTATTGATCGTGTAGGATTACATTAAATTTGCTCAGGTAGAATCTATAAAGAGAACAGGTTACTTCCCCCCATTCCAAGGACTCATGGATCGAACGATAAAATGACCGATATTAAAGTCTTATGTGGTGGTAAAGCAAGGACCGTAGGAGTAGAATTTTATAGGGAGAACCGAAGAAACTTATTTCTTCAAGTGTCATATTTCCTTTAAAGATGAAATACAGTTAGTTGATGCTTGTCGTGTCACTTTATAGCGTAATTTATTTTGTGACATTTTATCTCTAAATGGAAGAGGGATTTATTTATTTTTTTACTCCATTGACACCTCCTTATCCGAATGTTTTTTTTTTTTTTTTTTTTTTTTTATCCTCCTCCAGGAGAAACCCTCACAACAAAATTTCAAATTAATGGAATATGTATATATAAATATACAAACAAAATTAAAACTAAAAGAAAATATAAACGAAAAAACTTAAAAATTACAAATTATTACATATAAAAGAAAAAAACATTACTGTCCAAAGATAGACACACAAGGAAAAATAATTCTTATAACCGTAGTAAGTTGTATATTTACAACTTTATACATGTAATAAAATTATATGTAATAAAACAGTAAATAGTAATCAAATAAAATGTATATGCTTGAACAATTAACACACATTCAATTAATGTAAATTCATATAAATAAAAGTTAAATAATAATAACAATAATATACAGAACAGTAAAAAATAAAAATATACTTTTATATACAAATGAAATGAGACCTTTTGAATCAAAACCCGCTACATCCAACTGGAATTTTTTTTTTTAGTACAGTATAATATTTTCCAATCAATTTTGTATGATTTTGATTTGAGCCTCAGTTTTAACATTTTTTACATTGGGGAAAATATATCATGATCAACGTTGAAATTCGAAAAAAAAGAAAGAAACTTAAAATCAAGATATTCAAGGGGTTTTTAATTCTAAAGGCCTCAACAATTTGTGATCTTACAGTGGCCAATTAACCTCAAGCAACTTTTTTGGTAACTTTACAAATTTTTGCAGTGGGTAGTTTGAGATGCACGTGTTGGACAGTGCGTAACACAAAAGATCTCTAATGTACAAGTAACATCAGGACGTTTTATATATAATACTGAACATAGAATATTTGGATGAGAGGAAATATTTTTTGTATGATCCAAATAACATTATTTACTTGCATATCAATATGACCAGAAAAGGTTAAAATAGAGTTTAGATGAATCAAAAAAGCAAGTAAAATATTTAGAACAAGATAAATATTTTCCATTGATTGTCGCAAATCAGTCTATTACAGGACTGAGCTTAATAAAAGTTATGACTTCCTTTTCAAGATGGTTTGGTCTGATATTTCATTTTTTAGAATATTAAAAAACATCTTGACATTGTTCCAGACAGATTGTTTGGTATTGTGTGCAATATGTAAAAGATAAAAAAATGCAACTTAAAATGTCTAGTATCGGAATAAAATCTTTATCTAGTTTTTGAAAACTCCAATCAAAAGGGTTACTTACATATCGGAATTAAATGACAATATTTTATTATTATATGGGTTAAACATTGATAACGTAAAATGATGCAAATCCAATTGGTGTATATAATTGCTAATACTATGGGTATATTGCTTTTAATTAATTTCAGTTGAGTTGAGTAGACAAAAATAAATATATATATATATATATATATATATATATATATATATATATATATATATATATTTATATGTGTGTGTGTGTGTAGGGTGTCCCAGCGAACATAGATCACCCTCTGTAGACTCCAGAGTATTTCTAATAACGGGATGAAACTCGGTGGGTCTTTGTAATGAATTATGAAGTATCTTTAAAGGACACTATCAATCTCAAAACCTCCAGTTCTTCAACAGAGCAAATAACTCAGAAATTTCAAATGGAATGGGGTATTTTTTTTTTTTTAACGGATTCTGGTAAGAGATGAAATTTTAAGACGAATTCATATCGGACAATTTTTTTATCCGATGCGCCCCCGAGGGCGATAATCGCAAAAATACGGTTTTTATAGAAACTTTTAAATTTCTCTGAAGGAACAGTTTTTTTAGAAAAAATGTTAAAGTAAACATTGTAGAGAATTAAAACTATTTTGAAATGAGTCTGTTTTCATTTCATGACGCTAACTATTACAGTGGCAATAATTAATATGAGAACAGAAGTAACTTCCATACATAAAAAAAAAGAAAAAAAAAAAAAGTGTTTTGGAGAAGCTTGAGGTTATTTGTCTTATTAATGAATTTTACTCTTGTGATTAAAAAAAAACAACAGAAAAAAGTGTTTTTATGCGTTAAAAACAACAGAAATTGACATTTCTTCATCTTGACAGCTTATTTTCTCAAATAACTTATGAAAGATATTGGTGCCAATATCATTTTTTCTTTCTTTTTTTTACATTCAATGAAATAAGTACTTAGTTGTTATTATAAATTAAAAAAAATAAAAACAATAATGTTGTTTATATGTTTGTTGGATGAACATTACTATTATTTATATTTATAATTATTGGATAATAAAAATGCATCCATGTCCACTGGGACACTCTGTATATATATATATATATATATATATATATATATATATATATATATATATATATATATATATGCATATGTATAGTTACATCAAACCTCCTCCAAGGTACAAGATGAAACCTGATTTACTGTTTACTGTATCCTTAATACTGACCTGAACAATATGACGCCTCCTTTCTGCCCACAGCGTGTCCGGAGGATCCGTCCCGTTGCGCGTGATCTTCAGCGGCCCCGCCTCCCTCCGCACCCTTCCGTGAGGTACCTCTCTTCCTCCGGAGAGGCTGATGGCTGTCAAGAAGATGAGTGCCACTCCAAGAGTTAGGACCACCTTCAGGCCGAAGCTAGTGGTGAACATGAGCCGTACCATTTTTCTGGACAATAATTGTACCATTGAAGTGTGATTGTATAATTTAATCGGATTTTTCTTCGTTTGCATATTGGTGGCAAGTGTAAAATGTATTACAATAGAAATGATTACCATAAATCCATGTATGCGCGAATGTTAACGAATACTATCCAATGACCTCTTTAGATAACAATACCTTTGTTCTAAAAGCTATATATGTTAAATATAACAATTCTAAATTAATTTTAAATTTTGTATCCAGTGAAAATTTCTGCCAAAATGTGACGCTATGCTGCAAAAGTTTTTTTTTTTTAAGTGCCAACTTTTTTATTTTGAGCATACTGGAAGTAACGTATTTCTCATTGAATGAATTTAAGGCAGAATATCCCAAACGTCACTACCTGTCCCAAGCCATAAAATTATCTGTTCAACGTGTTATCACTCTTAATAGCAGTACACTATTAAACAAATAATAATAGTACAGTATTGCCACATAATGAAATAATATTTCTTAATTTGTTTTACAAAAATATAACCAAATATAAGCTTATTTCCTACGGTTTGACCATCATCACCTTCCCTTCTGCTTTAAGTCCATTTTCCTGATAAAAGATGGAATCTAAAAGGTAGTTTGAGCTTAAGTATCATTTTACAAAAGGTTTTTTAGGAAACCGAAGTAAATCCACGTGTTTTCCTTATTTTCGTGTTAGTTAAGAGAAAAATGCAAAGGTAAGAAAATTTGTTGTGTACATTTTTTATTGTAATTACCGTCCCCCTTTTATATATATATCAGTTTTATAACTAAACAATTTGAATTTATTTCATCCTATAAATAAATGGAGCAAAACAATATTAATATTAGTATGCCAACATAACCTCAATTCAGGTAATGTGAAAAGCTAAAAAAAAAGTTAATGTGACATCATTACCCACCCACACTCCTTCCAATTTGTTGAAAATTCTTTGTAATAAAGCTTTTAGAAATATTTAAAGAATTTTTTTTTATAACAAATAATGCTAAACAATTAAACAATTTTAATATTTTTATTTTTAAATGAAACATTAACAAGATCTTTTATTTTAAAATACGACTTTAACTTTTCTTCCATGCAAATTATTTGGGGTCTTTTCGACAAAAGACCCATTATTTGGAATATTACAAATATATTATAATCTTTTTTTTTTAATGTTCGTTTGTGGGTTTTTAATCTTTAATTTGCAAGCCTAAAATGTTCTATAATTGAATAAATGATATCAAAAACAAAAAAGGAGATGGTAAAGACGAAACTTATAATGTCATCTTTCAGCTCTGATGAACAGAATTCGATTCTTAAAGGAAGTTTGGCACATTATGAAAAATAAAAAAAAAATAAAAATTTTAAGCACTATATTTCTCATATAAATTACCTTTTTTAAATTTATTTTGTCGTTAGAAAATTTAAAAGCACAAGAGAATCGCATATATGCCTCGTGTTAAAATATAATATTCATTACAAAAGCTATTTTTTCAATGTTTAAATTTTTTTTTTATGTAGATATTTAAAGATGTTCCCAAATAAGTTCACTAAGATGTATTTTGAGTATTAATTATTTGAATTTGTTGATTCAAAAAAATAAAAAATATTATTTTTGAATGAGAGCGAAGTCTAAATATATATATATATATATATATATATATATATATATATATATATATATATCTATTTAGACTTCGCTCTCATTCAAAAATAATATTTTTTTTATGTAGATGTCTAAAGATCTTCCCAAATAAGTTCCCTAAGACGTATTTTGAATATTAATTATTTGAATTTGTTGATTAAAAAAAATAAAAAATATTATTTTTGAATGAGAGCAAAATTAAATATATATATATATATATATATATATATATATATATATATATATATATATATATATATATATATATATATATATATATATATATTGGGCGAGTACGTGAATTTCGATTATCCGAACTTTTGATTATCCGAACCACCATTGACAACATTAGTTCGGACAATCGACGCTCTATTGTGTGTGTATATATATATATATATATATATATATATATATATATATATATATATATATATATATATATATAATTTGCGAATGAGAGCAAAATATTAAAAATAAATAAAAATGTGACTAAGAATATTAACGGAAGATTCCGAACCAAAGTCCTATGTTTCTCATCAGGCGGAATTTGCATGAGACCTGCCTGTTCAAGTCTGTTGGAGTCCATAACTGTTATATTGTAATATTTACCAGTAAACTGTTTTCTAGTGATAATTATTAGAACATGATAAATAATTAGAAAATTGACGATTTCATATCAACATCGACACGTACATAACATCGAACTCTCTTCATAATCTCGCTAGAAGAGATTGGTAACGTGTTAATAAACCGTCCTTCCTTCTCTAGTTAATAGTACATAAGGGACATTTAACCAAATAAACAAACAAATATTATCGGCCCATAATCTCTTTTTAAATACAGTATGGAACTTGTTTTATGTTACTACCAGTGAACTTGTGGGTACGTTATTATACGTGATTAATGACGTTACAGGAAAACCCCAAGGACAGATGTCTGGAAGACAGTCTTCTGCAAGACGCAAGACCCTCTCAGCATATACACAACTGCCACACTACCAGTAAAAGCATTCCAGATGATTAACGAACTCCCTTTTTCCAGGGCATTAACGATTCCGGGATTTCCATAATATTTTCCAGGAACTGGTTATGTGATTTTTCTGGGTCTCATTATAGTAGAATATATAGTATATTCCCTTTTAACTCCATTGATGGTTAATATAAATTAACCGATGATAATTAATAATAATATTCAATATTATTATTTTTAAAACTACAATCAAAATTCTATATCCTTTGCCATAACATATATTAGTTAAACATAGGCGCGCGCAGGTAGGAAGGCAAGGAGAGAGGATGGTGTCACAGGTTAACAGGGATCTGCTGTCTCAGAAATATACCTTCTCTCCCTCCTTCCCCCTCCCCTTCATTCCCTATAAAATAGTAGATATAAGCAATATTTAAAGATGCTTAGAGATTTAAAAAAAAAAAAAAATGATGCATAGAACTAAAGATCACTAACTTCAACTAAAACTTATTTGTAGCCTAGGAGTGTTAAATTTTTGGTTTAATTTTAAAACAAAAATTGCTTAAAATACCTTTTAGACCGCAGCCTTTAAAAAAAAAATTCAGGGGAGTAAAGAATATCTGGACCTACCGTCCGATCGAGGAGTATAAAAGAATTATGGTTCGGATATCTTCTAACAAAGGATGCTGCGTACGCCGGTTTTTTTAAAAGGTTTCAGTAAAATAACATTGTTGGAGTCTTGAACTGTCTTGAGACGCGAATGAGCACTAATTTTGCTATAAAAAGAACGCTGTTATTCTAGACTTGATACGAACAACTATATAGCTATAAATATAATTATCAATACTGTTAAATAACATGAGCGAGCTCCCGTTAAATCTCTGGCTTGGGACATTCAGTTTTTAATTAAAAATTTGAAAATTAAACAATTAAATAGATTAATGTATCTTTGTTTGTAAAAGGGAGATTTTTTTTTAATGGAACCTATGGAATTAAATTAAGCTAAAGTTATAAAATTATATCACGCTGATTCAGCTGATATTAATATCTGATATCACGCTGCTAATATCTTCAACAAGGAAGCTCTATTGTCAGATGGCAAAAAGACAGAACGATTCAGGGACGTAGCCTTCACGGTACGTTCTTCCAAGCGTTAATAACGATCCGATTTCAGGTTAAGAAATTACAACTGGGTAATGCAACAGCGATAAAAAATAAATTAAGTCCTGTAAAATCAATCTGGATGATCAAGAAGTTGATGGGATTGAATATTGAAGTAATAATCCACGTTATGTAACTGCGTGGATAAAGGGACAGATAGAAGTAACAGTTAATATTAAATAATATGTAATTTAAAAGGACAGATAAGTAAAATATCCTGAAGATGGAGTAGAACCCCGAAACGCTGATGTCACTATGTTATAATTATTTTATATAATAAAATAATTAAACGAAGAACTTCTCTCCACTATAACATATATAATGGTTTGATTCGTTTTAGAGTATTATAAATAAAGGTTATCGTATAGAATAGAAATTTGTTGAAATTTTATTTTAGATGAAACTACTGGATGAACCAAAAATACGTTTTTATTTTTATTTTTAAAAGTTAGCTATAAAAATGTTTCTAAATTAGGTGCTTTTAAAGAAAATAAAGTAACACAACTGATGTTAGACTTTCGAAATTTTTGAAATAATAAAATCTATATTTTTTTTGCGATCACTAGTCATGGGTTGGGAGTGGAGTTGTAGCCCACAGGCCAAAACGTATGGAGGCCCCTGGTCTAAAGCAACGATATTAAAATTACATAAATATCTTATAAGACCGATGGGCACGTATGGAGCTGGAACTTGGTGTTGTCCCAAGATGATTGACATAAAAACTGAGAATGTTTGAAAGAAAGATAATAAGAAGGATTTATGGAGCAATACGAATTAATGGTAAATGGAAAATTAAGAGCAACGCTGAAGGGATTGTGAGTTATTACAGAATAAGAATTGACCGTATAAAGCAAATAGACTAACATAGGCGTCCACAAACGGAAGAGAGAGGCGCAGGACAGAGAGAAATGCAAAAGGAAAACTCAGGAGGCCAAAGGGTCACGCTGACTAGCGCCGGGCAGTTAGTTTACAAAGTTCAGCAAGCTATATCTTTTCTAAAACTGATCCGATTTCGATGATTTAGTTTTTGTTTTATAGAGAATTTTATTACCTTTCGATTGATCGGAATAATTAGAATAATAAAGACTTTTTTTTATTTTTTAAGGCCTTGGTATGCTGATTCCAAAACATTTTACATTTTTCCTCTCTCTTTCTAAATGAGTGAGTTATGGGTGTATAAAATTTCTAATCGGCTGGCATTTTTAAACGAAATGGCGGATGGTAATGTCGAGTTTCGAGGATTATGGTGAGGTGTTTTTTGGTATACGGTCGCCAGTTTTTATATAAATTATAGTGATTATTCTTATTTGAAAAATAAAAACACACGATAGAAATAGCGTAGTACAATTTTTTTTTTGTTTTTAACTTCTGACTTTGGAGTCAAATCTGAAGAAAATCAGTCAAATAGTCTCGAAGAAAAGCCGTGAACGGAGTATGGCGGACAACAGGAATTTTATTTTATTCGCTATTTGGATTCTACGTATCTTGAAACGTAAAACTTCAAATTCCGAGTGGGCGTTAAGTGTTTTTTACAAAAGTTCGTTATAGAAATTAATAAATCAAAACAAATAAATAAGTATGACCTTCCCACCCAACCAATATGGGATATAAACATATGTTCTAATCAATAAATCTCGTTTATCTTCAAATTAGTATTCTGCCCAGAGAAGTTAAAATGCCTTTTATGGTGTACCCGGACTGGTCTAAAAAATACATCATTTTACATCCGTTTACAATACGGACTATCAAATGAACGCATATTTACGTAATAGAAGGATTAACAGGGAATGAGTAATTACCAATTGGATTTAACAAACGAGAACCAGGAAATAACTGATAAAATTTATGGATAAAAGATTGTGGTATTGTATTCTATATTTTTTTCTATTTTTATAATTCTATTTATAATTATTTTGTAATAGTAGCTAATTTAAAGATGTTAATTCTCTACTAACCTGCTTCTTCTCTGTTATTACATTCAATGGTTGTAAAAAAAAAAAAAAATCTAGTAAAAGATCGGCTTCCTTTTGCCAGCAAATATATTTCCTTTTTAAACGCTTTCAGATTTATTAAAAACGTTTTTCTTTAAAAAAAAACAAACAATTATTTATTTTTGTATTGATGTCCCATGCTTCATAAAAAATTATCATAAAACATTAGTGTAAAATACATGACTGAACAGCATATAAATATTACTACTATTTTTTCATACATGTTAACTAATTAAACAAAGATTAAAGAATTATGTGGTAAACAATTTATTAAATGTATATTTACTTATCACGTGACTTTTTGTTTGATAAACGATTGCTAGTTGCATCAACACAAACATTGAGATAAACAGATCACCTGTGTCCAAATTACAAAGTTTCGCAAAATGATCTGTGTGCATGTGACCAGCCCAGCTCAAAAACGAAAAGTTGTACGAAACTGAAATTACGTATGTTTGCGCTAATTTTTCGCTAAAATCGACTCAACGGAAAATACAATTAAATGGTATTTAATATGAGCCCGGTCATATCAACATTGAAATAGTTTGACTGGGCATAAATGCTAAATTTTCAAAATGAATTCCTCTAAAGTGCTTTTAATTTTTTTTTTTTTTTTATAATTAACCAAAGGATGAAAAAAAGAGAAATATTTTCCCAGACTGAAAACAAATTTCTGGAAATATGAATACTAATATACATATAGTAATATACCGTTGGAAAGCTAAATATTTCAGAAAAATTAATAGTTGACATATAAAGTCGTAGAAAGTTACAACTGATTGTTGTAAATAATTTCTAATTTCCTATTATTTTATAGAAACTTTTAAAATGTATTTTCAGCTTGATAAACCAAAAATATATTATGCAACGAATTTTCGTACAAAAAGTATTTCATTGTACTCCTATGAGAGAAGACATAATTCAGTGCATGCTGATGAAAATATTTCAAGTAGTATTTATAAAAAAAAAAATGTTGGTTTTCAGATTTGTTACCTTTCTCTCGTATAGGACACGATACAGGTTATTACCTTATATACAGGTAAACTGTCAAAACTCTAGCCCCTTTGGAATTATGGTAAATGCCTTTAATAAAGTATTCAAATATAATATTTTTCGAAATATTAATCTTTTAAAGTATCGAATATGTACGTACAATCTTTTGCTCCGAATCTCATAGTTTTGAGAAAGGTGCAAACTGACGAAGACGGAATATTCGTTACTTTGGTTTTGTAAATATCGATAAGGCTATAAAATTGATATGATGCATAATGTCGAATGTATCAAATTCGTTAGTTTGAGTATTAATATTTATACAGTTGGATCAATCGTAATGAGCAAACTATCTAAAATACCCGATCAGTTCTGTGTTTCACTGCAATAGTTTGCTACCATGCTGTTAACTCTCACCCAAACTTAAATATATGTGTATTTTGAGCCGGGTCACACCCACATGGAGCATTAAAAAATCGAAGTTAAATATAAAAATTGCACTGCATATACCCTTGAGGGAAGGCCACAAATCATTAGAGGCAGAGGTGGCTGAGAGTATTAAGGCGTGGCCTTATCAACCTCGAGTCTACTGCTGCGGTTCGAATCCCGCCTAGGCGGTTTGAAAATTATCTCGTCTCGCGGACCCACGGAATGAACCTCGACCTTCCCACTCTTGTTAGAATAGGTTGGTATCCCGTAGGAATAACCCGTCCCGTTTGTCTTAATGGGAGTAGGGAAGGACGTAAAACATCATTAAAAAAAAACAAAAAAAAGAGATAAGGTCCCAAATCATTAGATAGTCACGCTGTTAGCTCAGTTCGTTTGAAGTGAAACATCTACTTCATAGCGATTCCTTAAATTTTAACCAAAGAAGAACATTTGCGATGGAAAATTAAATAAAACTAAGAAAAAAAAAATAAAAAAATAGAAAAAAAAATGAAGGGCAAGGAAGTAATGGAGATACAATAAATATTACCAATCCATACCAGCATCTGGTGATTTCAGAAATTGTCTTTCAGAGCCTGATGCCAGCGAAAACGAAAATAAAAAAATAAATAAATTTTTTTTTCATAAGTACTATATGTATTTACAATTTAAGTTTCACATTACAAATATTTTTAACTTTTGTATTTTTTACTGTTCTAGTTATCTTTAAAATTTTTTGAACGTAGTTTTCCCCTTTTTTTATAATATGTATTAATGAACTTTTCTTTTACTAGTTTTATTATTATTGATAAGATTTATAATTTTTCATAAAAAGTAATAATCATTTAAATGCTTCTTCCTTTTTTTTAATGACGAATATGGATGTTTTTTAAAAAAAAAGAAAAAAAATATTGAACTAAGAAACTTTAAACCGCCGCGAACCAAGAAAAATCGTTGATTCGCACTAAAATGCAAAGTGAACAATATCATTTTTTAGCTTAAAAAAACAACAGTAGACAGATGAATTTTAATATCATCGTAATAAAGATTAAAAAATGCATAGAAAAAAATATAAAAACTTTCCCTTTTGTAGGGGGCGCTGATTTTGGATTCGCTATTAAAAGGTGGACACAGTATGGATGAAATGAACTATTTAAAATTATTTTTAAAAATAGGTAATTGTAATAGCTAAATTTTCAATCACGATGAAGAAAAACAATTTAATTTTAAATGTTTATCGCATTTAGGAAGAGTAAAAAAAAAAATTATTAAGATCCGATAAAAATATAATAAATAACCCATACTCTATATAATATAAGACCAGAGGATTAGGGGTAGGGGAAGAGAGGGGGGATGTGATAACACCTGAAACAATATCGACTGCCTGCAGACATACGATTCCCACCTGCTCCCAATGCTAGGGGATATTTATTCTCAATAAACTAAGTGCTCAACTCTCCGGCTGATAGCGGCCAAATCCACTCGACCTTTCACTATCCACGCGGGGCGGAACAGCTAGAGGTGGCCTAGAAGCTCTAGCAGTAACATTTAACAAAATACCATAGCATAAGAAAACGGAAAAAAATAAAACAAAACCAACAGTAATAATAAAACATGTTAAATTTTTAATGAACAATTAGCAAAATCAACATGTTTAAGCTATTTAATTCACTTTGACTTTTGCAGGTTGAGTAAAAAATAGCATTCAATGCAAAACATAGATTTATTTATTAAAGGGAGACCCAAAATACACAGATTTTCAAGAAATAATCATTTTGGAGTTAAAAACCGTCTGAATCCAACATATTCTAGGACGATATCCCCAATAAATAACCTTTTTTATCTAAATACAGTGGTATAATTTTGAGGGGTTTTAGTTGACTCCATACTTTTTTTTCATTATTTGTACATTTATATTTGCTATAACCATGATCTTATATAATGATTTATGTTCTATAATGAGCTTGCTTCGACATTAAAAAAAAAAATTGAACTTCAAGAAATAAACTCAATTTAAGGGGGAAAAAACGAGATTTAACCTTAAACACCAAGCTCAATCAATAAATAACAAATATATATAAAAAAAAAAAAACTAAAATAAAATTCGCACTGAAGGATTTAATCTGGAATCACGCTCAACCAGAGTGACAGCGAAATAAATATGCAAAAAGTGCATTGCCAGAGAAGTTTTTAAAGTTTTTACAGGCTAGATTAAAAACCTCAACACCTCTGTCAGCAAAGCACAAGGCCATCAACTGTGACACGTGCTTACACATCTCTGGCAGCTCTAGCGTCAGAGCTCTCGCTAAAAAACGAGCGCGTACGAAGGCCTTTAGAATAAAGGTACCGTTCAAACTTTTAAATTGTTGGAAAATCATATTTAAAGTTTTTTAAATTTAAACTTTTGAATATCGTTTTATCAAAACACAATGAACATTCTTAATACCATACGAATGGGTATTACAATTGCTAAGTATGTTTTAATGAGTAAGTATTCAAAAGTGTAGAAAAAAAAAACTTTAAATATGATCTTGAACAATTTCGAATTCACACCTACGACAGCTGTGATAAGATAATTATTCATAAAATAATTATAAAATACAATTATAACGATATAACAATAAAACTTTCAATAATATAACAACATTAAAATCCGAGTGTGGTGATAGAAATCACAGATTACTGAATAAATTATTTTGCATTCTATTAGTTTATTCTATGGGTAGACAGAGCCACTATCTGATTTTTTTTTAAATTTGTGAGATTTTGAAAGTAATTGAAAGTTTACCTTACCGAACTTAAAGTGTTCATAACGTTACATTACTATAATAATTCTTTATAGATGCATAAATAATAAGATAATATGTAATAATTAAATTAGTAATTCTTTTTTTTACGATTATTACGAAAATAAGGACCACGGATACAGGCAAACAAAAAAATACCAAAAGAAAATTCTTGAGAACGAATGAAATAAATCGAGAAAACAATAACATAAAGAGCTAACTCAATAAATACCGACGAAATGGGTAGAGCTGATGTCCAAAGAAACAACTTCTAAAGGTAAAGTGTAAAATTAAAAACCGTATTTTAGGAAAAATGGCCGTGAAGTTAGCATGCAAAAAGGATTCCTAATTAGATTCAAGAACCTTCATAATAAAACCAAAATTTAAGGAGGGGGAGGAAGAATAATATATAAAAGAATTCATAATAAGAAATAAAAAAAATAGAAAATAATGAATTGTACTTTACAAAATCATAAAATCTTAATTATCTCGCCAAAAGTAATGATATGAATGTTTAAAAATGTCCCTTTTTTACCGATGATGGCTCCAATCAAATAGATTATTGAATGAATTCATTTATAAAATATTATTCAATTATGTAGTCAATACATATTAAAAATACGAAATACATTTTTGTCGATGCTAATTGAATGCATGATTTCATAAAAGACATTTTCACGATTTAGAGAAAAACACAAAAAAATATTTAGAACAAAAATTTTAAAAGGTAAAAATATATATGGAGTAAACGATCAATCTGTACATTATTTATGCCAGGTTTTAACAATATAAATATCATTAGAGATGTTCAGACCGTTCTCAACTCAAACCGATAAAAATGACACGTGTCGTTTCTGAAATAATTGATTAAATTATTCATCTTTTTATTAATTAATAAATATATAAACAATAAAAACACTTTAAACATTATAATAAGAGGCATCATTTTTTTTTTTTTTTATTATTATTATCACAAAAATAATTCAAAACATTTCTTTTTAATCAATACCATTTCAAATTAATTTTCGAAATAACAATAAAACTGTATAAAATAATAAAGTAATACAATACCTTTTTTATTTTTAACCTTTATTATACTAAAACTGGTCAAATCTGATCAACTATTAGATGAATAAAATGATGTGATATCCAAAATTATGTTTATATTAGTTTTCTGATGCAAATTTGTTAATAAAATCTTCTTTATTAATACTATTATATTGATTATTACTATTATATTAGTATTATTACTTTTACGTTGGATATGAATCGGATATTTCTTTGGATCATCAAGGACTGGATCTTATAAATATTCCTGATTGTAATTTGAATACAGAGACATTTATATTTATCATTGTGAGCTTATTTAAATTATGTAATATGTAAATTATTCCATTTTTTTTATAACTCGTCAATATACTCTTTTAATCGAAGATGGTTAAAAATTTCGAAGCAAATCATCATAGTATGATTAAGTGATAAAGGATTAATAAAAAAAGAGAAGATAATGGAGGGGAAAACCACATCATAATTAAAGTGTTTTTCAAAAGATTCCATCAGATACTCCGCGTGACTAGTGGAATACCACTGCAATTAGTTATACTAAAAGCATTTAAAAATTAAAAATATGAAATATACCCAAAGTATCAGTAAATTTGGATGTTGCAATGATTCTAAGATATTTCTGCGGCAGATGCGTAACTATCAGATGGCAAGGTGGTACCCAAGGGTGGGCCTCCAATTGACCGTTATAACAATAGAATATATTATCAAATTGTATTTATATGTAGTAATACAATATTTTATGAAACAATACAATTAATAACTAACATTGTATTATTACCTATACTACACAGCCACATCTTCAAATTATGTGTAAGAAACTTAGGGTATTTGAAAATTCATACTTTTACGCTATTATTTTGAGTATCAAAATTGCAGAAATTTCATATTAGAAAAAACTAGGGGCAACATTTGTTATTTGCAGTAGTTCAGGTAACATATATATTATATATATATATATATATATATATATATATATATATATATATATATATATATATATATATATAGAGAGAGAGAGAGAGAGAGAGAGAGAGAGAGAGATGTATTTTGAATTGCTTATTTTTGAATTTTTGTGTTTTTTTAGAACTCAAGACGAATGTATAACATTCATTTTGTTTTCAATAAAAACAAAATTATAGAAGTGGCAAATAAGTTATCAATCCATAATTAGATTGATCCTTCTATACTATCATGCGGGTGTCAACTGATATATATATATATATATATATATATATATATATATATATATATATATATATATATATATATATATATATAAAGATAAAGCTGATTATTAAAAAGCCCGTTCTGAAATGTTTTATTTATATATCGTTACACAATAAAGATAAGTGTTTCACAACATGTTAGTAGACAAAACAACAGTACAAGCATATCTTCAATTTAATACATCGCTGACTGAGTGACCTAATATTCTTAGACTGAATTCGCTTACATAACCTGAAAGATAATCTTGTTATTCTTGATTGGCTTATCGTATCGTATTTTTTTTTTCCAGGATGTAGATATATCCTTACTTATATAAATACATACATTCATATTTTGCGGTCCTTCTGATTCGATTGAATAGATAAAAAAAAAAACCCTAGGTTACTTTGGTTTACGATATCTTATCGAGATATTGTCGCTGTCACGAGAAAATATCTTATGTGCTATCAAAAAAACCTATGTGATGTTTATATCATGGCTTTTATATTTTTTAGGATCTAAATTAATTTGAAATAAGCAAATGAAATTTAGAGACTGATGAAACAAAATGAAACAAAACAAACTTATAACTTAGGAAATTTAAAAAAAATGACAATTATGCAATATAACTAAAATTATAAAAGTCACATAAGATATTTTATGATATATAGGATATTTTCTCGTGAAAACAACGATACGGTTTGTGAATGATTTTTATTTTATATTCTATTGAAACAAATATATTTAAATTCAACGTTTTGGATAAAAAAAAAAAATAATACATATTTTTACTACGCATTTTTTTTTCTTTTTTTTTCACAACCTTTTTATAATTTAATACTGTTGTGTACAACAGAATTCAGTATAGTTGATTAGGGGAAAAATATACATAAAATGTTTTAACAAGATTTATGCAACAAAACCTCGAAAACTGTAGAAAAACATGTTTTCTCTAATTTGGGCAGAGAGTTAACAGAAATAAATTATGACACAATATGGTTTTTAAATAATGACGATGAATAAAAAAAAGTTGGTGTTAAATACAAATCACCAGTGGCAGGGAAAATTGGAGGATATATGACCCTCTCTCAGAAACGTACGAGAAAACTTAAGGTTATTATTTTTAGTAATATTTTGGGTGATTTTTTTAATTCCATTTTCCTACTTTTCCTTAAAACATAATCCCAATTTGGCAATTATAAACATTAAGGTGATTATTTGCTTTCATCTTAAGAAAATCTCTCCTCCCCTCCCCACACGAAAAAAATTCTGAGTAACCCTCCGAAAAATCATGTACAAATCAAGAAAAAGTAATGAAAAAAATATATATATATATAAAATCACTTTCTGATACCTTTTTGTCTTGCATTAAACTGAAATGCGCTTATAACTTTTTATAAGACATAAAACTCAGCCATGGATGATGAAATGATCCTTAGATATAGGGTACGACAACAACAACAAAACAAAGTGTTTTTAATGAAAACATTAAAGTGGCAGAGATTTTTACTAGAAAAAAATTCTTTTCTATTCTCAATTTTTGTTTTACGTCAATTTACCAATTTAAAAAAAAAAAAAAAATAAAGGAAAAAGGTTTACAGGAGATACGAGATGATTTATAGATTTGTTTAGTTTGTACTGGATATCTTATGGTGATAGAATGACGTGAAATGTAGTAAATGACAAATTATGGCTCTTATTTATGGCAAGAGGTATTTTTATAGTAATAAAAATTGGCTCTAAAGATGCATAAATTAGTCGAAACTGTAATTAGCTTAAACTTGAAAAATTCAAGACTTATATTTATTAATATTCCAAAAAAAAAAAAACAAATATTTATAACTGATTAATGTCATACTTTCATTTTACAAACTTATAAGACTATATTTACAGAATAAATAAATATATCAGTATAAGCACCATATAAAAAAAATCTGGTGCGCACATCACACCACTTTCACTTATCACCCATAATTAGGTATCCATTTTCTAAAATAATTTCAAGGAATTC
This sequence comes from Rhaphigaster nebulosa, assembly GCA_948150685.1. Taxonomy (NCBI): domain Eukaryota; kingdom Metazoa; phylum Arthropoda; class Insecta; order Hemiptera; family Pentatomidae; genus Rhaphigaster; species Rhaphigaster nebulosa. The sequence continues at coordinate 50,150,775 of OX411312.1, read as the reverse complement.
ACATAAACACTAGGCACTTGAAACATTTTCAGCAGCATGCATTTCATTATGCCTTTTCTCACAAAAGTACAATAAAATATTTTTTTAAACAAGTTTTACTTTTGGTTTGTTAAGCTTAAAATAAATTTTAAAAGTTTTCATTTGATTTCTATCAAAATTCCATTTATTTTTCATGGAAACATTTATTTTCCATTAAATAATATAAAAGTAGAATTTATCAACTACAACAAAGTTTATGATTTCTTTCTTCACACCATTAGCTTATACGAATTTGTAAGTTAAATATTAATTTTTCTAAAATCTTTAGCTTTCCAACGGTACATTGTACATCTATATAACTACTCTTTTTTCCGGAAATTTGTTTTCAACCTGGGAAAATATTTTTTTATTTTTTTTCTCCTTTAGTTAATCATCAAATTATTTCATACTTTATATTTGTCCGTTGTCTATTACAACTAACAATTAATTATTCCAAATAAACAAAATTAAAGGCACTTTAGGGGAAGCCATCTTGAAAATTTGGCATCTGTCAGACTATTTTAATGAGGATCAGACTTAGCTGATATTAAAAATTCTTTCCTTGTACAGTGGTATAGCGAGTTTAATCAAAATCGTAAGAGCCTTTTTCAAGAAAACTCCTAAAATGTGTAAAATTCTAGTATAAAGTGGAACTTTCGGTTAATTGAATTTAGTGAAAATATTTCTGTAATATTACAGACATAAACTTATCTTAAATACGTAATTTCAGTTTCATACAACTTTTCGTTTTTGAGTAAGGCAGTTCACATACACTATAATTCATTTTTGTTTTTTTTTTTAGAGAATTTAATTATCTTTTATATAATTATACATATAATTAATCATAAAATAGATATTTTTTGAGTTATTCGCAAATAAAATTTTCTTTTCGTCATAACTTTTTCTCCGTGATGTACCATTTGAATGAAAAGTTAGAGGGCTTTGAGAAGAAGACTTTAGACAAGTTTTATCAAAATCGTTAGAGCCGTTTTCGAGAAAATCGTCAACAAATGTAAAATTTATGGTGTAAAATGCCACCCACATTCGGTGAGTCGATTTCAGCGAAAATGTTGCGATAACATCCCAGAAATATACCTATCTTAAATACTTAATTTCAGCTTCATAAAACTTTTCGTTTTTGAGCTAGACTGTTCAAATACACACAGGCACAGACCATTTTGTGACTTGGTTATTTGGACTCAAGGGACTTTAAAACCTGCATTATTTTTAAAACGTTGACATTTTACACGATCGCAATATTTTTCCTTACTATATATTTCATTTATAGGTAAGGTGAAGTAAAAAATAGCCGAAGACTGAGGATGAGTAGGCTGGCAAAAATAAAAATTTAAAGGCATGTAATATTAGAGATTAAAAATAAAAAGTCCGGCATTTGGCTCTAACGTCACCCATTGAGATTCCAATCAACATTTGGAGCTAATTTAACGTGGGAGAGATACCAGATCTAAAATACTTGAGTGGAGTTTCGAGTATATATATCGTTGGCTTGGAGGAAGAGAGCCGCGTTAAGAAAAAGTGGAATTTTACAGAAGAAGCGTTTGAAGTTTGTCTATTTAGATTTATCGCAGTCTGCGCTGATAAAACATCAATTCGGAAAATTTCTTGGTCAATACTACTTACCTTATTTGTTAAAAAAACAAGTTAATCTTTGTTTTTTTGATCATTTAAACACGAATCGTGAATTAAATTGTGGCAACGTTTCACAAAAAAAAAAAACTAAAATAAATTGTTATTAAGATAAATATTTAAACTAAAAATCTGACATTTATTTCTAAAAGAAATATAGGTGAATCTCCATAGTTTGGAAATCCAAAACTTAAACCAAATACAAACCTAAGAATCCATTCAATTTAGAATGCAAACTTTTATATTAGTGTGGCTATTGTTGACCGTTGATGTAATTTGAAGAAGTTGGTCGGAGGGGCAAGGCCAATGAAGAAAAAAATCCGGGAGCAAAAGAACTTCGTCAATAAAGTCATATTTTCACTAAAATACAAAATATTTAAAAAACAGGAGAGTGAGAAAAAAGTTTCGGCCCACAAAAGACAGTTTTCTAAATACCGAAATTTACACATACTTTTATTATATTGTTCTGCATCTCCGCTGATCTTCGATACAGAAAACCTTTCATGCCTAATTTCAGTTCATTTGACCCAATCGGGGCCGCTGGAGTTGAAAAACTTCTTTTGCTTCATAGACAATTTGATTTTCTTTGAAATGCAACAGGTTTTGAGGCCCTAATATGGAAATGATTTTAGAGGTTCGCAAATATTTAAAAAAATCGAAAAACCCGAGGGGATAGGGGAACCAAGTTGAGACCCCCAAAAGATACTTCCTTAACATCAACTCAATTAAAACACAAATTTTCAACCCTATAAACTAATTTGGTGGAGGTTTAGAGATGCGCAAAACTTTCGACATACCGAAATTTTTACTGAAATTTACCCATTCTTAAATGGTATCGTTGTTCTGTTTGGAAGAAAGTCCTACATACCTAATTTCACCTCAATTGACCCCGCTGGAGGTGCTCAAATGTAGCGGGGGGAATATATATATATATATATATATATATATATATATATATATATATATATATATATATATATATATATATGTATATATATATATCAACCGAAACGTCGGTTCACAATAAAAAAAATAAGTTCCAGTTATTAGTTTGTCTTTTCTTCATTGGCCGCATCTCCTGACCAACTTCTTCTTCAAATAAACTTTCATAATAACAAAGGATAATTAGAAATTAGATTTCAGTCAAATTCAAAAAGTAGCAAAGATATATTGAAATAAGGTGTAATGCAATTTTACTAATTGCGTTTTTAAATAACTAATTTCCGATAATCCAATTAAAATGCAAATCTATTCTAATTTATCATATTTCATGAATAACAATAAACATTTTTTTTTTTTAAATGACAACTGGAAGATTAAATCAGTAAAGATATTCAAGTAAGAGACGAGGCCTCATTATGAAGCAAGCGCTGGTGAAGGGAACACTTCAAACGACCAATTACGTTGAGGGGATCGTGCATAATAATGTAATTCACCGTCAGTTGATTTAATTAAGTTCCTAGCCAGTCTGAAATAATTTCAGCAGTGCAACTGTAAGAATTCAAATTGGGATCGTAATAAAAATAAAAATAATTAATGCATCGACGTCGTTTTTTGAAAAAGGTTTAGGCGCCAAAAATTCGAAATTTAATTTTCAATTTTCTTATTTGACGTAAGCACCACTTCTATCGATTTCCGCTCACGATATATAGACAAAAAAATGGAAATAATCTAGAAATATACTATTGATGACGTAAGCACCAAATACTGACGACTCTCAGTCGTCTCTCTGGCCTTGGCCATTGTTATAAGTCTTAAAAATGTATTATAATTATAAAAGTTTCGCCAACTTGATAAACTGCTGCTCTACACGATAAAGAATAAAATTAAAAATATTGTTATTTGGAGAAAAAACGTTTCATGTGTTTCCTATAGTATGCTAAATGACGCTTACGCCTAATTCAAAATATCTGATGTAGACAGGACATGAATTCTTTGTACGCCTATTAAACTATAAATAGGTGATTAAAAAAAAAGGCAGGAAGTAAAAAAAAAAAAACATTTTCAGGTAAAGTTACCATATAAGTTACCAGGTAAGTACCATTTCCGGCAAGCTAATTATAATCAAAATCTAGTATTGTACTTACATTGATGTAAAACTCTTATATACTTAATTTGAGATGTTCTGCATAATATTTTAAGATTATTTTTGATGAAAGTCTAATATGACCTCCAAGTAGAGTACCACTTTCGCCTATCGATTTTAATCAAAATAAAGTATATTATTTTCATTAATATGTAAGTTTTATATATCGAATTTGGAAAGTTTTGCACTATAGTTTAATATCATATTTGATGAACATCTATTATGATCTTTAAGTAAACTACCACTTCTGGTGATCATATAGCAAGCAAAAAAGGAGGTTCACAACTAGATGTTACAACCATCCTGAATACAAAATTTTAACTTTCTACGGCAAACAGTTTTTGAGTTATGCGAGATACAAACCAACGTACGTACAGATGTCAAGACGAAACTAGTCAAAATGGATATTTGCGTTGAAATATGAAAACGGAAAATTTTCGCAATTAAAATAATTTCTTTACTTCGTAATAAGTAAAAACGACGTAGATATCCATTAATATTTAATGAAATTTGTTAATACCAAAGAATATGCCAATCGTTATATGTTAGCAGCTGTGTCGGGTATTGTGCTGATAACGAAGTTACGATCAGCTGCCATGAGCAGAGAGATCTTGTGAAATGGATTTGTCTAATTCAAAATTATTTTTATCAACATATACACTCAACTTCTCAAAAAAAAATCATTTTAAATGTTGAATAGTATATATGAGTTACATTTTTCAGTTCAAAAATATTATTACCCCATAAAAATGCAATGATAGAAAAAAAAAACTATAAACCATTTAATCTCTACAGATAATAATCGGAGTCGGAGTAGTTCAGTGGTAAGGCAATGTGTTACCATGCTCCCGGTCCCGGGTTAGATCCGGCTGTGGCAGATAATTATTTATTCTGTTATCGGCCGTGGATCGGGCCTGAGGGATAGGGAGACCCTCCTGCGGATCACCCAGCCTCTATAAAATTGGCACCCTTCATTGGTAGAAAAAACTGGCGATTGAGCGTGATCTCGGCCAAATCACCTCCTTGCACAACCGTTGGTCTAAAACCAGTACGGTCCTTAAAACGTATTGAACCAAAGACTCTTTTTTTTTTTTTTTTTTTTTTTAAAACTAGTCGTGAAATTTTGTTAAATACTGTTGTAGGGTCTGTGAGGTTCTTTATCAATCTTAAAAATAAAACTAAAATGAAATAAAACCTCAGGTGATTAAATGTAATAATTGTATTTCCAGAAAATCAAAGTTAAAATCTACTGAATCCACTATTTAGTCGGTAATTAAGAACAACTAACACAGATGAAACAATAAAATATCTTGATAAAAACAACATATCTGAAAGCTCTGTATAAAAGGAATACACTACCTTAAACCTATCACAAGAGTTTTTGTTAAAAAAATAGTAGTTGAAGAATATTATTAACAAATAATTGAAGTTTCATTGAGAATTTCTATTTCAACAATAAACAAAAAAAAAAGACTTGAAGCTGAAATTTTATTGATACACTAACACAATGGTTTTATTAATACACAAACTAACCGTAACAAATATAAGTGCGAAAGGAGCTGGTTCAAAAGATCATTAGGAGACAAAAAATAACAAGAAAATACCGAGATAAATCTAGTAGGGAGTTGAAACGGAGAGAAAAACATAAAACGTAACGGTGCGAGTTTGTCACAACAACAGGTTCCCGCCATTTATTTGATTTTCTCGCTAGATGAATGGAACGAAATAGAAAAGAAATCGTCAACACAGGAGAGCAAGGGAATGGACAACAAAAGAGAAGTAACTGACCATGTTACAATGGGTCTGCAGCCCAACAGGCGACAAGACCTAGGAATAATTTTTAATGCTTATACATATATATATATATATATATATATATATATATATATATATATATAATATATATTGTATATCTTAAATTTATTTCCATCTATAACAGAAAAACCAATTACTCACCGGCATTATTGGAAAACCCCGCGACTCCTAAACCGTTTACCTATAAACATCCTACCTACCTTTCTTTCAGTGTTAGTAAAATGTGAAAAGAAACCAGTACAAACTTTTCTGTTAGATATAATCCATTTAAACCTTGGTGAGTACCAAACATGTATTTGATTTCTTGTCTTAATTAAATTCATAATTCATAAATGTTTTATAATATTGATTTATATTACATCTAATTTAATATACATAATAATACCAAACTATAGTTTGAATTGCTTATTTTTGAATTTTTTGTGTGTTTTTAGAACTGAGGATGAATGTATAACATTCGAAACTAGTTTTCAATAAAACAAATTTATAGAAGTGGCAAATAATTTATCAATCCCTAATAAAACAAGATTATTTTTCATCTAATCGAGTTAATTTAAGTGACAAAAATGTTTAAAATTCAATTCAAATCTTTATTTAATATTGACACTTCTGGAATTTCTATACATTTCTAACGCAGATACTTCTATTTTAATTAGCAATTATACGATTTCATATATCTCTTTTCTGACAACTCATATTTGTATTTTAAACAAAACTTTAGAAAGTTTAATAACCAGTACGAAAATGCCTTATCAAGGTCGTAAAATACCATATTACTTAATATTTATCTAAATAAAATCATGCTGCCTGGAAGTTGCTGCCAATATATATATATTAATTTTGAAAATGCATAAATTCAGCAGTGAACTAAAAATATTAAGGAATGTGATTTAGATAAATGTGAGTGATTTTATTTGTAATTTGATGCAAATGTGCAATAGTTATATCATAAATGTTTTTAATAACTAGATTGAATTCTGAAGATGTGGTAAACAACTCGAAATGTTGGTGCTAATGCATATTACATAATAAATAATTGAAGAAGGTGTTCACATATAGGTGCCTTAAACATATTAGAAATAAATATTCCAATTTAAATTAAATTATTATTATTTATATATATATATATATATATATATATATATATATATATATAAATTCCGACCGAAAGAGTTAAAATACGCTGAGCCGACGTATATGTTGGTGGATGGAGGTTTGTAAACAGCGATTGGTGGTATCGCCATCGAACTTTCGGGTTCGCTAAGCCTTTTTATTAATTCATTAATTCTATGTTGAGATGAATCATTTACCAAATTTTTTCACTTCACTGGATATAGAATACGATTTACGTTTAGAGAATCGGCGGCGTTCAGGCCAAATAATTATTTTCGAAAATCAATATGAAATTAGACAGTAGAAATTATTGAATAATAATCACTTCAACTACTGCCAGGTGAGCCTGTTTCTAATAAAACCGGTCAAAATGATTGTTTTACTTTTTTTGGGGGGGGGGAGGGGAGGGGGGAAACAAATAATTAAATTATTCGTCAATTTTCTATGTTTTTTTTTTTTAATTTTCAAGTCTTGAAACCCATCGATCAGTTAAAAAATGAACGGATTTATGTTGAAAAAAACAACTCGGAATTTTTCTGTTATTGAAAAATAGACAAAAAAAATCCTAAGAACGTGTGAACATTTGTACAAAATGAAAAAAATAAAGTTTTATTCAATAGATGCTCTTCTTAAACGAGGACCAATAATTTTTAGATGAAATAAAAATTTTAAGATGCAATTCCAAATTCATATTGAAAAGCAGGTATAGTAAAATAGCCAGAAATATTTTAGAAAAAAAATGTAATCATAGGAAAAGTAAACAAAAAAAATTGTAACACTAAATATCAGAGTTAATTGAAATTCTATAGGTTAAATATACACATAATTTCAATGTTTGATAATTCGTCTAAAATAACTGGTAACAGTAAATATTATAGATAAATATTTAATTGAAATTGATTGAAGAGATAAATGAGAACAAAAAAAATTAAGGTAAGGAACAATTAATTATTTAATTTTTAGTTATTATGATTTTAGATTAATGAAGATACGATGGAATTTAAGGAAAGTTTCTTTTTTTTTCGCAAGCTAATATTTTTTGTTTCTATTAATTAAGTCTACTTTTTGTTTATATTCGTATTTATACCCACTTTTTCTGTTAGAGTTATATTTGTTCTTTTTATCTTGTATCAATGTAAACCAGTTAGCACTGCCATTTGTGGCTCACAAAGGGAACATAACAATATCTTCAAATAAAAAGTTGAACACACAGGCGCACAAAAAACAACTAAGAAAAAAAAAACAAATAGAAAAAAAGAAGACAAAGAACAGAATCATTAGAAATGACATTACCCAATAAAAAAAAAGTTCTGTTCTTTGCCACTGCCGTCTACAGTAAAACAAATAAAAATTGTGATGTAACCGAGCGCAATATTTGAAAGACTATTCTAACTTTTGCGCTTTTAGCATAAGGTTTACTATCATCGACCTTAAAAACTACCAAATCCACACTAATTTTATAATTATAAATAATTTATAATTATAAAATTAGTTATATATTTTATAATTTATAATTTTCTACCAATATTTTCAATTTTTATAATTTTATAAATTTTTATAATTTTCAACCAATTTCACCAAATATACAAAATCAAACTTTCGCCTTTAAGGAATAGCTTTCGACCTAAAAAGCAAACTTTTACTACAAAAAAAGAAGAGATTTTATAGTTTTCTACAAATATTTTCAAGTTTCATTAAAACTCAGTTGACATCTGCATGATGGTGGATGGATCAATCTAATTAGGGGTTGATAAATTATTTGCCACTTCTTTAAATTTGTTTTATTGAAAACTAGTTTCGAATGTTATAAATTTATCCTCAGTTCTAAAAACACACAAAAAATTCAAAGATAAACTTCAGATTCAAAAATTTCCAACTTTGCAATGCATTTAAATGAAAAAAAAAATCATAAATTCATCAAAGACTCAGGAGTTAAATTAATACATCACATTGAAAACAGCCTCAAATTAAATATATATGAAGCATTTGAAATAATAAAATCCTTCAAATCCAATCCAGATTTTTGCTTAAATAACAAAATAAATAATAGTCCAATCTTAAATTTATTCCCATCTATAACAGAAAAACAAATTACTCGCCGGCATTACTGGAAAACCCCGATCCTTAAACCGTTTACCTATAAACATCTTCCCTACCTTTCGTTCATTGTTAGTTCAATGCGAGAAGAAACCAGTACAAATTTTCTGTTTGATATAATCCATTTAAACCTTCGTGAGTACCAACATGTATTTGATTTCTTGTCTTAATTAAATTCATAATTCATAAATGTTTTATAATATTGATTTATATTACATCTAATTTAATATGCATAATAATACCAAACTATATTTTGAATTGCTTATTTTTGAATTTTTTGTGTGTTTTTAGAACTGAGGATGAATATATAACATTCTAAACTAGTTTTCAATAAAACAAATTTATAGAAGTGGCAAATAATTTATCAATCCCTAATTTCATTAAAACTGGTTACAAATCCGTTGGTCTGAATATATAAGCATCTTTAAGCACCTATTTAATCATCTTAAGCTAACAATGGATACAGTCGATGCTAGAATGTTAGAAATCCAAGTCGCTTCTCAACCACTATAAACTTCAAAGTTCATTGAAGCACTTCGCGGGAACGATAACCTGAGAGCCGTAGAGCTGAACTATATTGATGAGACAATTAACTAATTGGATGCTACACCTCTTGTTTCACTGCTAAAGGAAAATCAAACTCGAATTCACAGAACATATTGTTAGTACTAAATAGCTATTTGTAGGTACAATCACGAAGCATAATTAAATAAAAAAATTAATTAAATGAAGTATCATTAACAAAACAAAAAAAAGTTTTTTTTTTCGCTTAAGTCATGTTCGAATGTATTTAAAAACTCATCTTAAATTATTAATTAGGGCCAGAATACACGAGATGAACTCTTTAAATTGATAAAGAATACTTTTAAAGAATTTCTGTAAGCATAATTTCATTGATGGCTTTTAAAGTCTCCTCCGTAAATGTGATAGTAGTAAGAACACAAAATTATTAAAAATTTTACAGAAAAAAAAAAAAAATCCTATATTTTAAAGTTGGAATGACGATTGCAGATGCAGGAATTTTCTGAGGAGCGCACAAATGTACAGGCTCTCCTCCTAGAAACTTTAAAACATTAAATAAGTTGTTCACGTTTTAAAATATACATTAATCAATCAAAATTCACTTATTATACCAATAAAAGCCGCTGTTGTTTATGTAATAAAAAACATTTATTTTTTTTTTTCATCTTGCAGGGATCCACCCTTCTGGATCCGTCAGTTTACTGCGTACAAGGAAGTAAAAAGATTCCTAAATAATTAAAAAAACAAGACTAGTTCAATTAATTTTTTTTATATCCACTTTCATCATTGCTTAACAACTGGATCGAATTTTTTGAATATTTTTAAGAAGTTGGTCTTCTTAGGGTTTGCGGTCCATAAAGAAAACCTAGTTAAAAAAAATAAGTAATAAAAAAAAAAAATAAAATAAAAAAAAAAGTTAATAAATTAATAATTAAAAGTGGTTGATTTTATTCGTCTTTATTTCATGAATAATACCTATTCATTTTTAATAGGTTTTATTTTTGTTTATTTTCGTGTTTTACCACTCTTTATTTAATTAAGACTTCAACTTCTCCACCTCTTACCTTTTTTGTCTCTTTACACCAGAATCCCAATTTTATTTATTTATATCCATAACCCATCCAATATTTAAATCAATATGTTAAACCAATCTTTCATATCAATAATTTAAATTTCATTTACCATAACTTAAATATATATTCTAGGTTTATAACTTATAACCATAACTTAAATATTATTCTAAGTAACTTATAACCATAAATATCTTATATTTCATAACTTATAACCATAACTTAAATATTATTGTAGATTAATAATTTCTGGGATTATTTTATTACTTGATAAGTTTAAAACTATTCTGCAAAATGTTCGTGGGTTTCCTACGGATCGCCGGACGCGCGAGGACATGTAGGACCAGCAGTACGCACCTACATATCTAATTAAGAATAAACATGAACAATTGATTGTTCATTTGCTTAACAACAAACAACATATTATTACGTTTTAATAAAACCTGGGTTCGTTATCTGATAAGAGAGTAGCATCTCATGACTAATAATTATACTGAGCGGTGATGTTATCAGTATCCATGTTGAAAATGCAAATACAGTTGTTAAAAATAAATTACGTAAAAACGTATTGCAGCTAATATGTAGTTAAGGAAGCATATAACTGGTAAATAACACTGATACCAGGATTCTATAATAGGTTTGTTCCAACACGAGTTTTAATTATCATCAAACCCGTGTTGGAACAGATCTGATGAGAGTTAGTTTGAGAAGGAGAAATAGGAACAAATGTTTATAGTAATTTACAAACATATTTTATGTAATTTAACTTCGCCATATTTGTACAGTAATTTAAGTACACAGATATGAGAATGTATGATAGACATTGAAACTGGATCTTTGTAGGGGATCATCCTAGCGGATCCCGGGACAATGGGACTGAAACAGGAATAGCGGATCTTGAGTCGGGTTCTTGCAACGGATTACAAGGATGTCGGGTCTTATGTGGGCCAGGCGGAAATTGAGGGTATTACCGCAAGCAAATACCAACTGCGGGGTTACCAACGCTTCCTCGATCAAAGCCATCCTCAACTGTCAAAGGATGATATGACGTTTGGAGAGGATTAAGACATTGGTTATACAAACTAAGATTATAACCGATTATAACAAGGATACTAATAGACTTGTATAGGACATTATTAAGGAGAGCCTTAGGGATAGGCAGTAGGGGGGAGAAAATGCATTTTCTTTTTGTACCTTTGTTTCAGGAACTATAGAAGATACACCTATATATTAGAGTTTAATTTAAAACTTGTCCAAGCAAAATTAGTCAACGTGATATTTTTTGGGCCTCAACAAGAACATCTGGTTCTCTTCTTTCCAACTTAAAATTTTGTTTTCTCCAGCTCCTTTAGATTCACAAAATACTTTTAATAATGAGATAGATGTTCTAAGCGGATAGCATAAAAATTTAATTCATTTGGCTTTCGTATAATAATAAATGATAAAAAAATTCGCATACACAAAGATCTCAAATCTCGATTTTAATTTGTTTTTTTGGAATCTTTCCATTTCCAGAAATCCCATAATAAGTATATCAATCTTTTCAGAAAAGACTCAAGATTATTTTTAAATTATAAACAAAAACATTTTTTTTTTCATTTTTAAGCCCAGGTGCTCTCTGAAATATGTATAATACGGAAATACTTATTAAATATATCTATCGAGGCTAATCCGTAAACAGAAATATTGACGGTCGAGTATTCCAACAATAACTTTAAACAGTACACTCATGCTGAATGGAAGGAGAAATTTGGAACAAAGTTTCAAAATTGTTCAAAATAAATAAAAAAGGCACAAAATTGACTTGATATTTTCGAAAGTCAAGAAAAAAAGGAGTAATTTTATGCAAACAGGTGTCTTTCAATGACTATTTTCAAATGTGTACCTCCTGCTCAATCTTAAAGCTACCAACTGCGAAAAATGTGCTGAAACAAAAACTACAAACAAATTACTCCAAGAATGATCTACATTTGAAGGAATACGAAATGATCAAGGAATTTCAAAAGGCGTGAAAAATATTCGGAAGGAAGATGTAATGGTAGCAACTGCAAACAAAATATTTAGTTTTTTTTAAACATCAATTACGGGAATAACGACATAAGTGGAATTAACATTTTTATTCTTTGATGGTATTTTGGAGACAAATATATTAATCCATTTATTCACTGTGACAAGGTGTTCCACGTAGTGATCGTTTTCGGTTAAATCAACTTGCTCAGATTTAGAGGGTCATCATTCACGGGAACAACCAGGTAAGTCATAAAATGTATTGGGTATAACATGATAAAGTTAGGTAAATCTGGTTTGGTAAGCACTGATGAACAATCAGATAACTAAAGGAAATCCAAAAACGGTTTCAGAGACTTAATTTTGTTTCAAACCATTAAATTTATAAAGCTATTTGAGTTATATTGATGCAGAAAAAAAGTTTATTTTTTAAAATCTGCAATAATAGTTCACAATTAAAAAGAACTCTTCAGGAATTTAAGGATTTTACAATTGACAACTTATTCCCTGTGACACCGAATAATTTGATGAGTATGTATGATGAGCTGGCAAAGTCTTTGCCCTTGGTGTTATGTGGAGATACCAGTTTGGTCCTTAAGACTTAGTGGAGAAATCACAGAGGTGCTGAGTATCCAAAGTTTAGAGACTCCTTAATAACTAACTCAAAAATATAGATATTTTGCTTTCAGGAATATGGTTTGAAGTGTCAAGTACATAACACGAGGCTGACGACAACGATTCTTGTAAAATCCAGCATAAATTCTATCTTCTGTATATTTTCGTCCATTTCTTTATAGTTCCAGATTCGCTCCAGGGTCCGTCCACCATCGAGGACCGGATTTTCCGAAGGCTCGGCCACCATGTCCGACCTTTGAAGAATGGACAGGATATGCACATCGTCCGGTCAATTGTGGAACCCGTGGGATCGCATTTATCGCCGATTCTGATCGCTGCATCCATTCAAGTCGGAGCGATAATTCATATAAATATAAACATTATCATGTATCGGTCTCTACGACACATTTTTTTACTAGTTTGGACTGACCAGTTTTCATTAATACCTTGACTTCAAACTACACGATCACTCCTGGATGTCGGTTTACTGGAAAAAAAACATATATAGAAACCCCTAAAACCGTGTTCAAGTGGTTATAAAACGGATTTCAAATCCGTTTTATAAGAAGACGCTATAATAAGGATATAATAACGTTATAAGACGCTAAAATAAGGAGGAGTATAAGGGGGTGGCCACCCCCTTATACTCCTCCTTATTCTAGCGTATCGTCGACTCCTTATAAAGTAGTCGATGTTAAAATATACTACTTTAGCGTTTATTTTAATGTCTTTCTACTGCCTAATATATTCCGTTCCGATTTAATAACTAGCGAAGCCTGTATCAATGTTAAAACTGACTATTTTTTAAATAAGGACCCCTCGAAGGACCTCTATCCTCGGTCAAGCTAGTATTATTTTTAGATAGTTACAAAATATCTATAAATTTTACACAATTGTACACAGTGCAAAAGTCAATTATTTTCGGAAAAAATACGACTACAAACTAATCATGTAAAAACAGAACTTATCAAATCTAAAAAAGCATCGTTAAGTTGTTTTTTTTAAAGCTTAATATTGTGTTCTGGTCTTCCAATGCTGAAGATAACGAACGCAAGATTATATTAATAAACAAATACTGGAAGTAGGTAAAGGAACCAGGAATAAATACGAATAAACATTAAAATAAAAATTAGTATTAGACAATAGCAATAAAATATAACAATATATAAAAAGTAAGGATAAAAATAGAGAATTGAAGAAAAGGGACGCAGGTAACTTTGGACCTAAGCAGTAAAGGGACCACTCAGAATGCGGAGTGAGTTAGCTCAGAGGAATGTACGTGAGACGCCCTAAAGGAGCGAATTCGGCTCTATAAGGCCACCTCAGTGAGAACTCACCACATCTGGAGAATTCCATGAAATATGATAATACATATACATAACATATAAGAGATACGATAATACATATATATAATATATAATAAATACGATAATATTATACATTAAAATGTAGGGCACACCAAGATAAAATACTACACCATTTTTAAAAAACAGTGGATTCTCACTTATACGAATATGAGGGGGAACGAAAAATTCCTAGTATAAATGAATAGGACATGTTAGCTGTTTTGCTATTTTCAAATTAAAAAAAAAATTCTTAAAAAACGCATGTAATAATTATTTAGTTTAATATCAAACAATTAAAAGCTTACAAAAATAATGGAAAAATATTATGCAGGTGTCATTATACAAATTGGACCATCTTAGGACAGACATCGCATCTATTTAGCACAAGATACGATAGTACTTACTCTGGACCACTCATAATCCTGAATTTAATGTGCTAAATAAGATTGTGAGAACCCCTAGTATATACAAGAAGTTTGGGGAAAAAAGAAATATAGAAAAAAGTTGTATTATAGATATGCCAGTTTTGCTGATAATTTTAATGTAAAAAATACAAAAACAATTCAATTATAAGTAAATTACTTAGAAATTATTAATTGTTTGACAGAACTAATTTTAATTTTGATGTGTAAGCATGGAACAATAGCCAAAATAGCATTAATAATAATCAATTTTAAGCAACTGCAAATTATCACATTAATTTATAAACTATAAATAATTATTGTTTTGTTAGCCTTTGATATGATGATTCCAAAATACAAAATTTTTGCTCTATCTTCATAAATGGCTGAGATATGGACGTAAGAAACATCTAATTGACTGCCATTTTGCAAATTTGGTGTCCGATCAAAAAAGAATCGGCCCAATAGTTTCGTAAAAAAACAAAAAAAAACGAATTTTTTGCATTGGTTTTTTGGATTGATGGACTTACCTTGAAACGCAGAACCTCAAATTTTGAGAGGAGTAATTTTTTTATTATGGTCGATTACAAAGTAAAAATAAAAAAAGGCACAAAATTGACTTGATGTTTTCGAACATCCTTTGTAAAAAAAGGAGTAATTTTATGCAAATAGGTATCTTTCAATGAGTATTTTCAAATGTGTACCTCCCGCTTAATCTTAAAGCTACCAACTGCGAAAAATGTGCTCAAACGAAAACTACAAACAAATTACTCCAAGAATGATCTACATTTGAAGGAATACGAAATGATCAAGGAATTTCAAAAGGCGTGAAAAATATTCGGAAGGAAGATGTAATTGTAGCAACTGCAAACAAAATATTTAGTTTTTTTTAAACATCAATTACGGAAATAACGACATAAGAGGAATTAACATTTTTATTCTTTGATGATATTTTGGAGACAAATATATTAAACCATTTATTCATTGTGATAAGCTGTTCCACGTAGTGTTCGTTTTCGATTAGAGCAACTTACTCAGATTTAGAGGGTCATCATTCACGGGAACAACAAGGTAAGTCATGAAAAGTATTGGGTGTAACACGGTAAAGTTAGGTAAATCTGGTTTGGTAAGCGCTGATGAACAATAAGATAACTAAAGGAAATCCAAAAACGGTTTCAGAGACTTAATTTTGTTTCAAACCATTAAATTTATAAAGCTATTTGAGTTATATTGATGCAGAAAAAAAGTTTATTTTTTTAAATCTGCATTAACAGGAACAGTTCACAATTAAAAAGAACTCTTCAGGAATTTAAGGATTTTACAATTGACAACTTATTCCCTGTGGCACCGAATAATTTGATGAGTATGTATGATGAGCTGGCAAAGTCTTTGCCCTTGGTGTTATGTGGAGGTACCCGTTTGATCCTTAAGACTTAGTGGAGAAATTACAGAGGTGCTGAGTATAGGTACAAAGTTTAGAGACTCCTGAATAACTAACGCAAAAATATAAAAATATAGATATTTTGCGTTCAGGAATATGTTTTGATGAAGTGTCAAGTACATAATTCGAAATTCGAAATCGTACAACACATAAAAAAATAAATATAAATAAAGTATCAATTTTGTCGATTTATCGTCATTTAATGGATTGGGACTTTACAGCCTATAACACTTTATCTCCATTGAAGTTTTTTATTCAAAACTCTTCTTTATTATGGTCGATTACAAAGGTGCATTATTGAAAATAATAAGCCAAAATTGACTTTATAAAGACCTTGAATTCTTTGGTGCCAATGAGTAGTCTATGAATTTTCAGTTCAGTTCATCCTTCTTCAAGGATAATATTTTACGCAATTGTTTTCAAAGAGCTTATGTTTTTTCCTTGCATTATTTTTACTTTCACGTTTCGGAGTAAAAGAAGGTAACTGAGGAATTTCGCAACAGACAAATAATGAGCATTTCACGTTTTATTTCTTCGTGAATGTTATTTGTTAGAGAGTGTAAAACTCAGATACCTAAAAGTACGAATTCAAGCGTATTCATCCTAATATTTATATCCTTCAAATCATCGTTCATTTTAATACAGACCACATTTTTTGTTATATTTCGAGAAATAGTTTTTCACCAGTGCCCAGTTCTTTTTAAGTTATTATTTTCCACATTACCACCCAACAAGAGCAAATAGTCGGCATTTTCAAGCGAATGTACGATACCCCATAGAATCCAAAATTCTCGGTACGAATTTTCTGTCTTATGAGGTTCTAATGTTTCAGAAAAAAATACAAAAAAACATACACGAAAATGATAAGGATATTGTAAATAGAACTAAAGACCATGAGCTCTTAATTAAGTTAGAGGGAGACGATGAACCTAAAACGAACAAGAGTACAGCCAGGACATCAAGGACGTAGAGTTCCCAGATGTTGAATTCTTCCAGGGTCCTGACGGATGGATAACTACAAGGACGGGAAACAAAGTCATTGAGGAGTTGAGATGAATGGAATGACAATGACATGTTCTCATGGGAGTGAATGACCTCCTACAGTTGATAAAACTCTACAAACGTACAGATAAAAAATTAGATAATCATATAAGGTAGCTTCAACGTAATCATCAAAAACGAGCAGTAAAAATGATTTTAATAATTCTTTATTTATTTTTTAAGAAGCTTGTTTAAGCATGAAATTAAATAATAAGAACAACTCTTGATACTTATGAAATGCTACATAATTGATTATTACTCAATATTAACAATAAGTCTGTTTTTTAAAACAAGAGAGAAGTTACTGAATTTGAATGATCAACTTTGCCTTTTAAAATATAAAAATCTAGTATTTTTTGGGAAAAAATAAATAATTAATAAAGTATTGAATAACAAAACAAACCAAAAAAATAAATAAAACCGAAACTGACATTGGATGAATCAAAAATATGAAATGACAGGCAACATATACTGCAGACTACAATAAATTTCTGAACATAATACAGAGATATTATGTTAAGCAGTTAATTCATTACTATTGGCTTTGCCACAGATTTAAATTTTATAATAGTCATAATATGCTGTTTTAATTACTTAATTCGTTTCAGTAATCTAACATTTATAATATTTAAACACTAGAGAATAGACTATATGCTACTGGCATATTCCTGGATGTAGCTCAAGCATTTGACAGAGTCTGGCATAAAGGACTACTCTTCAAACTTAAATCTTTTCTTCCTTCGACATACTATCTCATACTTCTTTCCTTTCAATCCGAAAAGTTTTTTTATGTCCTGCAAGTGTAAGAGGTCTCTTCTTCTGTACCTCTAATCAGGACCGGAGTGCCTCAGGGATTAATTCTTGCACTCTTGCTGTACATTACATACACACACGATATACCAGTATGCACAAACACAATAATAGCAACATATGCAGACGACACTTTTAGACACGATACCTGCTCTCCAGCTTATGTAAACAATGAACCCATTCATGGACTAATACAGTTCATTACTTAGGACTCACTTTCGACAAGATGACTTGGGGCCCATACTTGAAATAGAAACGCTTAAGCCTAAACAGAAGACTAAGACTACTGTATTCTCTTCATAAACGATCGTTACTACGAATCAGACAACGATTGAATACTTCTATATATCTTTTAAAACCTATATGGACCTAAGCATTACCAATCTTTGGGTCAGAAAAAATACAGAATTTTCAATCAAAAACACGCTCACCCTGGTCTAAAAATCCACATATATCTACAGTTCAAGACCATATTCATATATCATACAAAGGATTCCATGACAAGCTCCATGAACATTACAACACACTTATACGAAATATCGGACCAACGGACATGCCTGAACTTACCAGAAGAAGGCTGAAAAGGAGCTGGGTAAGAGATCACCATGCGTAAAATTCTTTAGCATACCACATTAGGAGGAGGTGCCGATGGATACAGATCTTCCTCATGCCACATTCGCTTATTGTCGCGATATGAGTGATAGGCGTGGATAAAAACAAATATACATATAAAAAAAAAATTATACACTCAACTTCTCAAAAAAAAATCATTTAAATGTTAAATAGTATATATGAGTTACATTTTTCAGTTCAAAAATATTATTACCCCATAAAAATGCAACGATAGAAAAAAAACTATAAACCATTTAATCTCTACAGATAATAATCGATTTCACGACTCAAACTATAATCCATATATCTATACTATAGTAGGAAACGTACACAAGCAAATACTAAGTCCTGGAATATGCATTTTTATCTCCGAAAAAAAGTTGATATCATTTAATCCAACTATATACGCTTATATTACAATAAATCAATTAAATTCATCTATCTGCTCATACTGCGTTGCTTCCTCAGAGCATAGTCAATAAATACTAGGACTTTAATAATTAATATTATTTAAAAAACAGAAAAAAAAGAACGTGAGCAGGAGAGCTACGTCCCTAAGGTCGTGTTTTCACTAAAATACAAAATTAAAAATATCAAAATGGTCAGGGTGAGAGAAAGGAGTTATGACCTCCAAAAGGCACTCCAATCCCCGAAACTTCCATAATCATGTCCTGTGGTTACGAAACGGGTATAAAATGCAACCCCCCCTCTCTGATGGCCTTCGATACAGTGCAATAATCTATCATTTTCGGCAAAAATACGACTAAAAACTCCGCTCGCGATAAGTGTGATATCATAATAAAATACATAAACTATACTAATTATAATATACGTGAAATGATCATATGCCATACGTATTTAATTTAAGGCTGAATTGCAATTTATTTAAATGAAAAAATCATAAATTCATCACAGACTCAGGAGTTAAATTAATACACCACGTTGAAAACAGCCTCAAATTAAATACATATGAAACACTTGAAATAATAAAATCTTACAAATCCAATCCAGATTTTTGCTTAAATGACCAAATAAGTATCTCCAATAGTCTAATCTTAAATTTATTCCCATCTATAACAGAAAAAACAATTACTCACCGGCATTACTGGAAAAACCCTGATCCTTAAACCGTTTACCTATAAACATGCTACGTACCTTTCATTCATTGTTAGTTCAATGCGAGAAGAAACCAGTACAAACTTTTCTGTTTGATATAATCCATTTAAACCTTGGTGAGTATCAACATGTATTTGATTCCTTGTCTTGATTAAATTCATAATTCATAAATGTTTTATAATACTGATTTATATTAATCTAATTTAATATGCATAATAATACCAAACCATATTTTGAATTGCTTATTTTTGAATTTTTTGTGTGTTTTTAGAACTGAGGATGAATGTATAACATTCGAAACTAGTTTTCAATAAAATAAATTTATAGAAGTGGCAAATAATTTATCAATCCCTAATTAGTATGCCATTTTGTTTTTAGAGCAAAAAAAAAGTTACCTCTTTCTCTTTGATCAAATAGAACAGTCTTCCTATCGATACCTCGTTCAGTAATTGCTGGCTGGGAAAACACTTTAGAAAAGGTAATGAGCTACCTGTGAAAACGGAGCAAGAGGTTCCTTAAAGAGCAAACACTATTAGCGAAGAGGCGCATGTGCCTAAACACAAAGGGAAAACATCTAGCTATTATTGCACTTGCTAAGGGGCTATGGGTTGCGAATTGAAGAAACAAACTAGCGTTAAAGAGAAGGCTGATAATTTCCCATAGAAAATGAAGTAAATACTTTCACTAAAGTAAGTAAATACTTTCACTAGTAAATACTTTTAACATTACATCTACGGTCAACTATACCCACATCAATATAAATACTTTCACAAGTGAAACGAGGAATAAGGCTAGTTAAACAAATTTATGCGCATTATAGAACAAACAAAATTAGTTTCACTTATAGTGAAAATTGTTTAACTTACAATTAGTTCCATTGTCATGCAAAATATTCAGTTAACATCCGCATGATGGTATAGAAGGATCAATCTAATAAGAGATTGATAAATTATTTGCCACTTCTATAATTTTTTTTTTTTATTGAAAACTAGTTTCGAATGTTATACATTCATCTTCAGTTCTACAAATACAAAACAATTCAAAAATAAGCAATTCAAAATCCAGTTTGGCATTATTATACATATGTATGTATAATAATACCAAACTGCATTTTTGAATTTTTGTGTGTCTGTAGAACTGAAGATGAATGTATAGCATTCGAAACTAGTTTTAAATAAAAACAAAATTATAGAATTGGTAAATAATTTATCAACTCCTAACAAAAAATATTCATGCAACTCAACTTCAGTTACATATATTTATATTTATTAATAGCTCGCTGTTTTCGGCTCCTTCAACACTTACTAGACAAACGCTCTAAGCTTCCAATTAATTACAAAAGGATCATTTAAATAATTATAATAAGGCCTATTTGGGACCTACGGAGTTGAGCTTTGTGACTCCACTAAACCATCGAATTCCTTTCGTGTGAAATCCTTACAATTCAAAATCCTTCCTAAAATCCTCAACGCTCCTTACTTTGTCAAGAATAAAATCATCCATAATGTTCCATATGTTACCGATTTGTACCGAACCAGATACCTATGCTTTCATAATAAACTCCATACCAGTTCAAATTCACTAGTTTCTAACCTTTCTTCCTCTTCGATTCCCGATAATCCTCCGAGGCGTCTGACAAGAAGATGGTCTCGGGATCTTCTAATTTAGAATTGTTATTGGAATGCTACCAATGAGTAGTTTCTCCGCATGCCCATGTAATGTCATTACATCGTAGTTCATTCACATTTACTTTTTGTATTTTTGAGTAATTACATTTGTAAATTACAATAAATAAATTAAATAAAATATTAATCCTGTTTAGTTCTAGTTTTCTTATTATTTTTGTACAATTTTTTTTTTTTTTACTATCTATACATAGTTTTTAATGGTATATTTCTTTTTATCTGTTACGAAGTGCGTTCAAATATATTTTGAAAAATGTAAGTAAAACATATTTAATTAGGGATTGATAAATTATTTGCCACTTTTATGATTTTATTTTAATTGAAAACTAGTTTCAAATGTAAAACATTCATTCAGTTCTAAAAACACACAAAAATTCAAAAATAAGCAATTCAAAATACAGTTTGATATTACTATACATATTAAATTAAATGTAATATAAATGTAAATCATAAATTTAATATGTATAATAATACCAAACTGTATTTTGAATTGCTTATTTTTGAATTTTTTGGTGTTTTTAGAACTGAAGATGAATGCAAAACATTCGAAACTAGTTTTCATTAAAAACAAAATATATAAGTGGCATATAATTTATCAATCTCTAATTAGATTGATCCTTCTATACTATCATGCGGACGTCAACTAAAACATATTTATATTACATCGCTTATTATTATTTATAGTTCCGAAGGTACGCCTCGAAAAATTGCCCATTGATTAAAAATAATTAGTCATCGATCAAGGGATAAGACAATAGTACATGATTTCAATCATTGTCACATAGTGATTGACGGATGCCCTGCGGGCTACTACAATCTCCCATTACACTAGTTTGCATTGACAACTATTGTTTAACAAGAGTACAACTAGTAAACTTGATACAATTAACAATTTACATACACATCGTCGTTGCCATCTTAAAAATACGATTTTTTTTGGTAATTGTTGGTTAGTATTTAGGTTAATACAGTCTGTGGTAAAGTTACAAACCTGTTACGGTATTAGAAAGTGCTGAATTGGCAGCTGCATTTTTTCGAAAAACGTCTTGACGTCTGAAGCATCCATGTTAAAGTAACGAAAATGCATATTATTATAAAGGTGAAACAATAAAATAAAAGAAATGCAACACCAACAAACAAATTAAGAATAATCGAAATAGACCTTAATTCTTACACGGAAGAATGTAACAGTTTTTTTGCTCTCCTGAAAAGTAGTGATTTTCACATTCGTAAATTTACCAGGGGAACGAAGATATTTATAAGAAAATACAATTAAAAAAAAAAAGAAAGAGAAATCATTAATTAATAATTGTTATGAGAAACGACAAAAGAATCTTCGCTAATTTACTAATCTTAGAAACCGAAATGATAATGAATTCAAATAAACCATACACCCATCAAATTATCACAATTTCTACTGTAACCGTCACGAAATTGGGACCTATTTTTCTAAAATGTTAGCATTCAATAGATGATTTACTTTTGAAATTTTAAATTTCATGAACGGAGGTAGAGTTAAATTTCATAATACTCATAAATTAGCATACAAATAAATTTCAAAAACTAATAATTTATTCTATGAAATGTTTTTAGAAAAATCGAACCCAAGTTTCTAATTTCGTGACGGCTACTGTATTTCTTAATTATACGCAACTTGAAATAAAAAAATTAGATATTTCCAGCACTTTTCTCATCTATTTTGCTTAAATGTAAAACTTCTTTTTTTTTTTTTTTTTTTTTTTGTAATTCATGGAAAGCTGAGATCAGATATGAAATCAATAAAAATTTAAAAAATTAGATTCCTACCGCTAAGCAAGCCGGTGCTACATTGCATTGCATGTATAATAAATACTTAATATAAAACTCTTTATTGTAAAATGTAATAAATAAAACGTTATTTAATAAACCGCGCAATGAATGAACAATGCGATGTAATTCCTGACCTAAATTTTTAGCAAAAAAAGAAATATCTATCAATAATTTTCTTAAACAGATGTCTGCTGCTTACGCCAACGTATATTATTATATTATAGTGTTATTATATGTTACATTACCTAACGCTGATGTTGCTGTATTTAGTTTGCTGCAGTAATCTGTTTTGCCTGGCTGCTCCACTCAGAGATAATTAAAACCCCCTAATCCAAAGTATAATGGGTGAGCTCATTCACGGATCGATGAAGATACATGCATTACAACACTATTCTGTAGTTAAATACAATACCATATATGTTGTTAACATAATCTTCAATGTAAATATACAATCCAGAACGTATATATGTTTGTATTTTATACAAATCTAAAGTATTATTCGAGCATAATGCAATGGAGCTCACTTGAACTTCAAAAAAACAGAATATAACTGTCTGTATGAGATTTCAAAAAACGATACTCATCCTCTTTTCCTAAAACATAAATCAAAAGCGCATTGGATTGGTAATTTTCCCAAAAGCTCATATAAATTCCTACTAAATGCATACTGATTTGAATTGTTGATGGATGAAACGTGTCTCCTCTATTATTCTCGATTCGTCCAGATTTCCCGCTACAAGGAAAATAAAGATAGGTACTGGAGAAGAATATTCGGACAACGGTAGAAAGTTTGTTCCACGGAACGTTTATAATTTTAAGGTTTTGTCACAAAAATCGTCTGAAAACATTTTACTCCAAAACTAATGAACCGAATTCCAAAAATTATCATTTATAAAAAAGAAAATCATTTATAATTTTTAGAACATGAATATCTAATAAATAAATTAAAAAAAAAATAAATACAAAAATTACGTTTGGACAAAAACAGATGAGATCACATAATTGCGGATATTGCACATCTCACATCAACAGTCTAAAAACTATTAATCACTATAGAGACAGTACAATAGGCACTCCAACACAGTTCCACAAATATTTTAAGACTGCTCTGTTTAACCATCGTCCCTACCTTAATGTAAAATAGATCTAAAACATCTGGACCAGTGAAGATTTCGGAGGTTCTTTTTTATTACAATAATACTTTTTTTTATATGAGTTTTAATTATATTAAAATAAAACCGAATTAAAAACTATAATAAATATGATTTTAAGAACTATGCTGACTGTCAGAGTAATAACAGTTCAAATTGATGTTAAAAAAAAAAAAAAAAATGCGTGATGAGCATAACTATATAACGTCGTATTTTCACATTGACATTGAAAACACAAAATTGAAAATAAATACATAAATACTCAAAGCTCTAATTCAATTTGGAAGGGCTGTTTAAAAAATATGCCGAAATTTATCTCCACTTTATTGGTATCATTCTGCCTAGAAAACAGCTCCACATACCGAATTTGAGCTCATTTGATCCAAAGGGAGACGCTGGAAACGCACAAATTTAGTGGGGAAGGGTCATTTTTCTTAATCTAATTTGATTATATATATATATATATATATATATATATATATATATATATATATATATATATATATATATATATATATATATATATATATACATCAAACAAACCGTGTTTTAAGGGTTATGAAACAGATTTAAAATGCTCCTCCACCACCCTCCGACACGACCTTCGATACAGTATAAAAGTCCTATCTTCGAGAAAAATACCAATAAAAAGAAAAAAAACACAACAAAAAGAAAATAAGAATGATTGTACCATTATACTCCCCACAAATGCAATCAGACAGACCGATTTTTGTCTAATTTGCACACCCATCAAAGAAAATTGAGAAAAATATGCTTTATTTTTGTATTTCTTAAAAATAAAAGAAATTATAATAAATCGAGATAAATTAAATTGATAACTATTGAAGTCAATAGATTTGATAATAAAGGTCAGAAAGAATGTGAGGGTTTTCTTGGAAACATTCAGCGTTGAATGAGAAAAAAAAAAAAAAAAATACAAAAGGCCGTCAATGAACTGCTTAGATGTGGATTTTTTGAAAATAAATAAAAAATAAATAAAAACATACTACAAATACTCCAATAATAAACACTACTATTTATTACACAATCAGTTACATAACATTGAACACAAACTTAGACTTAGCTAATGATAACAACATAAGATCAAACCACTATGGTCTTTGAAGTCAATCTCACCGCAGCACAAACAAAAACAAGAGGTCGCTCGATCTGGTTAAGAATTTTTTTCTTCCATTTCCAAAATTAGTTAATTAAATTTTTCAGAAAAAAACAACAAAAGAAAACAAGAAATATATTAAATATTTGGGATTTAATTAAACAAAAACTATTTGGATAGCTTCATTATATCAAGTTCAATTATAACAGACTATAGGTGATATATGCAGTCCTGTACTCACGACGTTTTACACGGTAACAGTTACCATGTAACTGTTACAGGTAACAGTTACAATCCTGCAAAAATAGCAGGATAGTGTAAACTGTAGTACAGCACTTACGGTCGTTTCAGTCACACTATCAGGTTTGGGGAGGTTATTTACAGTACCAGTGACATCGTTAACTACCACATGTATACCCATTGACCTTGAATTGTCACCTTATCTACCAATCAACCTTTAGTATAATTTATTATTTTTAAACTTGCAATTGATTCTATGCGACGTTTTGGCGTTATTTAATTCCTGGAGGAGGAATAAAAACTGAGAACAGTGTACAATCTCTGGGAAATCTTATTTCTGAAAGTAATTTTATTTTAAATAAAAGCCAGTCATTATTTTCTTTCTTTATTATTTTCCTTTCAATTTAAGGAATAATTTCAACAACTCATTGATCGAATTCTAACACTTTTTTAAGCACCGTTATATTTAACTATTTTGTGTTAAGTTCTGTATACCTAATTTTTAATTATATTATAATATCCTTTGAAACGGCAGTACACATACACACTATTACAGAAAGTGAATATAGTTGTGTATGTTCAACCGCTTCAGGGTATCTTAGTGAATTAGCTTGAAAAAATTTCCTGACTTTTTCATATTTTTAACAAGTTTTTTCTGACCAAAAATAGCAATTAAAAAAAAAAATTAAAGGCCTTGGTATAATAATTGCAAAATACTTTATATTTCAAAAATGGCCGAGATATCGTCTCTACCATGTCCAACTACCGAATATACCAAAATACGCGTTTCATATTCGTCACTTTGTAACGCTCTGGATGAGGCACGCATTGTGGCATTGTCATAAATTCCTAATCTCCAGTAGGCGTCATCCCTTGAGGAAGAGGAATTCAAGACTATGCCACAATGCGTGCCTCAACTAGGGCGTTTCAAAATAACGAATAAGCATATTTTTCATATTTGATAGTTGGACATGGTAGAGGCGATATGGGTAAATGAAACCTTAAGCAGCCACCATTTTGAAACAAAATGGTGAATGGTAATGTCGAGTACCAAGGACCATCCTGGGTGATCTGTGGTGAGTGATATTTAAATTTTACATATCCTGAAACAGATAATCCCAAATTTTGAGGAGAGGGAGGTTAATTTTGCTTGAATTTAAAACACAAAGCCTCAAATTTTGAGGGGATTAGGATTTTTTTTTGAAGACCAAGAAACTGTAGATTATGGCCATTTTTGAGTTTTAACCGTGAAATTTCTCACCACGGTTTTCTCTTTTTTTTTCTCGGATTTGCGGACTTTTTCCGGTTTTCGAAGTCGATAGACACCCTGCACATACACCACAAATGAACCTTTATTAATTCTGAGATGTTAAAGCAATTGCTTGTGTCAACAAATATAACTGAACTACAGTTCCTGGTATTGTTTGTTAGCCATTATCAACAGTCAATTAACAATCAAAGAAACATATTTAATAATAAAAAAAAATATTGTTTGCGATAGCCTGATTTCACCACAATCTCACTCTGATAACGAAAATGAGTACTCAGAAGAAATTTTATATAATTATTAGATTCTCCGAATTGCCCAAGAAGTTAAATTTTTATTCCTTTCATGAAAATTTTATTAAATTGTTCGATAATTTTTATTTTATAGGGACACTTCATTAATTCATTAAACTTGAATCTTCATGATATATATATTTTTTTAATGTCAATGAGGTTATCTACGACCTTTCCGCCTCCACGCTTTTTGATAACATAATTTCAGAGTTGATTAGTTTTTATCCCGTCGGATGAAAATTCCTCTGTTTGAGGAACTGATGAAAATTAAAAATGAAATTTCCCGGTATTTTTAATCATCCTTATTTTTTTTTTAAAGGTTCGTTTAAATTAATATTTAATAAATAAGACAACCAGAATAAAGGGCTCGTTTCACAATGGAACTTTATAGTTTCATTTAAGTTTTAAAGACATGAGGGATGCAAAAAGATAAGAGAAAAAAATCAAACCTGAAACGAAAAATACAGTACATCCAAACCCATACTACGTGATTTTTGCAATTTTTTGTATTTTGGTGAGTAAATGAATTTTTTGTATTCTGTTTTTTATAAGACTCCTCCATAAGATTTATTTATTTGCGTGAGTAATAAATTCTTTTCCTAAACTCTCACCTCAGATAGATCCTTTGCAAAATGAGCATCCTAACTCAAAACATTGCATGTTCAAGTGATCTGAAAAACTAAGTGTACTTAAGAAGTAGTTTTTACTTTTATAGCGTCATATCTTTAACTTCATACTTAATCGACATTGAGCGATTTTCATAGAAATGTCCTAACTCAAAAAAAAAAATTATTATAACGACAAAAGTTTTTTTTTATCATGAACTAAATCTTATCTTATTTAAATTTTTAAATCTAGGTATTTCTTGAGAACTGATAATTTAAAAATCAAGCTTTTAAACACTCATCTCCCTTTACAATGAGATCTTGAAAACTTAAAAATTATATTACCAGAAAATGTCAATTTCGTGTTAGGAAACTCTTCTAGAAGAGGAGCTAAATAATTTTTGAGTAACAGATTCAAACAAGAAATCGATCAATACACGATATCGGTGAATTTAAGAAAAAAAAAGTTATAAATAAATTTTGATCTATTAATTTTTTCTCGTAAAATATGTTTAACTGTATTTTTTATTTTTAATTTAAATTTTTTATACAAAAATAATATACTATATTTACATATATGAACAGTTTTGTAATGATGTACTATCTCAATTTGGTTAGCACAGGCTAACCAAATTGAGATAGTACATCGGTTACAGGTTACAGGTTACAGGTACAGACCTGTAACCTGTAACCTGTATCTGTAACCTGTGATGTGGGATGAGCTATGGTATGCATTTATGTTACCATATGTTTTTCTTTACTGATGATGCCTTAATTGGATATTTATTTTATTTATTTACTGGCAATTTATTTTATAAAATTAACCAATTTAGATTAAAATATAATAGTTCATTTTAATCACCCGCATATTCATTAATAAAAACTTTTTTACGTGGTCAAGTTATTTTATATTTTGTAATGTTTCGACCTTACAATAATTTAGCAATTTTAATTATTTAAAAACCATAAATTAAATTTAAAATTAATACTGAGGGCAAAACTAATTATACGAAAATACACCAGAAGTTATAACTTGTGCGAAGAAATACATTTCAGAAACATGGAATAAACGAAAAATATCCTAGTATATATCTATATATATATATATCTATATATATATATATATATATATATATATATATATATATATATATATATATATATATATATATATATATATCCGGGTTTCAACGACGGCAATAATAGCCCATTACTCCTTTCAAAAAATATTGCAAGGACTTTCTAGAAAATTATTATATCACTGGAAGAAGCTTTGAATTGTCAAGGTTGTTTTAAATTTGTTTTTAACTTTTCAGAAACAGCCTATTTTAATTTAATCAACAAACAGGAAAGTATAAATTTAAACGTTTGTCCTCCAAGTCCTCCGTCTACTTAGCTAAGGTCTAGTCCTGATGAGGATCTACAATGTGGTTCGAAACGTCGGTATTTAATAAATAGCTACCTCTATTTTATGTTATTCTTGACCACCATCCGGAACATTCCTTCTTGGTTTACCATACGGTCAACCATCAATACATTAAAAAATTAATATAAATACTTTTTTTCGTTAGGCTGTAATCCCTTAGGTATTCATATCTTTCATATATCATTCCGTGGTAATCTGAACTATGTATCTTAAGTGATAAGAAACAGAAAATTTGGAGATACCCTAGCTTTTTCTACAACTAACTAGTTAACGTTTCGTCTATTCAGGTATCATGAGGAAAGATCACATATATGCAGACCAGAGACAGCACATCTCATATCAACAGTCTAAAATAGACTAACCGAATAATGCATCACTCCAACGCAGTTCAACAAATACTGAATTTCTTTAACTCAGAAGTAGAGGAAAGTGCCCAATTATGAGATACTTGCCTAATATGAGATACCTCCTCTACTTTAATGAGGTACTTACCAATTGCGCCATGAACTACTTGCTTGTCATCATTAAGGCACTGGGGAAGTAAACCTTTTTCCAATTGGAGCCTTTCCTACTCCGACCATTCCAGTTATTCAACAAGTGCTACAAGAATTTTCTTTTACTTATGTTTCAAGGCTGATTTGGCACACAAGGCAAATTATCGTTAAAAATAATTTTTGCTGTTTATAATCAGCTTTTCATACACTTTAACGTCAATAGTCACTAGCCCTAAACTTTCTAATTTTACGAGATTAATTGATGTAATAAAATAAAAAAATGGCTGTGCCTAATATTAAACACAACAGGATGTCAAATATGAGATACCTCTTATTAGGCACATAATTTGTTATTTAATTTAAGGGAAGAGAAAAAAAAAAGTTACCAAGAATAAGACTAAAGCTACTAAGAAAAAAAAAACATTAAAGGACCGGTAGAATAAGCATTTTAGACTCGTTTTTGCATCCTTACATAATGCGCTACTTCTCAACTGCTTCTGGAGACCGAAACATGTTCTTCTTCTTCCATGCCACTACAACTCCTGGAGAGTCAAGACCTCTATCAGTTTGGTCCGCCAGTCATCTCTAACGGCCGCCGCTACTCTACAGCCACGATTACCCAGGATGGATCTCGCGTCGCTGGACACATCATCTATCCATCGCAATCTGGGTCTTTCCACTCTTCTGGTGGCATATATTCTTTCGAGAATCTTTCGCGGTATCTGGTCTGGTGCTATACTCCTTTCATTTTGCAGTTCTTGTACAATTCCCCGAACTCTGTGTTGGTTCGGATTCTCTCTCTACCATTAATATGTAAAGGACGAAATATTTTCCTCAGAATACGCCGCTCAAATCGAAGGAGATGGCCTTCTTCTGTTCTCGTTATTACCCAACATCCTGAACCATCGGTTAGCACAGGTTTGATGAGTGTCTTGTAGGTGACCTTCGTTGATTGGAAAATTACTCTACTTTTTAAATGCTTATGGAAGCCTAAATAGCATTTATTGGCTACAAAGAGTCTTCTCTGAATCTCCGCCTTCATATCATTATTAGAGTTCACCTGGGAGTCTAGGTAAACGAACTCTTCAATCCTCTTAAAATAGTTATTCCCAATCTCTACCCGGAGATGGCTATGGACTGCTCCATGAGGTAAAGCAACCTTGTACTTTTTTCCTCATTCACAACTAGTCCCACATCAGCTGCAGCTCTTTGAATCCCAAGAAATGCCCTCTTCATATCCATAAACGTTCTTCCGATAATATCCACATCATCCGCGAAGGCTAGGAAAACTGTATCCCCTATCTGGAATTCCTGATTTCCTTACTGCATATTCCAGAGCTAAGTTAAATAGTAAACATGCAAGGAAGTCTCCTTGTCTAAGCCATTTATATGCGTGAAAGCTTCAAGACACCTCTCTTTGGACTCGAAAGTTGCACTGTACTTCTTTCATAGTGACCCATATCAAGCGTAGTATTTTGGATGGCTACATGTTCATGCAAAATAGAAGCATCTTCGGTTTGCTAGAAATATTCACCTCTGTATTTCTTCTTCGATATTATATCACCTGTTAACTTGGGTTCCTAGGTAGATGAAGGATTGAACTATTTAAAATCTATATTTCCTCCTCGAAGCATATCCCTCTTCCTCTTCTCGCGTAGGTAAGGCGCACATGCACTTTGTCTTTTCCACATTTATCCTAAGACCCAATCTTGGCGCTGATTCTTCCAGTGCCTCGAAAGCTATTCATACCATGTCGAAAGACCGCAAAAAAAATTAATTCTTAAAAATAGCAGCGAAATTTAAAATTTTTCCATCTTCGGAAGGGGGCAACTACCTCACCTTGCGGGCTACGTCCATGAATGATGTATAAATTAGAAAAAAATTGACTGATTAGTTAATTAGCGCTATTTGAGAGACTTAAAGCTATGTATTGGAATCCTCCAATAAGTTTTGTTTAATTTTTTTAACATTTTGTTGATTAGCTAGTAAAGTTAAATCTTTTATAATTTAAATTTTATAACAAAATTTAATCAAGTTTAATGGTAAATTATAATTATTGTAATAGGATATATTTAAAAATAGACAAAACCTGCCAGGCAGATTAATATAAACAGAATTTGATGTTTTGCCGTTTGTCGAACAAGATATGTTTATACATATATACATATTTTAAACTGATAATTACGTTTCCTATATCTGAATTGAGGAAGTAAAACACTTCCAGAGAATATCCTGAGGTATAAATTAAATCGTTTCACAGTTTACATAGAATATAAAAGAAATGGAGGGCTTTTGATTGGCTGCCCGCTTTGCGCAAACTCGGTTACAAATGGACATATTTACATTTTTAGCTGCGGCAACGCGAGAACAATTGTCTGAACGCAATGAAAAAATTTATGTTTGTTCAAACACGCCGAATCTGAGGCTATTAAAGCGTGAATTTATCAAGCGGCGACTGACCGAAAATAAATTGCGAAACCGTGTTCGAAGGCTTTAGGTGTTTACAGAATGCTTTGTTTGCCTTACTTTTATAGCTATAGAAATATTTTTTAGACTCGAATTCAATAGCACCTATAAATACAGAAAACAGTCACAGGGTGAGGTATAAAACGGTTAATTGACTGGACGTAATTTTTTATAAAAAGTACAAATGAATAAAAACGGTATTCATCCAACTAAACCGTTGAGTTGGATTTATACATTAAGAATAAAAAATATTAGGTTATTGAAAATTATGGCAATTTTACTTCCAAATTGTTAACTTTATTATCCAATAGTAATACAATAGTTAACGACCCAGTTGACTACTGTATTAATATTCAATATATTTATCGGTATAATCAGTGATCCCCATTGACAGGCCTAAAATGCTAGACAATAAAAAAATAATTAAAAATAGAAACATCTATTTATATATATATATATATATATATATATATATATATATATATATATATATATATATATATATATATATAATTAAGAATAAATAAATTAACTATATATAAACCTGACAAGATAGATAACACCATACGACATTTTAAAACCAATAAAAATTAATTAGAGCATAATTACAAGATAAATATAAATCAAATAAAGATTATTATTAAAAAACAAAAACAACTAGTATTTGAAATTTTTAATAAATTTTAATATCATTGTTGACATGAGGAATAAGTTATATTTCCTTGTATATAAATTATTTTAGGCAAATTTAATTAAATTATTATATTGCCCTATAATTTAATTGTAATTTGATAAACATTTTAAAGTAATTGTTAGATGTAATAAAAAAAATGTTAATTGTAGTTCTGAAAATTGTGACCAATACCCCGAAACGTAAACTATTGTATAAATATTGGATAACAAAGTTACCAATTTGGAAGTAAAATTGCCATAATTATTGCCATAATTCAACTGACAATAGAAAATATTTAAAAATATTAATATTCGGTTATAATGCAACATAATATTATAAATCTAACTACAAAAATTTATAATGGCAAAACGAACAAATAAGTGTAAAAAAGAAACATGGAGAAGGGCCTAAATGGGCAGTTAAGTGGGCTCTCGAACGCCGAGTGGCTTTACTACACACTCAGTTGTATAAAAATCCATCGAAACTCATACATACAAAATAATAATGCTCTACATAAAGAAGAATTAATAAGCAATAAATACATTTTACATCAGCATGGATCCATCCATGTTATATCAATATTTAAAACATCGACAACATTAAAACAACATCTAACCAATACAAAAAATTGATATAAAGTTGAAATTTTTCGGAGATCTTCATAATTCTAGGTGTTAAAAGAATAGATCATACTTGGCATATGTTCTCCATTACATATATATTTTTGTTCATCCATAAGGAATAAGGTTACAACCATTAAGATACATTTGGCAAATATCTTTCGACATGGAGCGCGCTCGATAGATAATAATTGAAAATAGGATAATTTTTGGTGTTCTCGAAGAATATTGAAGACCTTATCTATAAAATAAAACCATTAAGTTCGTCCGACCGTGTCCATCTTAGGTTTTCCGGAAATGTTGACAATCCCCAGGGGGACTTTGTTATATATTTGGAGAACCAAGGGGGAGGAGGAGGGAAAATACTTGAGGAAAAAAATCAGCAGTGTTCGATTAGGTGATTTTTAATATTGCCGAGCATATTTCCAACAACAAAAATATGATTGTGTTATCTCAAGAAAATAAAATTTGAATTAGAAATTTTTTAAGCAAGCTAAAGCAAAAATTGTTTAAACATACTCGAACCTTCAAAATATTGCTAGAATCGGAACAATCTTGGACGGACACTGAAAATCAAAAATGATTCCAGGAAAAGAATAATTTCAAAACACAAAAGGCCGGGTAGTTCTGATTTTTTGATATGTTGTTTGGGTATGGATCAACAAATGAATCAAAATTGACAACCTCAGAAAACGACCGGAAGATAATTTTATTAAAGAAAAACCTTGACATTTTCGTTAATTTTTCATTCAATGCTCAATATCTTGCAAACTATCTACTCCACGAAAAAATATATATATATATATATATATATATATATATATATATAAGTAAATTTTAGTAAATTTACTCTTCTTTAAAAAATGTATGTGTGTATATATATATATATATATATATATATATATATATATATATATATATATATATATATATATACACACATACATTTTTTAAAGAAGAGTAAATTTACTAAAATTTGTACCCTAATAGAGCTTTGTAAGTTTAATAGTTCCCAAGGTACAGATTTAAAAAAAAAAAAAAAAAAAAAAAAAAAAAAAAAAAAAAAAAAAAAAAAAAAAAAAAAAAAAAACTTTAGAAAAACTAGAAATCATCCTCATGTAACTTTATTTTGGCTAATATCATGGACACTGCTAATCCATCCTTAGTAGGTATTTTTATTACGCCAGAGTAGACAAAAAAAATACTTATACACGATTCTGACATTATGGTAAATTCGTTGATAATGAGTTATCTTGAGAAACGTTTAATAGCTCATGGAATATTAGACTTACAGACATCGATTAGGGCTCGAAATGAATCTGGCCAAATTCATTTTAAAGAAGTTACGATCAATTTCTTCGTAGAAATATGTTTCCATGATCTTATCCAAATAGTTATAAGATGCTGATTTCCGTTTTTCGATAAAGAAAAAGGCTTGATTTTTTAATTTTAAATCTGTATCTCGGGTAATATTAAACGTAAATAATTTTATTATCGCTCACATTTTAGAAAATTTACTCCTTTAATGAAGGCATGTTTTTCATGCGGTAGGTAGTTTGTAAGATATTGAGAGCATTGAATAAAAATCAAGGAAAATTTTAAGGCTGTTCTAGAATAAGTTCGTTCCGGTCGTCCGCCGAGTTAGCAAATAGTTGGATTTATAATATTATTTTACATAATAACCGAATATTAATATTTTTTAAATTTTGTTTGAAGTTTTTCTATTAATCAGTTGGAAATTATGACAATTTTACTTCAAAATTGGTAACTTTATTATCCAATATTAATACAATTGTAGATTTATAATGTCGATCGATACCCAAACAACATATCAAAAAATCAAAACTACCCGACCTTCTGAGTTAATATGCTCTTTTTTTTGTTTCAGATTCATCATTGCCGTCTAAAAAAATTAGCACCACTATTATAAAATGCTTACCTGGACGAAAAAAAAAGTGAAATTCACGAAATTTCAGAAAGTGGTAAAGCCGAAGAAATCAGAATGGAAATATAACTTTAGAGCCGGATGTTGTAACAATTATTAGACCTATGTATTAAATACAATGATAAAGTAAACTAGAAATACATAAAAGAGTTCATCTACAAAAGTTTTTGCTCTACAATAATGTTGTCTTTAATTATATTTATTTCTCCATTGCCACTGTACTAATGTTTTTAAGTTAAATTTCTTAAATATTATTTTGTATAAAGTTTTTTGTTAATAAAAGAATTTGAAGTAATAACTTTATAAATAAGTTAAATGCCATTCTAAAGATACAGAAAATGGGTTAAGGATATCATTCCAGACTATGTTATTGGCTCAAGGCTTGGACAGTCTTGCTACCTTGCAGGTGAACTAATTAACTGCAACATAATATTAAATGGAGAAGGTATGCATTTTAAATATATAAATAGTTTCTACATTAAAATCCAAGTAGTAACTAATAAATAATAATATTAATTAGCAATCAAATTTTTTATTTAAAAAAATTATTATAAATAACAGAAAAATGCTTAAGTCTTTGCACAAAGTTTAAATTACACTAGTTGTATTAATAACTGCCTGAGATCGAATACAATAGCAAATTAAAGATGATCAAATATATAACTACATAAAAGTAAAGAATTACTAAATAATTTAATCATAAATAAACAATCTTTAACAATTTTGATGCAGACATTTTTTGTATGGCATCAGCAGTTTGTCAGATTTTTAGAAAATAGTCCACGGTCAAGAAAAGAGGTGATTGGTTGATGATTGGTTAGGAAGGTATTGACTAATTTATATTTTCAAGCTTTGGAACCCATATATATATATATATATATATATATATATATATATATATATATATATATATATATATATCATTATATAGTACTACAATCGTAATAATAAAATTGTTAACAAAATATCACTTTTTACTTCCACTTATCCATATATGAAATACATATAAAGGGAAGATATTACGATCGTTGAAAATTTTGTTTTCGACGGAAATACACGTTTAAAGATCCTCTTAGTCCAAATAAACAAATCTAGCAAAATTATCTGTGTGTGTATGTATGTGAACAGCCTACCTCAGAAAAGAAAAGTTGTATGAAACTGATATTACGTATTTAGTGTAGATATTTGGTAGGAATGTTACAGCAACTTGTTAATATCGATCGGCTGGAAGTGCCATTTTATATCACTGATTTCTACACTTTTCTCGAAAAAAGGTCGAGCGATTCTGGTTAAACACGTTATATCGATTTACAATTAAATAATAAATAAATAACAATTTTTACATTAACAATTTTTGTAATATATATATTTTTCATGGTTTCGAGTACATTTCACAGTGAAATTGTAAAATAAATAGAATTTTTAAATGCTTAACGCAATTTCAATTATTGAAAGTAGGAAATTAAAGGCACAACGAAATGGTTTTTAATATCAGCTAGGCCTTAACCTCGTTGAAATAATCTAACGGGACTTAAATGCCGAATTTTCAAAATGGTTTCCACTAAAGTACCTTTAATTTTCTATATTTAAAATAATTAACCTTGTCTCATTGTTAGTATTAATAAAAATGCACAAATATAGACTATAAAATAATTTGATAATTAACTAAAGGAGAAAAAAAAAGGAAGAATATTTTCTCAGGTTGAAATTTTTTTTCTCGGAAATACGAGTAGTAATATAGATGTATAATACACCATTGGAAAGCTAAATGTTTTATAACAAAATATATCTAACATATAAAGCTGTAGAAGGTGATGGAGGGTGACGGAAAACGCATAAGCCTATGTGATTGTTGTAGGTTATAATTTCTACATTTATATTATTTTAAGAAAATTTTAAAAATTTATTTCAAGTAGGGTGGGGTAAATTAAAGAATTATTATGCGCGCACCGCACCAGATTTTGTATTTTTACTATTTATTTGTTTTGTCATTACTTAACTTGTTAATAATAGTCTGTAAATATGACATGAATGAATTTATGTCTCACTATTATTAATTATCCTTTAATTGTAATATTTAACAATAAAAACATCTACAAACTTTTAATCTATAACAATAGTGTAGAATTGGATTAGATTAACTATTAAAAATTAAAGTTTTGCTCCAATTACAAATTTACTATTTGATAAATTGTTGCTGGGTTTAATGATATTTTATCAACGATATAACAAATTACGTTTATGAAATAGACTATGATAAAACTTTGACGCAAAATTATAATTCGATAAAATCCCACTAAAAACAGGAATTGAGTTGAATAGCTAGATCTTAACAAAAAAAATATAATTTCGGTGACGCGTCTCACCATGACGTCTTGAATTCGATTAAAAAAATATAACAAGAAAAATTAAACATGAATACATTAAGTTTGAAATATCCAAATGATAATATAATTTTTGTCTGTTTTAAGAGTATTATTTTCGTATAATATAAATAAATATTTACCAAATTGGTAAAAATAATCAAACTTTAGGAAATACAAGGTAAGAATTATCCAAAATAACAAATTCGATTTAATTAACAATCAACGGAATGCAATTAATATTGGTAATAACGCTACCTGAATATCACTGAGGTATGGAACTTTACATTCTCCAATTTAGAAAAATTGAATTAATACACTAAAAATATTTTCATAACAAATTTATATAATATACATTACAAACTAAGCTATTTTTTTATCCCGACAGTGTTAATAAATATCGATATGTTATTAATATTGAAAATTATTTATAAAATTTATAAATTTTAAATTTTTTAAAAATAAAGTAAGATTTAAAAAAAAAAAAGGAAATCATAAACATTCTAATCAGTAAACATTCTGTTCCCCCGAATGGAGAAAATAACACTGTTTATTATTATTGTTATTATACATAACATATATATATATATATATAAATAAGCATTCGATATGTTTGACTGTATAATTGTATAAGCATATCCAATTTATTAGGAAAATATTCTATTTTTTCGGAGTTATTAAAGCCCGAAAATAGGCTTCATTTACTTTTTTTTCTTATTCTTTAAACAAAAAAAAAAATAGATTACAAGAAACAAAAAAAATAGTGACTTTTTAAACCTTTTTGTTAAGGTGATTTAATATTTAATTCTCTGTGATTTCTTTTTTTTTTTTTTTTTGTAAAAAAAGAATTTTCCACGTAATGAAACAGTGTTAGGAAAATACATAAAGGATGTAAAAAAAATATTTTTAAATGAGAATATCCCCCATGAAATTCCTATAATAAATTTTGATAAGATAAAAAATAAAAAATGCATTAAATTTAATTTATACCTAACCATAATTTCTTTGTTTAAATATATTAATTATTTCGTAATAATTAAAATGCACATACTCTGTGACAGTAAAAAATATAAGGCAGTAGTGTTTTCTAAGACTTGTATTAATTTTTTAATGTTACACCACCAATAGCAAACGAAGAAAATAACAATGCTGTAAAACGTTTTTAGACTTACATATATACGTAAGAGTAGTCGCGATGTAAAGACAATGATAATGACAATCCTATACTGCACCTCCCCCAAACTCTGGGGGCAGACTGACTCACGTCGCACCTATCCCCACCACCTGCCCTTTGCTGGTAGGAAAGGTGGTGGGGGGAACTGTTGTGTTGAATTTTATCAATGAATTTTTAAATAATATTTCTTTGTTATCTCTTAACGGAAATTTTGGTTTGAATGTATTTTTAGAAGAAATTAAGATTAAAAAAAAAAATCTCTGATACATAAGTGCTAACTATAGTAAGATTTTAAAAATCTATATTATATTAAAATTTGAAAAACACTAATTAATTCTGCTTTCCTATAAATTTTTAATAAAAAAATGTAATGTAGCCAAAAACTCATTTTGTATAAAACAACGCAACGTTTATTACAAAATGAGAAATTGTATTATTTCATAATAGTGGGTCATATAATGTAAAATTTTTGTTCAAATAAGGAATATCGGTTTCTAGAATTGAGAAAGCTTAGTGAGGCTGAAACTTAGTCAAAATAGAGACAGAACAAATTGTTAGGAGTCGGATAAAAAGTCCTTAATCTTATAAAATAAAATTGATTTTTAAAAAATTAATATTTATAATTATTTTAAAAAAATTATAATTTAAAAAGTGTCTTTCAATATAAATTAAGATTATTATAAATTGATATTAATATATGTTAATCCTAATCTAGAATACACAACTAAAATTTATTACTCTCAAGATAAGGTGCTCAAGGATATCTGGGCCCACCCATGGGGTAATTGGGGAAAGGGTTTTTTTTATCCAGGTTTGTGGGAATTATAATGTAATTTGAATGTCATACTTTATCTTCTTTGTTACTCTCTGGTGTGCCAACCAAATAACATCGCATATTTAATCCTTTGAACAGTTAAACTATGGATCTAGATACCTCGGAGCGCCTTACCTTCCACAGTGACATTTTTTTAGTTCTCGATAAAATAATATTTTTATTTCCTGTTTTTTCTTATTTTTTTTCTTAATTTTTTGTGCTAGTACGATTATATATTTATACCAAAAGAATATATTTTTTCGTTGCTTATATAATTGTAATTGACATCATTGTAAATTTTGACTTTTATTAATGTAGTCTTTGGTCAGACATGTTATCTGCTTTCTTTTTTAGTTGTCAATACTTGTTATTCTTAAGGGACCTAGTCCCAGAATAAAGTTTATTTATCTATTCTATTATATACTAATAAAACATTTAAAAAATAGCATAGCATGCTACTTTAAAAGATGATCACATGAACAAGATAAATTAATTTAGAAAAAAATAAATAAAAATAAAGTACAGAACCGTATTAGGAAAGTAAATTATTATTAATGAGTAAGGTAAAAAAAAAAAGAAAAGAAAAAGAAACCTACTATTAAGATAGAAAACAAGACAAACTAAATTAAACATAAAAAAAAATGCATAGTAGATCATTTACCAACGTTTCAGGACATCAATCTTATCTTTTGGAGGTGAACTAAACAATTTTCTGACAAATTTTTTTAGAAAAATATATCACTAATTGGATAACAACTTTAAATATTAGCGAACTAATTTCTTGTTTTATTTTTAAGATAAAAATATGATTATTATTTTTCAATTTTTATCATAGCGGATACACTCTGGTAACTTTTTAATTGATTTAGAAAATTAGTCCAGTCCATTAATTACAAATTAAAAAGCAATTTGTAATTGTAATTAAAATTGTATGTTTCCGCCATGTAACGTGGGCGAACAATAAAACACATTCATGACTATGTAGAATCTTGGAAGCAACGTGTATAATACATCCCATAATTTTATTAGTATAGGCAATTATATAGGAAATTTACGAATTTTTACCACCTTTTAATAGTATTGAAACTACTGAAAAATTTAAAATTTCTATTTTAAAAATAAGTAACATTTTGCACTCTTAATACATATACACACATGCGTACATACATATGTAAATTAATAATTAACAAGATTAATTATTAATTCAGATCATTTACTTTTAAATGGCATTGAACAGCTGTTTATTGGCTTTTGTTATAAATGAAGGTTGTACTAATCAGCACGCATGTTAGTAAAATATATTATAGTGATTTAGGGAGTAAAAGACTCGTATACAATTTGTAATTTTGTGATTTAGAAAGAATACGACGGTAAACGTTTGCTAAAACAAAATAGTTTATTCAGTAACTTTTAATACAATCAATTAAGTTATTATTTACAGTGGATATAGGAAGCACTTGAAAATTCCAGAAAAAATTTTTGAAAAAAATAAGAATCGAATAGATAAAAACAGAAAAATTCACGAATTAAAAGGTGATTTTGTATATATAACAAACAGCGCTAAATTAAACTGGAATGAACTAGATGCAGTCAGAAAGGGTCCCTTTTGTATTAAACGACGCATTTCTTCAAGCATTTATGAAATAGAATGCGATAAAAAACACAGCGCTACAAAATATTTTCATAGTTGTAAGCTAGTGCCTTAATCTTTTCCTGTAGGAAATGAGTCTCCGACCACCGGAGGTGTAAATTAATAATTAACAAGATTAATTATTAATTCAGATCATTTACTTTTAAATGGCATTGAACAGCTGTTTATTGGCTTTTGTTATAAATAAAGATTGTACTAATCAGCACGCTTGTTAGTAAAATATATTATAGTGATTTAGGGAGTAAAAGACTCGTATACAATTCTATTTTGTTTTAGGTAAGTTTGTATATTTTGTATTATTTGGAAATAATAACTTAATTGATTGTATTAAAAGTTACTGAAAAAACTATTTTGTTTTAGCAAACGTTTACATATATTATATACATATGTTTATCTATATATATATATATATATATATATATATATATATATATATATATAATTTAATAACATTGAATCCCATAAAAAATAATGTTAATAGTATTGATAATTCCAATCACGATAAAAAATGTGACAGTATTCACCTTTCTGAAATTTCACCCGAAACGAAGAAAACTTCGACAATTTTCATACGAAATGACTCTCGCTCGATAAAGGTTAATATTATATAAGTTCACAAAATCAATACAACCTGTTTACGAGGTTACATTATTGATGCTATTTATTTATAAATTTTACATTTTAGAATGTGTAAAACGAAAAAAATAAATATCTGTGTACTATAGATGGATGTAATTGATTATAATAATCATTGGCATGTGTGATGTGAAGTTCAAATATCTGATCTGGACAGCACATGAGTTCCTTTTAATCTATTAAACTACAAAGCGGTGGATCAATAAGTAATCCTGAATTTGGCTGCTAGTTTCCGAAGATAGCAGTATCTCAAAAATGATACTCGGCGTCGCGATTAATTAATTATTGTTAAAAACATTAGGTTTTAATATATAATTTTTTGTTATTAAATTGATTTCTTCACTAACCTGAACCCCATTGGTTTCAATCAGTTCGGATTAGCAAGAGTATACTGTATTGAAATGTTGAATAGTTCTTAACTTGAAATGGTCCTAAGATTCCTTACCTGTTCAGAGTTTATCAATATACCCTTGGTAAGCAAGCATTCATGCAATCTTCTGCAAGGTGCAGATGGGTAGAATATTTGCTCAGTTCTTTCTGATATTGCGGCATCATTTTAATCATTTGACTGAGGTCCCTCATCGACTGTTTGTCTCCTTGTGGCATTCGCTTCGACAAGAAAATTGGCGTCGGTACCTGATTCGCAATTCTGGATGTGGTAGACTCAGATTTTTTTTTTTTTTAAATATTTGTTTGACAGTTTTATTTTTAAAATTAATAGAGAATCATTTAAAAAATCTGATCTGACCAGCACATGATCTTCCCCCAATTCAATATTAAAAAGCAGTTTGGAGTTTCAAGCAAAGTACCACTTCTGGTTACTGAATATTAATCCCAACGATATAAAAGTCTATAATATTAAATTTGAAAGGAATTCGATTAGATATATGACATTTTTTTTTCTCACTAAATTCTATTTGGAGCGAAAAGTAAAGTACAACTTCCGATTGGCATTTGCTACCCGAAATTTAATACTTCATTTGCATTGGCATAAGAGTCTCTAATAACAAATTTGAAAAAAAAAATAATTTAAACATTTTTTTTTTTACTAAAATCAGTGTAGAGCTACAAATAAAATTTTCGCATTTTTTTTTGTTGATGAAAATCTATTATGACCTTTAAGTAAAGTAGCATTTCCAGTATGCTAATTTTAACGAAAATCTTTTTTTTTTTTTCAAAATCATAATTTCATTATAATGAACATAAGTTTGATACTGTATCACATTAGACCAGTCTCTATATCAAAAATACATTTTTCAACTTTATACATACGATTAATAAGTGTTCTTAATAAAAAGTGAGAGAAAAACAAATTATAAAAAAACTTTCTCATTCCTAAAAAAAAATATAAAAAAATAAAACATTGTTTTACAATAATAAATACTCCGTCATTTTATGTACATAACGTTTAGTAATATTTTTTGTTTTGTTCCCAATATTTTTTATTAATGGATTTTTGTTAGACTTAAATTTAAATAAGAAAATGTTTACATAACTTGGTAATATATTCTTTAATGAATGATATTCCCAATTCCTTATGCATAGTTTTAAATTGTAGTAC
Organism: Rhaphigaster nebulosa; assembly: GCA_948150685.1. NCBI lineage: Eukaryota > Metazoa > Arthropoda > Insecta > Hemiptera > Pentatomidae > Rhaphigaster > Rhaphigaster nebulosa. The sequence continues at coordinate 50,107,028 of OX411312.1, read as the reverse complement.
AGTAAGGGTAATTCCCAGTTATTTTTAGGCATTTGTTTTCATAAATTTGCAATTTTTTATAATTAGTTTGGCACGACCAAAATCTAGTATATTATTTATATTAATACATACGTCTTATATACTAGAATATGAGAAATTTTGTATAATATTTTAATATAATTTTCTATGAAAATCTATTATGACCTTTAAGTAAAATACCACTTCCGGTGGTCATGTAGTAAGTTCACAACTAGATGCTACAGCCATCCCAAATACAATGTTTCAACTTTTTACGGCAAATAGTTTTTGGGTTATCCAAGATACCGAAGAACGTACGTACAGACGACACGATGAACTAAAAATGGATTCAGGGATAAGACTAAAAAAAAATTAATAGACTTTTGTAGTTGTATAAACAAGAGTGAGAAAGCAATCGTTTATTTTATGTTTAAGTTTTTGGAAAATGTAAATCAAGAATAAACAAAATAATAATATCGTCAAAATTTTGTCATATAATCTTGTACGTTGATTCATTTTTTGTTTTTCATGTTTAAGCTAATATATTCCAAACTGGTGTAAATGAAAACGGAAAACGAAGGAGACAACAAAGTACAATTCTCGAACGAATGTTGTCACTCACAGATAAATTCAGCGAGAAAATCGTTGGAAGAAATATTTATTGGCCCTTCCAATAACTGGTTCAGAATCGATTCTCGCGTTGGCATCTCGATAATTTACCACTGTGCCACTCACGACAGCGTGTCAAAGGAAAGTAGAATTTTTATCGTGATGGTTCCTGAGCGAACACCCACATCTTCGAAAAGACAGCCAACTTTCTTATAACGTAAAAATCGCAGCCGGAAAAAAAAAAAAAAATACAGAAAAACAACAACCTATATCAAAACTTTCCCAAAGCCCGGCAGCACATCGAAGTTCTTATTTGACAAGTAGTAATCAGAACATTGTATTATTTTGCTTTCATTTTTGTTATTATCGTTATGAAACCTTTTTTTTGTTCCTGCTGGTTTTTCAAAAACATAAAAAAAAGAAAAAGAGAAGTATATATAATTAATTAATTCACTGAAATAACATAGTAAAAAATACTTTTTTAACTTTATTTATTTAATGTGAAAAAATGTTTTTACTTTAAAAGAAAACCAGAGTTTGTAGAAATCTAGATAAATAAAAATGTAGTGTTTCATTTTTTGAACCACGCTTTAAGCGTATTCAAATATATTACGCTAATGTTAATATCGAAATGGGTCCCATAATTTAACATAGCTATAACTTTAAAAAAAGAAGCAATTTTCGCATTTTAATTTATTTTATATTCTTTATGTTCACTTAATCTTCTTTTCGTTTTTTCTATTAGTTTTCAAATAGCCGAAAAAAATTGATAATTTTATTTAAATTATTTTTTCAGTATAAAATATCATTTTAAAAAAATCTAAATGATAAATGTGAATATTTTACACAAGATATATGTTTCTTCCTTAACCTAAAAATTTTTAATGTCTAATTTTTTAATTTTATTGTTAAGAGTTTAAAAAAGGATTTCAATTATGGATTATTTCAGTGCATATGTTTACACTTCTTGCTTATATTTTTCGTTTTATTTTACTGATTATTTTAGGATTTTTTAAAGATTAAAAATGTTTTCCTTTCAAAGCTTAAAAATCATCAAGTATATTCTCATAGGGTATTTATTAAATAAATAATGCGTAAAAAAATCAAGATAATTGCAACTCAAAACTAAGCTGTATAACAGTAAAAGAATATAGGAAAAAAAAAAAGAAAAGAAATAGTGACTGTTTGTTGAATTAACTATTAACTATTAGAACCCTATAAATTAGGGTGATCCTGAGTTCATAAATTATTCCATGAAAGAAATAGGAAAAGATTGAAAATCGAAGTAAGTAATATACCTTCGTTAAAATAGATGATTGACAGATAACGTCACGTGATGTGAATGAATGAATCAATGAAGATCGGTAGTGGCAGACTGAACTAAAATAGATCGGGACCTACATAATAGCTTTGGACATAATATGGCTTAGAGTGGGCAACTATAGCAAAGCAGAACTGAAAGAGAAAGGACAGGAAGAAAGAAAAAGAAAAAAAAAAACCCGAGCAGAGAAACGTTATCCGAAACGACTTTGACACAATGGAAGAACAACGGAACCAACTTGGACATGCGAGTACACTAGTAGACATAATATAGAAGAATTTAACCATCAATACATAAAGTTTCAAATATAAATTAATTAAACTAAAAAATTAACCGTTATTTATTTTTGATTTTTTACAAAATAGAAATAACATTTTTCTTTCAGTTTTTATTAGCCAACAATAATATAAACAAATGGGTACATAAAAGGGGCCATGGTGGTCGAGAGTGTTAAGGCGTCACCATAGCATCATCGAGGCTGATATGGCGCCGGTTCGAATCCGGCCTAATCAGGTTTGACATTTATTTCGTGGAAGCACCACTTAATGAATCTCGGCCTTCCCGCTCTGGTTAGCATACGTTGGTAACCTAGGTAACCTGTAGGATAACTCGTCATGTTTGCCATAAAAAAAGGATAGAATAGGACATTAAACAGCAATAAATAAAAAAAAAAGGCACATAAATACAATACTAAATATTTGTACAAGAGTGAACATAATATCGTCACCACCACGTTTACATAACGATTGTGAAAAATCGCAAAAATATTAATTGTTTACTAAAAACATTATTTGCAAAATAAAATTTAATATACACAAATCCAGGGCTATGAGAAGTAAAAGGATTCAGAGATAAAAACAATATTCGCAATTGTGATTTTAAAACTAAACCTTAAGTTCTTTTTTGGTCTCCTGAAATGTAACTATATTAACATTCGTTACTTAAAAAATACGATGATATAAACGATTCTATTAGACCAAGAGTCCGTGCAAAAAAATTAACTTCTGAAGAAAACTTTGATAATTTTTTTTTAATCCTTATAGTATTGACATTAAATAAATAAATAAACGGTACCTGAAAAAATGGCGTCAAAAAAAAATTTTTCAGGACTTTTTTTTTGTTTTTCATCTATAAGTCCTAAACGGTGCATTATAAAAGCTATGGTAGATTAGATTTTAAAAAAAAAAACGTCAAATTTTGCATCTAATGAGTACCACAACATAACTATTTGGTTAACCGCTATGGTCGAAAACCACCGTCAAAATCGACGATTTTGTTAAAAACACACAGACCAAACTATATATGATTTTGCAGCTTGGAAATGAGTTCTCTATGAGAAAAACTCATTGAATAAAATTGTAAAGAATCAAATTATAGGTCCATTGAGTACAACAAATTTTAAATTCAAGAGTACCTTTCCAAATTGGCAATCTCCTGATCTCCAGCAATTGGCGTTTTAGCCCAATTGGGTTTGCAAAAAATGGAGTAGTTAATTTTCAGGTATGTTGTATGTATTGTCCGAATCACGCCACCTCCTAATGTCGGCAAACGAAGTTTTTTAGCATAGTTGTTTCATGCGTACTTGAAATAAACCATATCCAATGGGAAACCACTGTCATATCCAACTTTTTGAATTTTTCGGACATTTTGTAAAACATTATTTTAAAAAAGTTGCGCAACTCGACGCAATAAAAATCTCTTTGGGGGAGGAGGGGGGTGGGCATAAGCGACCATAATGACGGAGATCTGCTGCTCGCGCTTTTTGTTATAATTAAATGCAATAGACATTCAACAGTTGGAAAACAAAATGCAGATAATGCAGGTCATAAGTTATCAGCAACCATATGCAAAACTACAGTCTGCACTATATTTTGAATATTCCATCAGACGCAATTCAATTCAAACTGATAAAAGCGTTCAATAAACAATTATAAATTTTCATAACACGCTTAGTATGAAATTAAAAAACAACAAAAGAGCTTCCATGCAATTTCCTATGGGACCATTAATTATCAGTAACATTATCATGATATAATTAAATCAATATATATATAAAAACTTTTGGATGATTTTTGCGATGAGGCATAAAAAAAAATCATGAGGGGTTTTTATCATACAGTGACAATATCTTGGTGAAGAATAAAAAAAAAATTAACAGAAATTATTTAATTCATAAAAATAATAAAACAAAATTTCATTTTTTAGTCAGTTTTGATTAACTGAAGCAATCGATAGAGACATCTTTTCTTCATGCTTATTGCGTTCATCACAACTGAACTTTTAAACCACGACTGAATAAGACAATAAATCAATTAAATTCAATTAAAATTTATATTAAAAAAAGTTCTGTATACTAATGTTTATAAAACTGAATGACACTTACATTTACTTAATCCAAGTTAAAACAGTCTGAATTATTATTCATTACCTGAAACAAAAAGAAATATATTAATTATAATAAAGCCCTCTTAAAAACATATTTAATAATACATAATAACACTAAAAGCATATTATCCCTGGAATAACTGAATACGTATGAGCAATTAACATTCGGGAGGGGATTTTAAAAATAATTTTATCTAATAATTAATAGTGAACTAGAACTTCCATTTTATGTTTAATTCGTTTATAACTCACATTACATCTTCGTTGTTAGACGTTCCGGAGTCTTATCCCTATCATCAGCCATATATCTTTTTTGCATTACACTGTAAATTATTAATAATATTATGTTAATACTTAATTTTTACCGCATTTCTCTATAACAGTTATACAAACTTATGTTCTAACATTTATAATTTATTAAAAATTACAATATTATAAAATAGATATTACATCCAATCAGGGTATATATAAAACTGCAAAATTACAAATTTAAGGTGGATTGTACTGTAAATTAATTTTAATATTCTTACAGAGAAAATAGATATAAATTAAGTATTAATATAATATTATTAATAATTAACTATGTACTGCAGAAAAATTGTAAGTCTGATGATGGAGGTAAGACCCCGAAAGGTCAAAAAATGGAAATTAAATGTGACTTATAAACAAAAAAAACATAACATTGAAGTTCCAGTTAACTATTAATTAATAAAATTCCAGAAGATTTCCCTCAAAATTATAATTAAATAACATTTTATTTATTTATTTTAAAATATAACAAGAATATCTTTAATTAAAAATAAAATAAAAACTCTATAATGAAGAAGGTTTTTGTATGAAATAAAATTTTAATATGTATTGCAGTATTATGCTCTTAATATATTGTATCGGCAAAAAATTGGTATACGCTGCCCCTTTGAGGAGAGATAACCTAAGGTAAATTCAAAGATTAGAACAGTACAGGTATATTTAGTTTTATATATTTTAGAAATTTTCTTTATATTATGGATTTTCAATTGTGAAACTTTGTAATCGACCAAAAACAAAAATTTAACCCCCACCACCTCAAAATTTTAGATTTTGCGTTTAACGATACCCAGAATCCAAAAATCGAATTAAAAACAAAAATCCGTTTGTCCACCGTCTGTAGCTTTTCTACGAGACTGACTGGACAAATTCTTCTCAGATTAGGCACCAAAGACATAAGTCATTCCAGAATGAACTCGACATTATCATCCGGTACTATGTTTCAAAATGGCGGCTGATTAAAGGTTCCATATCTTGGGCATTTATGAAGATAGAGGAAAAATACAAAGTGTTTTATAAATCTTTTAAAAAGCATTTAAAAAAAAAAATAAATAATCCAAATAAATATCTATATAACCATTGGAAATATGCTATATAATTATTGGATATATAAGTATTTGAAAATAATAACCATCATGCAATTGCAGCGTTTTTTAAATTTTATTATATTATTAAATTAGAATTTTATATTATTTATGACGTGTGAAACTTTGTAAAGTTTTAATTTTTGACAGTATATTTTTATTTTTTATTATTGATTATATACCTATAAAATGTAAATCTATCAACGAAAATATGCAATTTATATGTACTTGAAATGTGCTAGATTTTTATGTAGGAACTAGATGTATTTTGGCAGCATTATGTAATAAATTCAGTATTAATTTGTCATTTTCAAGTTGAAAACTTTGGGATAATTATCATGCCATTAAAGAAGCGAAAATAAATTCAGCAAACTTAATTAGATTGATCCACTACTTTAGCATTGGCTTGAATCACATTAAAAAAATTATTCAACAAAAATAATATAACTATTAACATTGTGAAATAGTTTGATGCTTGAACAATAAATATTTGTAGATAATTGAAATATAACGGAGAAATCAATACTGAAGGTTTGCCTGAGCTGGCATCCTTTTTTTTTTCTAAAGAAAAAAAAAATAAACAAAAGAAAATACATCAAACATTTTACTTTTGCTTTGTTTTTGAAATGAAAAGCCGTGTCGTTCACCGTCAATGCTTGTTAAAAGTCACACTCTTAACCATTTGCCTTTGAAACAACGCAGGAAAAAAAAAAAAAAAAAAAAAAAAAAAACAGAACCGGATAATTTAGATTCTAAATCATTAGCAAAAAAAAATTAATGAATAAAAAAAAAACTTTTCAGTACTACATGCATCGTGTTCAGTACGAAAAAAAAACCCATGAAACATTAGATAAAGGACCTTCATAAAATTATTTACCACTTTCATAAAACCAGGTTATCATCATAGCAAGTTTTATTCCAATTATAATAAAATTCAAAATTTGTAAATTAATGAAACTCTAACATGATAATAAACTTACAGCATTAGAAAAACAGAGTTATTTCGATTTAACGAACCATAGAACCACTTCCCTCAATAAAAAAAAAACTAGAATTAAATTCCTTATAAATTAATAAAAAAAAAGATCTGAATATATTCAAAGTTTCACAGAAGTACAGGAATAGATTTACATAATTCCATTATAAACTCTAAAGTGTCATACTTCCCAATAGATTCATCATTATTTTTTAAGGTGTCTAAAAGAACATGGCAATATAGCTTGATGAGCCATTTGCAATAATGATATATTTCCTTGTTATTTCCGTTAAGCAGTTCTGAAATACTTTTTTTTAAAAAAATTAAAGAGAGAGATAAACTCTTTTTATAATCTAATATTACAAACTGCAAACTTTAAGAGCAACTTATAGTAATGATCCATATTACAGATAACAGTCATCCATATTATAGATAACCATGATTCGTATAACAGATAACAGTGATCCACATTACAGATAACAGCGATCTATACTACAGATATCAGTGATCCATATTATAGATAACAGTGATCCATATTACAGACAACAGTGATCCATATTACAGATAACATTGATCCATATTACTGATATCAGTGATCTATATAATAAATAATAGTGATCTATATTACAGACAATAGTGATCCATCTTACAGATATCAGTGATTCAAATTACAGATAACAGCAATCCACATTACAACTAGGGATTGATAAATTATTTGCCACTTCTATAATTTTGTTTTATTGAAAACTAGTTTCGAATGTTATACATTCATCTTCAGTTCTAAAAACACACAAAAAATCCAAAAATAAGCAATTCAAACTACAGTTTGGTATTATTATACACAGTAAATTAGATGTAATATAAATCAGTATTATAAAACATTTATGAATTATGAATTTAATTAAGACAAGAAATCAAATACATTTTGGCACTCAGCAAAGTTTAAATGGATTATATCAAACAGAAACGTTTGTAATGGTTTCTTCAAATAATTTATCAATCCCTAATTATATTGATCCTTCTATACCATCATGCGGATGTCAACTGATCCATAATTACAGATAAATGAGATCCATATTAAAAATAACAGCGATTCATATCACAGATAAAAGTAATTTATATTGAAGATAACAGTGATCCATATAACAGAAAAGTGATCCATACTACAGATAACAGTGGTACACATTAAAGATGGCAGTCATTTCGGTGACCATTCATCTTATATTTACAGAAAAAATAAATAGTAGCAAAATAATTTTAAAAAAACAAAATAAAATACATCATCAACATAGCCATCCTTGTAAACAATATTTACACTCAGCCTGGGAAACACCGAACGAACTTTGCTTCATAATATAGTACATAAGATAAATAAAAAAAAATAGAGTATAGGTGAAATTAATTCCCACAAAGACGGGATTTGAATTTTTCAGTTCCCTATTGATATAATTTTGACATACGAAAAGTCTAGACAAATCTGAGTGCACAAAGTGCGTTTTTTTGGCCACCATCTTGAAAAAATAAAATAAAAATTGTGAATGGTATGAAATTACAGAATATATTAGTTTTAAAATATAAAAATAAATGAAGGCTAAAAAACTGAAATATTTTACCCTGTTGAAAACCTAAAATTTTCGTACATTTTTCATTCAGTGCTCAATATCATGAAAAATACCAACCACAGGAAAAATATTATGAATCTGTTTTTTAAATGAAAGTAAATTTGATAAAATTTGATCCCTAATACAGCTATTTATATTTACAAGTCCCAGAGACAAAATTTAAAAAAATATATATATATATATATATATATATATATATATATATATATATATATATTTAAATTAAAAAAGCGAGAAATCACCGTTTTGTGTATTTATTTTTTTGGCAAATATCAAGAAAATGTTTTTTCTATGGATACAATTATCATGAACTATTTTATGGTGTATGTAACTAGCTTCAATTCGAGTTGTAATATAAATTTGTACATCTAATAGTTCTCGAGATTAGGTGTTTAAAAAAAACATCTTTTTTTTCTTAAAAAAAAAAACGAGAAATCCTCATCTTGTGAATATATTTTGTCAAATATCATGGAAACTGCTCTTCCAAAGAAGATAAAATAATTATTTTATGGCTCCAATAAACCTCTGTACGTCTAATAGTTCCTGATATATCAAACTTTTCTCAAGACATGACTCAGTTGCATAATGTCATAATCGTGTACAATTTGTTTTTGAAAACTTTATCCTGGAAACTATTTAACGTGCATTTGTCTATTAACATTCAAATTAGAGCTGTTTAAATGCAATACAGAATAGTTTATAATCATTATCTTCGCATGAAGAGCAGTTTCAATGGCTGAAATCTTGTGATCTTAGTAAATTTGATAAAACTTGAGTCCTAATACAGCTATTTATATTTACAAGTTCCAGAGACAAAATTAATATATATATATATATATATATATATATATATATATATATATATATATATATATCAAAAAAGCGAGAAATCACCGTTTTGTGTATTTATTTTTGGCAAATATCAAGAAAATGTTTTTTCTATGGAGACAATTATCATGAACTATTTTATGGTGTATCTAACTAGCTTCAATTCGAGTTGTAATATAAATTTGTACATCTAATAGTTCTCGAGATTAAGTGTTTCAAAAAAACATCTTTTTGTTTTCTTAAACGTACAGATGTCTATTACCAATCAAACTGCAGCTAATTAAATGCAACAAAATGATTATCTACATAGAAAGAACAGTTTCCATGATATTTGTCAAAATAAATGTATTTCTTTTGTAAAAGAGATTTCTCGCTTTTTGGAAAACAGATTGTCTGTTTCAAATTTATCTGGAGAATTAGTAAACATAAAGAGCTCTATTAGGGCTCAAATTTTATCAAATTTACTTTACTTTAAAAAAGATACGTATAACGTTTTTCCCGCGGTGGTAGTTTACAAGATATTCAGCACCGAATAAAAAATGAATGGAAATTTTAGGTTTTAAACAGTACAAAATACCTTTCAGAGTTTCGTCCACAATATTTTTATTCGTTAAAGCCAGTCATATTGTTTTTAAACATGAAATTTTCTGTGATTTTGTGCCACACAATATACACGATTTTTGATGCCACACACGAGAAAAAAATTCAAGATGACGGCCAAAAAACGCGCTTTGCTCACTCATTTTTTCTAGACTTTTGCATGTCAACAAGATAACAAAAAAATCAAATCCCATCTTTGTGGGAATTAGTTTTACCCTGAAACCTCTATCTCCTCTACTTTACTATTTGAAGGCAAAGCAAGATTCCAAGGGGAACCCGGTGCTTTTCTCTCAGCCGCTTTAGTAGTATTGAAAGCCAGTGGAGCCTGAGCTAGGGCCCTAGAGCAGTAGACAACTACTTTTTAGGTTGAAAGAAAAAAAAAACTATGAGAAACAAAGGTTTTTCCTTTTAATTTCTATTCAACCTAAATATCCAAGAATCGAAATTTGAAAGTTATAAAGTATTCGAAACGATTAACTGGCAGCTATTTAGCTAACCGTTATTTAACAATCAAATTTAATTATATCAAAATTCTACATACATTTCAACTTAATCTATACCATTAATTTTTCATCTTTCTATACTATCTCACAAAGCTGTTTTTTTGTTTTTGTTTTATAGCTCTAATTTCAGGAACTACCAGTCCGATGTGAAAAATTCTTTTTGCGATAGAAATACCGCTTATTGAGGAAGGCTTTATCATGCTAACACGCTATGACAGAAGTGCACAACTTGGATGCGTATCGTTGTCATGACAACTTCATACCCGTGGAAGCAAGTTTACTACACAAACATTTTAATCAGGGTGAAATTATTTTGAGAAAACTTTATTTTGTAAATAAAATTGAGAATGAGGTGTTAAGGGAAAAATTGTATAAAAACATGAAGCATAAGTGCCGTTTATAAAAATTTCTTGTCGTTTTGATCCTAATTCTTAAAAATGTTAACAACAAATTATACTGAACAACATATTACAGGTTATCGTTTTAAAGGATATTTTGTATTTTAGGGATTGATCCGATTTTAACGCAGGTGAAACCGCTGTCACAGCTAGTTTTTAATAAAATCAATTTAAATATTTTTTAAAATAAAAGTAACTATTCTTCATCATCGTATTTTTAATTATTTATTGAAAGAAACGCCTAAATCTTTACTGTAGTGATACGAAACGGCATTTCCTCAAGATTTATATATTCAGAGTATTTAATTACAGTATTTTGCTTGATAGAATTAATTTTTATTTTATCTTTTATCGGATTCTTTGAATGTACACATAGTTTTTTTTTTCGTTACTCGAATAAAGATAATATAAAAAAGATATAAAGAACAGAAAAATGTCCCCCAGTCCAGGAAGTTCACAATTCCATGTTGAATACTCGCTTTGAGAGCAGCAGTCGATTCAATGCAGCCCTGATTGGATCCCAAGAGGTACTCATATACCAAGTATTTATTCCACACAAGGGCTGTAACGAAACAATTTTAATTTAATTACATTTTTTCCAAGACAAAAAACCTTTGAAAAAGTTGTAAACTAAAAGACAGTTTTACTTTTTATGATTTATATAATTTTGTTATAATTATTTTGTGCTGGATCTCATTAATTTGTTTTTAACAACTAAAAAGTCTTGAATTTTTAATATATATATATATATATATATATATATATATATATATATATATATATATATATATATATATATAAATAATGTCATTTGTAAAACAAAATTTAAAATGGAAGAAGAAAAAAATACTGATTACACGTCTATAAAAATGATATAAGCAGACAAATATCCCTTATCTAAAATCTGTGTTTAAATTTTGATATAGCATCATGTTCAGGGAATTATTTACCCCAATAAGAAATTTATTCTTATAAAGTAAAATATTTAAAAATGTTTGAATCAAGTAACCACTCGTTATCACGAACTCGGTTAAGGCGAAACAACTGACTACTTGGCACCGTCAAAAATAACGCATTTCCAGGTATATTTTTTAAGAAATCACCAGTTAATACGAATCTCGAATATTTAGTAAACCTTCACCCGAGACGGTACTGGCCTCTTCTTTCTTTGTATTAAGCTTCAACAGTATATCGAAATTTCTGTCCCGATATAATTAAGATATTGTTTTTATAATATTGATATTTTTGGGACATTTTTATAAATTTCATTTAAAGCATTCTTAACATAATAAGAAGCAGGTTATCTCTTAATCTCCTTCCGATTCGTTTAGGTTTTTTTTTCTTTATTATAAGAATTAACGATATTTTTAAATATTGATAGATCTGTGCCGGTAAAATTAAGATACTATTTTTATTAAGTTCGTTTCCAGCAAAATGTAAATATCAAGATACAGGCTATCTCCTAATATTCCTCCAATTTGTTTAGATATTTTTTATTATAGATTTCCAGATTTTTATGCCGATATTATCAAGATTTTGGTTTCGACATCCCATTCCTAAAACAAACATAAATATGACATGAAACTTTTTTTTTTCTATGCAATATTTTGTAAATTATTTATTAAAAATAGCAGAATAATTTATGTCTTATAACAAAGAAATTTAAAGATCTGTTCACGTTATTTGAAGTTAAAACGGAATGTTCCTTTATTTATAACAGTCTTTGATAATGAGGAATATAAACAGGGCCAAGAGTGAATAGGATTTTATTACCATTCACATTTTTAGCAATAACTTTTGAATAAATTGACCGATTTCAAAAGTTAAACAATCCTTCAAAAAAGTAAGCTGTAATGAATAAAACGAGTGTATATAATTTATTTTCGGATTAAAATTCCATACTGAAAAAGCTGTTTAAAAATGAACAAACGAGGTTGTGATTTTCACTTCCAAAAATGCATTCATACTGATCCTAGAAAATGTCCAATTTTTTTTAAACACCTTATATTGTGGTCTACATTTATGCAAAATTTCAATTTCATGCACAGTACATGTGAAACAGGAGAAATAGGTAAATCTATTTTGAAAAAAAAACTCATAGCTAAGAAAAAAACAACCTGTTTTTCGAATTCGATAAAAATTAGAAACAGACTGTTTCATGGAGTTGGAAATCCAAATCTGACCTCGGATTTTGAGAAAGTTTACCTTTTTTCCCCAACAATCACTATTTTGAGAGAGTTTTTGATATTTTTAGTATTCTTACGAACCATAATAAAATAATATATTGATGCCTTATTTTGTTTATTATTTCGCTTGGTAATAGGGACATTTTGGTAGTCATCGAAACCAGAGATATAAAATAAAAAAGTTTTTTTGTTGCGGCATCTGAATGTTTTTTTTTTTTTAACAGAAAAGATTCCTCCAAGTCGTAGAAATCTGTTTTTAAAATTATTTTAACGAAATAACTTTTCCCGAAATTCGCTACTTATTAAATTCGTACATTTTAGTAAGCCCACCAGCTGGACAAGTTTATTATTCAATTAAAATACAAAATTAATCAAGGTGCGGCCAGATGTTGACTTAACGTAAGTTTCACAGTGCCCGAGATCTGGGGAGGAATACAGAATCGGTTCCGATGGAGTTCAAAATGGTAAAAAATAGTTGCTTTTATTTTCATGAGTAAGCTCTTAGGATAGTTAACATACAATTTTTTAATACAATTAAAGATAAAACTATACAAATTTTGCTTTATTTTGAATTTTAAAACTCAAAAACCAAGATTTTGACAAACATATTTAAAATAAGAAAAGGCATCTGCCAAGTACCTGAGCTTCTACTCCACATATCTTATGATACACCTGTATTTGTTCCTCTTATCAAAGAAAAAGTAATAGATAATATGAGACACAAATATTGAAAGAACTAATTGAACAAATTATCATCCTTTAATATCAAGAATATATAAAGAGACTTTTATAAATAAATTTATAAATTGTAACTCCTACAGATAATTCAAAAGGTGAAACTAAAAAGCTATTATTTGCTATAAAAAAAGAAAGCTATTTCTAATGTATTGATATTTCATTAATATATGAGGGATTGAGGAAAACAATCAAAATAAAATTTCTTGCAATAAGTAAATAATAATTGAAAAAATAAAAGTAAACAAATTGCCGATTTCTGTGCAGTTAATTCAGCATAAAATGTTAGTTTAACATTTAACGAGACTTAATTATCTGAAATTTAGTTCGAACTTTATTAACAGAAAAAAAGTTACTTTGTTAATAGTTTTTATGTTTCAAACTAAACATTCGATAGAAGAAGTTAAATATAAAAAAATTATGAAAACAAATAAATATGTAAAATATGATGAAGGCATCTATGTTAATGGAGGAGACAGACCAGCAATCAAACTAGATAAATTAAATTTCGCAAAAAAAAAAAATTATTATAACAAGAAAAACAACGCTTGATCTTGAAACAACTCAAGAATCATGATTGGTATAGAAGCAGCTAACAACCTCAAAATGAAATAACTTCTAAAAGTTGAATATTGAGATCCACGGACCTAATATTACAAAACAAGGATACCGCTTAAAATAGAATAAAGAAATTTAAGGAGAACTAGAGAATCTGGAAACCGCAGTACGAAAAAGAAGACTGAAATTTTACGTACACGTAATAAGAATGAATCCTTCCAAAATCAAAGAACAAATTTTTGAAAAACTACTCAACAAGATTACACTAAACGAATCACGGAATAACTTCAATAACTTAAATTTAATAACACAGGTTGTTTATAAAGAAATAACACATAGGCAAAAAATCGACTGAAGAAAGAAAAAAAATCCATTCACTTTAAAAGAATGAAAGACATATGGAAAAGGAAGAAAGAGGAGAAATGAGTCAAGATGAAATGAAATTTGCGTGTCCCCTGGCCTGTAAGAAAAAATAAAATATATATATATATATATATATATATATATATATATATATATAATAATAATAATAATAATAATAAAATAAAAGGCGTATATTTTACGTTGCCATCGTACCGTATTAATTTCAGATGCATTGGAGTGCATTAGAAATGGATTAGCAAGGAAGAAGCAATGGACTTTATGATGGATGTATGATGAATAAATAAAACAAAACTGGAAACTGCTGACAAAAAAAGTCCTCTGCAATTACACCTCATGGAGTTAAAATGTTTCATCAGAGCTAGGGCACAAAAAAAAAAATTATTGTTACATAGAATAAGACCTTCAAAGAAGCCATGTATATTTTAGTCTGAACTCGGCCGATAGCTTTAAAAAAACCCATCAAACCCACACTGCGCCTCTATAAAGGGTTCTACGAACATGGGGTGAAAAAAAAGCACCTTCAAAAAGTGGCAGAAGTGAAAAAAAAAAATCCCTTTTTGGTATAAAGTAATTTATACCAACGTTTCATAGACCAACGTTTCTTCTTTTATCTTCTGCAAGCTATTGAAAATTCTTCTCCACTTCTTTTTTTTTTCAGGAAGTAGTAATAGTAAATTAATTCTAGAAAAATAAATATGAATATTAATAACCAGGACTGAAGGCAGAGATGAAAGTTGGCAATATAAAAATGACTAATATGGTCCATGATAAATGGATGCAATCTCAATTACCAATCAGAAAAGTCGATAATTTTTAATTTTTTTTTTACTTGTTTATAAAGTTAATTTTAATTTACTGTATATAAATTAAAAAGAAAAGAATGAATGAACTCTGCTCAAAATGTCCAAGAGATATCATTCTAAATATAACACTAATATATGGATGCAATCTTAATTATCAATCAGAAAATATATATAGCATAAATACTAATATAAATAACATATATATAATATATATATAACATAAATACTAATATAATACAAATATAAATACGCATTTTAATATTTACTTACACATCAATTTCCAAAACAAAATATATGAATCCGATGTTCTTTTATTTAAAATGAACAAAAGAATCGACACTCTTCGAATTCAGTTTTAAATAACAGAATTTAAATTTTGAAAAGTATCCACGAATTTGACTGAAAATGTACTCTTGTGCCCATTGAGTATAGAATTAAATTATTTCTATACTCAGTGGTGCCAACCTGACTCCCTCTGCGTGTTAAAGTTAGCCCAAGTGAAAGGGTGTGTTCTGTATGTGATGTTCTTATTTTCATTTCTGTTCAGAAAACACGTGAAATTTAATTTATTTATGAACAGTCTGGCTCTGAGAGTCGTGTCCCTTTGGAAAATTTATTTCTTGAAATTGCTATTATTTTAAATTAAAAAACCTGGACAGATACTTTATATCCTCCTTATTTATTTGTCTTCAATTGGAATAATTTCCACCAATTATCAATCACAATAGATAATAGTAAGTACAATTTTATTAAATGAATTTGTGTACAGTTCTGTAGTTATAATTTTCAACTACATACAGGTATTAGAATTTCAATAGAACCGGTCCTAAACATACAGTCCACTACAATAAATGCATATGATTATGTTCAGTAAGTAATCATTCCAATTTTTTAAATAAAATTACAATACAGTTTAGAATATTCCAAATTTTGAAAAAAAGAGCGAAGTCGCTCAAGATAGTAAATCACCCCCAAGAAGTTTAATATTATATTCAGAATATTAATATCTGAAAGTCTCTTTGATTAGTATTTTTAGGCTGTTGAAATGGGATGAACTATCTCTAACTTCCATTTGTGTTATCTTATGTTTCACAGTCCTCAGAATGCCTGAATTGATGAAATGTATAGTGGTAAGTTATTTATTGAAATTTGATGGACTCAAGACTTACTGTTGGAAACTACCAATAATATCAGTCATAAAAATTACAATTATAGTTATCGGATCTTTTTTAAAATTTTTGTTTTTATTAATTAATAATAAATTAATTCGATAAAATATAAAAAATGTGGCGTTAGTACATTAACCAATGACTTTCGAGCCGATTAATTAACCTACTAACGATTCTCAACAACTCAAAATTATAAATGTAATTAAAGCATTATAAGGTTGTTTGCATTATTTCGAAATGTAAACTACAACGCACTTTGAATAGAGAGTCATTAAACTCAACTGTAAATAACGTTTATAAATCATTGATAATACTTCAGAAATAAACAACTAAAAATCATTCAATTTCGTAATGACAAAAATTAAAAAAAAAAAAAAAATTCAGGATTAGTAGAGGGAAGAACAAATAACCACGCAACAGTACATTCCTTTTTGAGTTTCCACATTTTGAAGTATAATCTTGGAATCATTCGATGCGAGTAGAAATGGGCGAACAGAAAAAACAAATAATCTCCTATCACTAAGAGAATGATCA
Source organism: Rhaphigaster nebulosa (assembly GCA_948150685.1). NCBI lineage: Eukaryota > Metazoa > Arthropoda > Insecta > Hemiptera > Pentatomidae > Rhaphigaster > Rhaphigaster nebulosa. Next base: position 50,090,029 of record OX411312.1, on the reverse strand, counting down.
ACGGATTGATAAATTATTTGCCACTTCTATAAATTTGTTTTATTGAAAAGTAGTTTCGAATGTTATACATCCTTAGTTCTAAAAACACAAAAAAAAATTCAAAAATGAGCAATTCAAAATATAATTTGCTATTATTATACATATTACATCTAATTTAATATGTATAATAATACCAAACTATATTTTGAGTTGCTTATTTTTGAATTTTTTTTTGTGTTTTTAGAACTAAGGATGTATAACATTCGAAACTACTTTTCAATAAAACAAATTTATAGAAGTGGCAAATAATTTATCAATCCCTAATTAGATTGATCCTTCTATACTATCATACGGATGTCAACTGAAGATAATGATCGGTATTTCAGAACAAAAAAAATCCTAGCTCACATAAATGCAGATAATGATCTCCAACACAGCTTTGTTTGCTTATAGTTTATCCTTTGCTTATAGTTGCTTATTTATATGAAAAACAAATAAATCATTATATCATCTTCCGACTATTACCATCAACTTAACTATAATAATAACACCTAACTATAACAGTCAGATCGAAATTCGCGCAGAAATCAAATTCAAGAGAAAGTTCCTTTCATATAGTTCCAAAATTGTGAGTGTCGGATCCGACATTTTCTTCAGTCGGACGCTCCATCGATATGTTAACTATTGGACCTGCCGCCGACCAGTCAGAGCATGAATGTGAAGTGATTATTTAATTAAACTAATAAATTAATGATCATATATATATATATATATATATATAAGAATTAGGTACACAAAATTTACTAAGTAAGATTAAATAAAAAAAAATAAATAGGAAAACTCATAATCTTATTTAACATAATAAATGATCGATTAATATTACTAGTTAATATTGATCATTGTTATTCATTTATTTGTTTATCGTTTTATTGATTTCATATTAAACAAAATCAATTATTACACCAGCGTCAAGATGAAACATAAGTTTATAAAAAATCCCTAGTAATTAACAATAATTCAGTACGACGTCATTTTCAGAGGGTCGGACAAGCGTTTTCCTCTGAATAATTTGTCGGGCCAATTGTTCGCCCGAAAATAATTCGGATTTTCTTTGTCAACAAAAAAGGCATTGATTATGCCTAGTTTCATTAATAATAGAAAACGTAAAATCACGAATTAGACTTTGTCGTACGCGCTCCCGTTCGAAAAATTTTGTCGGGAAAGTGCAGGTTTTTATAATTGCATAATTATTTCTAATAGATTGATAAATGAAATACCGGTTGATTATAATTAATTATATTATCTTTTTCAAATTGCAGTTTCGAATAATTTTTGGACTCTTTGTAATTGAGTACATTGATTTTAGCCACATTCTTGAAGGATTTGGTATTCTAACGATTTTCTAAACTTTTTAGCTTGTTTTAGGTCAACATTTTGTATGCCACCATCCTGGACTGTATTAAATTGATTGTAATTTGTTATCTTTTGTTTCGCTCAGTCCCATAAGTCCACTCAGCTTATAGTTCAGTGATACAGATCAGTTAGTTGTTCCGTGAGCTAAATAATATACTCTTTATTTCTGATTAACGTTTGAATGTATAGATTTCTTTCTTCGGCTATATTTTTTTTTACTATCTAATTTTGTGAATTTTTATTAATACCTTCTGTAATCTACTTCTTCTTCCGAGGCGCTACAGGCAGGTGTGGTCCCTGGACTCCTCAATGAGCCTTCGCCAGATGGCTCAATCTAGTGCGGCTGTTTTCCAGTTTTGTACATTCAGTAGGGTCAAAGCGCCCTTAGCAACAGCGTCCTCCCAGCTGAGTCTTGGTCTGCCTCTGCCTCTGGAGCAGTCCAGTGTCCCCTCCAATAACCTCTTGGGAATCCGGACATCCCTCATTCTAGCGACATAGCCGGCCCACTCCAATCTTCCTAACTTGATGATCCGTAATACGTTTGCTTCACCGTAGAGCTCGTATACATCATTATTGCGCCGTATTCTCCACTGGTCCCCTTGTCCAATGGGCCCAAAATTCCTCCGTAATATTTTTCTTTCGAAAATAAGGATTTCTTTTTCTTCTTTGGCTGTCGTGAGCGTTTTGTACATTAGGCACTTGGTTTGTCCAGAGATTTTAATAATATATGCAAATATTTTATAAAAGTTTTTTTGTTTATTGGTTGAATATATATATATATATATATATATATATATATATATATATATATATATATATATACACACATACTTTTTTTTTTTTAACGCTTATATTATTTTGCCAGAGTTATATACTATTTTTTTGATAAGATATTGTAATGGTAAGATATTTGCTTGGTGATTTTTTATTTGTTTTTTGTAATAGGTTACCAGAAATGATTTTGTTAATTTCTATTGCTATATACTTTTCATATCGCGTATTTCTTACATATGACATCCATATATATGGTACATGTACTTTACATACACCGTACATAGATACGACAGAAGCAGGAATTGGTCTGTAGTGCATAAGATGAGAGAATTTATATTATTTATACTTTTCAAATTTAATTCATAAAAACTCTATTTTAGTTACTTATTTCTTTTTCTTTTTTTTTTTCAACAGAATGAAGAAGAACCAAACTGGTCCATTTGAGCTATATTATACTGGACTAACGAATTGAATTTTTCACTACTTTCTCTGTTCCAATAAAGGAAGCGATTAGCAGTAAAATGACAACCTTTGCTCGGGGCTGATTGGAAGGGATAGCGCAGGGACGACCCTGGTTCCCATTATACGATCCCCAATCGCTGGGAGTTATTAAAGGGGATTGATTAAGCCCCCAATGTACAATCAGATAAGCGCTCACTGTTTGGGAATCCTTATCCGCGGGCGTACTCTTTGTGGTCGTCATTCCATTACCGATCCCCCAAATGGTTGTTTTTACTCCCTCCATTCCGGTCAGGATCACTTTAAAAGCGGTAAATTCAATTGACTCAAGGGCAGTCGGATCTGAGTGTTTGATTATCTGCAGTAAGAGAGTCGTAATAGATTATCCTGACTATAAAAAGAAGAGATAATTTAGTGAGGAGTGAATTAAGATGTAAAACAAACAAAAAAATTATGGTGATGCTAATTTAATGCTAATTACATTAATTTATGCCTTGAATGTATAAATTTAACGAAAATCAATACATCAAGGGGTTACATCATTTCTGATATTACCTAAACCATACGGCAGGAGTCCTCATCCTTTGGGCAAATTAGTTGACATCCGCATGATGGATCAATGGAAGGATCCATCTAATCAGGGATTAATAAATTATTTGCCACTTCTATAATTTTGTTTTATTGAAAACTAGTTTCAAATGTTATACATTCATCTTCAGTTATAAAAACACACAACAAATTAAAAAATAAGCAACTCAAAATATAGTTTGGTATTACTATACATATTAAATTAGATGTAATATAAAACAGTATTAAAAAATATTTATGAATTATGAATTTAATTAAGACAATGCACTTGATTTCTTGTCTGAATTAAATTCATAATTGTTTTATAATACTGATTTATATTACATCTAATTTAATATGTATATAATAATACCAAACTATGTTTTGAATTGTTTATTTTTGAATGTTTTGTGTTTTAAAAACTGAAGATGAATGTATAACATTCGAAACTATTTTTTAATAAAACAAAATTATAGAAGTTTTGACCGTGTTCCTTGAAAATGCTTGTAACAAATGAGACTGAACAACATAATATAGGTTATTATTATAAAGATTATTTTGTATTTAAGGGATTAATCCAAATTTAACGCGAGTAAAACCGCAGATCGCCCCTAGTTATTAGTAAAAATTATCTTTAATTAATTTTATAAGATAATATCTACAAAAATTTTACTCCAAGTAAACATGTCTTCTAAATGGTATCGTCGTTTTGTTAATTGATTCAATACTTTACCTGAAAAAGGGATGTCTTCAACAGAAAGAATATATATGATAGTTTTCAAATCAAACCTGTTTCTTTAAAACATACCTGTGAATAATTTGGTAGTTATATACGTACATAAATAAGGATAAAAATTGGAGAGAGATTTATCAGTGATCCTTTTAATATGGTCTTTCATTCCCGAAAGGAAAACTGACCCAAAACAAGGATAGTGACTGTGGACCTCTTGTAGACTCAGGAGGCCGCAGAACCTTACTTCAATATTATCGTAGGGTGCGCTAGGGAACCTACTTACCCAACAAGGTTTAGCAAACTCACAAGTAATTGCACAAGCAAACTCCAAGCGACATTTACCAACTCGGAGCAACTACTCAATCTAGTAACTCAGAGCTATAGTTTTACAACTGCTTTGACTCTGTACCAAGTCTTTATTATGACTTCAACAGTCAGGCTTCCTCCGCCTTCAATTACAAGGTACAGTTTCCAACCTGATAGAAGCAGGATAGTATAAAGTCATTGCTAATTTGATAGAGGAAGTATAGACAGTCATTTTACATAACCCACTCACACAAGAAAAAAAATAAATAGAAAACTCCCGTGAGAAAGTACTTAAGTTCGAAAATCAATATATACCTATTGTACCAAAATAATAATAATTAACAGTTTAATTTTTTTCGTGTTTTTATATTACTATTAATAGAGTACAAAAAACGGTTTTTTGTTTACTTTATTTTTTATTATATTTTTTTCCAAATTGAGAACTAGGTTATGTTAATATTAAATTAACAATTTGTTTGACTTAATAGCACTTACTCCGTCGTTATTTTTGCTATACAGTCTTATGATCATTAATATAAAACTTTAAAATTAATTACTTGCTCAGTTCTAGTTGTATACCGATTTTTCTACTTCAACTTATACAATTACAATTTTTATAGTTTTTAAGAAATGAATGATTTATGGTCTCCACCTAATATTTTATTTAAGTATTTTATTGTATATTTTTTATACAATGTTATGATTTCAATATCCCCGTAGTATTAAAAATTCTATAACAAATTTTTATCAAAGTCAATTGAATAGTTAGAGAAATAAAAAAAAAACCAATAAGACAATTTTTGAGACTATTTTTCTTTTTACTGTTGCTCGCCCACAGTTTGATGGCATTCCGAGGGCGAACTTTGTTGAATTTGAAGTTGACACTAATTTTTTTTTTCTTTACCCTCGTATTTTATTTTAAAAATATTTATTAATATATGAGTATATTGCAAGATAATATTGTAATATTTGTATACATTAGTAAATATTTTGTGAATGAAATTCGCGGTTAAAAATAAAAAAAAAAAAAAGTTAGTTTCAACTTAGTGCCGCATGAGTTCGCCCTAGTTTATAGTTTTATTAATCTCTGTGTCTTTTGAAAGAAAAGGATTATTCATCCTTCATTCACACTTGATACTATTTTACATTACTTCTCAACGTTGCGGGTTAGCAGACCAGTGTCCTGCAGGAGCTATAGGAACAACTACTGTCAGATCTTACCACTCATCTAACCTATTTTGTATTTTTTTTTTTTAATATTTATTATAATTTATTTTGTTTGTATACCACGAATGATCTAATTCAGGTTGTAAAATGCATTAAAAAAATAAATGAACAGTAAAAAAAGAAAAAAACAGTATTAAAAAAACAAATGACCAAAAAATTTATCATTTAAATTGTTCTATTTTAAAATAATATATATCTATACAATATTAAATGGAATCAAGGTTTCGGGGATGTTATATATCGACGTCGTTTTTTGAAAAAGGCGTAAGCGCCATTTAGCAAACTTCACAGAAAACACATGAAACGATTTTTCCCCAAATAACAATATTTTTTTTTTTTTAATTTTATTCTTTATTGTATAGATTAGGAGTTTATTGACCTGAAAAAACCTTTATAATTACAATATATTTTAAAGGATTGTAGCAATGGTTAAAGCCAGAGTGACGACTGAGAGTTATTAGTATTTGTTGTTTACGTCATCAAAATTCGATTTTTAGGCCATTTTCAATATTTTTTCTCGAAATATCGTGAGCGGGAATCGACAGAGGTTAAGGTCCCAATATCAATTGAAACCTAATTTTCTGAAATTTTGGCGCTTAAGCCTTTTCCAAAAAACGACGTCGCTATATTTTTTTTGTTCCCTCTACATTTGGGTACATACATGGTCGCTTTTTTGGAGCACATTGGCTGAAATTCGGTAGGTATGGTTGTTTTCTAGGCAAAAAAATATCATAGAAGTGGGGTAAATTTCTGACAAAATATACCCAAATATTTCTTTGCGGATTTTAAGATCTTGTGCACCTATACAGCCTTTCCAAATTGAGTTAGAGGGTTGAAATTTGTAAATTGAGTTGGTGTTAGAGAAGTCCCTATTGGGGGTCTCAACTTTTTTTTCCTAACCCTACAATTTCGATATTTTCAATTTTGTTTTTTAGTGAAACTATGATCTTAGTTACGAAGCTCTGCGGTTCACGTTTTTTTTTTTTTATTTTATTGTTTTTATAGTTAAGCTATCAATGTATGCAATTTATTCAATTTTTTTTTGTTCAATGTTCTGTAATAAGTCATGAGTCATAATATTTTCGTAAGGAATAGAATTATTTTGGGTACATTATGCTAAATCATTAAAAAAACACAATTTTTTTTTTAAATTATTCGAAAATGTCTTATTCATAAAAAATAAACAATATTAATATCGCATAAAACATTTTTCATTCGTCATCAAGTTACTTTTGGCCATATTTTTATAACTATTACAGAAACTAATGAGGGAACCAAATACCATAGGACCAGGAGATGATTCCAAAATAATTAAAGGAACGTCCTTGCCAAAGTCGGAAAGCCTCTTTAAGAGCCACCGGTTACCATACACTCTTCATCCCCTACAGCCCAATAAAACACAGATACTCCAAGGGGAGCTTTTGATCCGCTTAAGGCCTTACCGTATCACCTCTCTTTCACCACCAAAGGTTATTCATGAAACTACCAAACCGACAATTATGACCCTACCCTTTGAGATCAGCCCTTATTAGCCGTTCAAAAGATCAAAAGAACTTGAAGAGTCATCTCGTCGCTTTTAAGGGCGAATTTCTTCCCTCTCGGCCAACCTCCTCGCCCTTTATCATTATGCTAATTATGTTATTGGCTTCATCTTGTGATTACTTCCTCTTGCTAATCCTGAGGCCGATGAACGAATCCGATTGGCTTGATGGATTCATAGCCGAGAACATTCCGACACCATACCTGCCTCCTGAATATTCAGGGATGTCGAACTATTTTGACTCATCAAGGCAGTAATTGCATCCGGAATCATTACCATTTCAATGAGGCCACTTCCTGTTAGTTTTATTGGATACTCAACCACGACTGAAAGTTCCACAACATTTCATTCTGAGTTGTCAATCTGTTGTTAGTAATACAGAAGCCGATGGAGAATAAAAAGACACTTTATACATATTAGAATAAAGAATCAAACAAAACAAAAAGAAATATCTGATACATTAAAACATGAATAAACATAATGCAACGTAACTAATTAGAAATTGTTGTATTATAGCCCCTTCTTAAATACTAGTATTAATCAGGTAATAATCGAATTATAATTGATACATATAGAGAAAATTAGAATTTACGAAATGAATATTATGCTCCCATATTTTATTTATTTATTTATTTACTACATAGTTAAAACGGTTATTAAAACTAGTTAAAGTTTAAAGTTATTAAAACTAGTTATAAAGTTAAAGTTATTAAAACTACTTAAAGTTTAAAGTTATTAAAACTAGTTAAAGTTTAAAGTTATTAAAATTAGTTACTACATGGCTAAACTAGAAATAAATATTATGCTCCCATATTTTTTTTTTTTTTTTTTTTTTTTTTTTTTTTTACAAAATAGCTAAAACTAGTTTTGACTAAAATGAATTAGTTAAAATTAGTTTTGCCTGTTAAGACCTGCAAGGCGGATTGATACACTTGTAGAAGTTGATATTGGATCATAATGAAAAATTTATTTTCCTACTGCTGTTGAACACCCTTTTCTTTTCAAAAACAAAACAAAAATGTAAGTTATAAATAATTACTTGTAGTTGAACATTTTATAAAATTGAAGTTAGTACAAGATACTAGTTATAACTACAAAACGTTTAGTGGAAACTAGAGTTATCTAACAGAAATTGTTAACATTAACAAAGAGGCTATGATAAAACTAGTTATAACTAGGTAACTAATTTACAATTTCTAAAGTCCTCTGAATCCAAACTAGTTCAAACTTTTAGTCGTTTCCGGTTTTAAAGAAAACCTTCACATAAATTACTGATTAGTTTTCAATAAAACTTTAGGCTACGGGTTGGTTAGTGCCGAGTCATGGATTGTACTATGTTCATCAAAATCAATTTTAAGTTCTTAAATGGAATTTAAGTGAATATTTTTTGTAATACTAGGTAAACTCCACACTAAGACACTCAAAATTATCAATCTATAATTAATATATGAACTAAATCTTCCTTATTTATTCATTGTTTTATTCTAAAATTATCTTCGACGTTTTTCCCTCATCTTCAGGGTCTTCTAATTAACACATACTATTGCACATTTATAATTATTAACAAAACAAACATAAGATGGTAAGAACTAGTAGATATTGAAAGGTAGTGTGATGGTGAATTAGAAACATTACGGTAATGACAACACATTTGACAAATAATAAGAGTAAAAAAAAAAAAAAGAAAGAATAATAACATTAAAAAAAATTAATTGTATTTTCGCAAATTTAAATTTAATAGTAATTAAAATACAGTATCTTGATAAAGAGAAAGTTATAAAAATAATATTACAATCAGTCACCATTGGAGTTAAATTAGCACATAAAAAACACAAACTTTTTTATGACGCTCTTATGGTTAGCCGTAGAAAGTTGAAATTTTGTATTTGGGATTGTTGGAACATCTCAAACTGTGTACATCCTCTTTTGGTCAATTCATGATCTTCATGATCACCGGAAAAGGAACTTTACTTGAAGATCATTATATATTTTCATCAAAAATTATATTAAAATTAAATGAAAAAGTTTACAAATTTCGTATAAATGACATATCTTAATGCAAATAACATAATAGATTTTGGTTAAAATTGGCAAATCGGAAGTGCTACATTACTGAAAGTTCATTACAACATTTTATACAATTTCACAATAAATTTTTAAAAAGATTCTCGATCAATTTTATATAAATAAAATTCTGAGTCTAACACATCCATAATTACGACTCAGGCCACAAGTAACCGACGCCAATAGACGTCGCGATGCCGAATATCTTTTTCGAGATACTGCTATCTTCGGAAACTAACAACCAAATTCAGGATCACTATTAGAGTCACCGGTTTATAGGTTAATAGGCGTCATGTGTTTAAAGGAAGTCGTTTAAAGATAGTCATGTGGTGTCCAAATCAATTTTTCTTAAAAAAAAATATGTTAATACCCAAAGAACCCATGATAAATGTTCGAACTTATTCTTATCTTTTTATAAGATCTGGAAAAGATTAATGGATTGAACAGAGTTTAAGGGGGTTCTAGAGCTTAAGCACAGAAGGGAGATAAATGCGGGGAGGGATTCCGGATTAAAGATTGCGAAAAAGCGAAAAGGAAGTAGGGAGATATGAAATCAAATGGATGGATAAAGGAGTTGGAAGATTAGCTTGGCTGGATTGAAGGGAGGGATTTAGTTGAAAAAGAATCGACCGAAGAACATGATTCATGAAATCTGCGCCACTCCATGAATTTTCTTTGTATTTAATTCAAGAGAGTACACACGCTCAATTGTAAAGTCAATAGAAGACAATTTGTAATTTTTTTTTTAAATTACAATTAAAAATTTAAGAAAGTATTTGTTTTCTCAATTCTCCCGTCAGGTATTTAAAACTTGAAGGACACTTGTACAGAATTAAGCTTAATGGCAGAGACTTATCGAGGTGACCTTGTCTCACCACTGGCTGTGAAGCCACGCCAACAATAAGTATTTTCGTAGTTAAGTTGCTAATTTTTTAATATTCTACAATTTTATTAACTAATAATAATTAGTTATTACTCACAAATGCAATAAAAATATACTTTTGCTTTGATTCGCTAGAGTTGCTATAGCATGTGCATTTGACCGAATTTAAAACTTTTGGTTCCTATTGGACGCAGAATTTGATGATCTAGAACTTTTAATTTAGGAATTTTTCTCCTAGAGTACTAATTTCATTCATTTATTAATTCATTAATTAAATTCATATATTATATTACTATATCTCAGCTGTTGACAAAGATGAAGAAAATAGTTGTTTTGTTGTATAGTCGTGGTTTTCGACCATACCAGTTGACCAAATAATTAAAGTTGTGGTACTCATTCCACACAGAATTTAATAATCTTTAATTTGGTATACAGCAGCTCGCAAGGATTCACTTTGCATGAGGGCCAAACAAATTTCTAGGTATTTTGGCTGCCGAAAGTTCGTTATCATTTCACATTTGATATATATGTTATATTATAACAATAAGTCAGTATAATTATATCTATTTATTTTTTTTTTTGTAAGAAGAATGCTCTTTTTTTTTTTTTCTTACATGTTTTAATTGAGATTATGGTAAATATTAATTGACTTTTAGTAATGTAGTCTTTCGCCAGATTTTTTTTTTGTTTTCTTTTTCACTTGAACATACTTGTTATTCTTAAGGAACCTAGTCCCAGAATAAAGTTCAGTTTTCTATTCTATTCTTCGCTCTCTCTCTCTCTCTCTTCCCTCTCCCTCTCCCTCTCCCACTCCCTCTCTCTCTCTCTCTCTCTCTCTCTCTCTCTCTCTCTCTCTCTCTCTCTCTCTCTCTCTCTCTCTCTCTCTCTCTCTCTCTCTCTCACTCTCTCTCTCTCTCTCTCTCACTCACTCTCTCTCTCTCTCTCTCACTCTCTCTCACTCTCTATATATATATATATATATATATATATATATATATATATATATATATATATATATATGCATGTGTGTGTATGTATGTGTCTATTAAATTAGTACGGTTAATTTAAGCTTTCTTCAAAAAATTGATATTCTAAAAGGTCGTTGCCCAAATTGCTAACAAGTGATAATTTATTTTGAAATTTCGAAACATAGGAAATCAATTTGCAGTGTATCGTTTGCGGGAAGAGACCTTCAGAGATTGTCATTTAATTTATGAACATAGAGACAAAATGAAAATTGTTTTGGAACACATTTTGCTTATGCCAAAGCCTTTAAAATGATAATAATAATAATTTTTATAATACATACAAATTTTTAATTTTTAATTTGGATATATAACTATTTGGCGGATACTGGCGAAGCAATGGGTGACGAAATAAGAAGAAATTAATTTTATTAGCAAAAACGGTGATGATTCTGAGAATTTTGATGTTAGGGGAATATATTCAGAGTTTAAGTATCTAAATGAAATGAAATTCAGGAAGCATTTAAAGCAAGGTAAAAGACGGAAAGTGTTAGTTATTTTTTAATTGCAAAATTGGAGAAAAAATAAGAACTAAACAAAATAAATATTTAGTTTCATTTTATTATAGAAAGATTGAATGCCTCCCAAGGATTTCAACAGCAAAGAATGCTATCAATAAATTCAATTGTAGCGCATCTATATGAATTTAAAACTAACAAAAAATTCAAAAATTTAAATTTTACACTATTTGTACAGTTTGTGGCTAATATCTCGAAATCTAAAAGTATGAATTTTCAATAGTATTATACTAAAACTGTAAAACTTAAAAAAAAAGTTTCTTCATTAGTTTTACTTCAATTTTTTAAAGCCAACTTTAAAATTGTATAAACTTTGACCATATTAGTTCGAAATATTAATTGAGGTGATACTTTGAAAATTAAATTTTCGTGGATCGGGATGGGAAATATTGTTCAGAATATTAATAAATATTCAGTCGTGTAAAGAGAAACATCGCGGGTTTCACCTAACGCCGCCTTTTTCTTGATTATTTTCTCCTTCTTTTTTTAATTAATAAATCGTCCATTACAATGTATACAACACGGGACGTGCGCGTGCACAATTGAATATCTTGAACAGTAAAGATTGCAGTTATCGGTATCGAAGGTCCGTTTTTTTTTTTATTATCTTATTTTATTTCATTTCTTTCTACAATTAATCCCGGAGTTTGGCATTCAAAAAAATGAGCTACCCAATATACAACAGCGTATATGTCATAAGACGCAGAAAAGTCGAGTAATCATCTATCGTATTTCGTCACGGGCATTAAGGCCAAGCGAGATGATTCGTCAGAATTCCAATGAACAAATTAAATGTGCATAAAAACATGAGAAGGTTGCCGGTCCGGCGATTACAGGGCAATTGGGGTAACAGCGGTCAGTTGGAACAAACAGGGGACCTCAATGTGACTTCCGCAATTAAACGAAACCATACCAGGACGTATGAATTAGTCCGAATAGAGAGGAGTGAATCAGTTAGAACGAAAGCCAGAACGTATTACTTTAATTGGAGGAAACCTCGAGTTTAGAAGTCTGATTCAGAGCAGGCGAACGCGCTAATAGGCCTTGCGTAAGCGGCAGCGTTACATCTCTTAGCGACTGAGCTTGCGTTTGTAAATATATGAAGGGTTACTTCAAAAGACATTTTCAAAGGGTCAACGGTCTCAATTAGACTCGTGAGGCTAATTGAGTAGCTTCTTCAATGAACCAGTAGCAGTTCCAAAATTATGTACGCAATGGAGTGCGTGTTGGCAGACTATGCCCAATTTAATATTCATCTAGAAAGAATACTAAATGAACAATAATAACATTTAATCTCACAACGTGACCGATTTGTCATCATCAATATCAACAGAATTTAAAAAATTAAAATACAGCAGAACTTCCCTTAACGGAAACTTTCAACAAACGTACGTCTCCCATAAGAGGAATGAATCTTCTAATAAACGGATAATGCGTGTTAAAAGTCATTTCTTATAACTTTATTTCGCAAAATGGCAGAGGGGGGATATATTTCACCGTTTGTATGTATTTATTTTTATGCTGCTCTGAATTTTAGTCGAGTTCGTAAATTAAAAACATTTTCTCATAAGCGGGCACTTCTAGTAGGCGGACGAATTATCATTCATCAGTGATTTCTGTTAGGAAGAAGTTTCACTGTATTAATACAAGAAAAATAAAACCCAGCGGATTATACCAATTTAATCTAAATATTATATATATATATATATATATATTATATATATATATATATATATATATATATATATATATATTATATATGGTAAAATTCGCCATCTTTTAGTTTACTATATTTATCTAACTGCCACTATTATTTAGATATATATTATGTATTTTTATTTTGGTGCATTACTATTGTTATACACATACTATTACTACTATTGTTACACTTAAATATTACTAGTTTTGTTATTGTACATTATTATTGTATATTATATTTATAATCTGTATGTTATATATTTTTGTATTTTCCATATTATTTAATTGTAATCTTTTTATTTATAGTGAAATTATTATATTATCTAATTTAATTGTATATGCAATTTAATTCAATGCAGCAAATGTCTAGGGTAAATTCAGTTGTTTTTTGTACGTTCAATTAATTAGAAAAAATATTGGTATGATCAATTGTTTGATTAAAGTACACATTTCGGACGTTGTATCCGGAACCCATATAAGAGAGTTTAAAAAAAAAAAAAGGCAAAGAAAAATTCCAAATAACAAGAAAAAGTATATATTCATTCATTAAAACAAACCTGTTTCTTACCTTCTATTTACAAAAAAAGATACAGAGAAGTACAACCAATTCTTATAATTACAATTATTTCTTAAACTGCATTTCTTAAACTTTATCATTAAAATAATTTCTTACTCTGTAAAAATTTAAGTCGAATTAACTTATGTTAATTTTAATATTTGAGGGGGCACGCTAAATTCCAATATTTTTTTTTTTAATTGAAGAAATATTACAGAAAAAGAAATCTTGATTAAATGGCAAGACATGATGTAACTAGGTTTCACCAAAGCAAAAGAAAAAAATATATATTAGGTTGTATGTTAGTTTATTTTTAATTGTTATATATTATTGGGATAACAGGACCCTCTGGACCCACTAAACCCAATGGGATGGCCTAGTTAACCCTCCGAAAATTTTTCGGAGTAACTGGACCACCTCTGCCAGACGAACATCAACAAACCTAGAAGTGGCATATTTAGTATATTTATAGATAAAATCATTCAATATGCTTATGCCTAACTAGCAATAAAGAAACAGATACATACCAAGAAATAGTGGAAGCCCGTTAAGTATTCGAATACACGACATTGTTTGGAAAAATCACTTATTTAAAATTATTGAACCCCTCACACTGACAAAATGGCTTCAAATGAAGTATTCTCTGTTGTTCAAGAGAGAAACAAAGAAGAAGGTGCGCCAACCTAATAACATTGATAATTTCCATAAATATGAATACCCGTGGCCCAGTTACCTCCTAGACCAGAAATCCCAGAGCACCTTATATATTAAGTGGCGCGATACAAAAATTATTCTGTTCTTAACCTAGAAAGTATTGGATACTTTCTACGATACAAAATTGATCATGATGCTTGTTTTATATTTTTCCTATTTTGTGGGACGGTGCTGTTGTACTTTATGTTGAAGTAATACTTCTTACAGTAAATGCAACTTTAAGAAATATAACTAAAACTAGAAAAAATGCTTTATGTTATGTAAAATTAATTATAGCAGTTTGACAGTCCAAAGATAATTTATCCTTTATAAGTCACAATAGTACACTTCTTTTCTAGATAAAATTTGACAGTGTGACAACATAGATCTTTAAAACTGAAACTTTCGATCCCAAATAATACACAATTCAGCGATCCTTCTCCGACCGATTCTTCTCTGTCCGATAATGCTCGGAGATCTCATCCATCCAAACCTACCCAAAGAGTCTCTATTATGGCAATATTTCGCTACTTGATATAAACATTTGACATAACAACAATAATATTACAACGGCAATGTATCAACATTAAAATAAGATCTGGACAAATATAACACTAATGCAGAAATAGAAATATAAAATCGAGTATGTTTTTCTTACAACCTTGCAACATTTGCACTTTAAGATGCATTCTCAAGCAAAAATAAAAAAACAAACAATTGATATTCTAATAACTACAGATAATGCACCCTCTTCTCCACCTCCCTCCCAAAGCATCAAACAAATTTTTAGAAATAGACTTATAAAGTACAAATTAGTAAATATAAAAAAAAAAAATTAATATTAAATTAATGTTGGAAAAAAATCATTTTTTTAAAGACAAACTTATAATTACATATAATGCACATCGGAGTGGGTATAACTAATTAAATGTGAGGCACTCCCGGCAAGAAGGGCTAATACGTCGTGCCAAAAAAAAAAAAAAATTCTTTATTTGACGGCTGGTATAATACACCATATATTTATATTTATAAAACTAATTCTTTCGGCCCTATGGTCCATAGAGTGCCTTGGCCTCCTCAACAATTCTCCTCCATTCAGACCGGTCCTCTGCGGCTCTTCTCCATGTTCACACACCCAGGAATCTATGGTCGGCCTCTACATCGTCCAGCCATCGCAGTTTAGGCTTGCCCCTTCCTTTTTCTCCATCAGGACGCCCGTCCATAATCAGCTTTGGGAGTGTTTTGTGATTCGTACGATGTACATGACCCAACCATCTTATTCTTTCCTTATTAATGTAATAAACTATATCTGGTTCACCATACTGTGTTTATCTTTATGCGGAAACATTTCCTTTTTTGATTGATCTATATATTCTTTTTTGAATCTTCCTCATTTATCTCATTGCACTCAGTAACCTCCCTAACTGCTTGGTTCGGGTCCATGCCTCACTACCATATTTTACAACTGGAGGAAGGAACGTCTTATATACCCATATTTTGAGGTTTCGAGCTATATGTCGATTTTGAAAAAGTTTCCTAAGCGTCCAATACCATTTGTTTCCTTTGTCAATTATTGCTGTTATCAGTAATATAGATACATACCAAGAATACCATATACATTTACCATAAATAATTCCTGTAATAAGCCCATAATTCCCAATAGATAAGAAGTTATGGTAACATGGCGGATTCGCCATTCCATTCAGAGCCTCATATTATGTATTATATATATATATATATATATATATATATATATATATATATATATATATATATATATATATATATATATTTTAGATTTTATAAAATCACCATTGTAATTGTCTGTGTTGTAGGTCACAACAAACAAGATGATTAATTAGATTCTTCCCTAACAGTGTGGATAATTTAGTTTTAAATATACGCCAATTCTGATGTATACATCAGAATTGGCGTATATTTAAAACTAAATTTAAAACTAAGTTTTTAATTTAAAAAAAAACTCAGAAATTAGTTAATAATAATAAAGTTTTATTCTTTTTTTTAAATTACAAAAAGTCTGTGTAGTAAAAACACGTCCAGCAAAAAAGTTGTTACGGAATAACATATGTGATTTAATAATATTAATAAAATATTTAACATTTTAGAAAATAAGGTTAAGAACAATTGCTATGACTTTGCCCAGCACCTATGTCGGCCACTGACGGTCATTCCAAATTGAACAATGGAACGATGGAGTGAATTGACTAGTGATGGAGTGCTCTTGAAGAAGATCTTGGACCCCCTTCGTTCCATTTTTTGCCAATAAGAGTGATTCGTTTTCACGTATACAACGTAACACGTACCTATCTTCTAACATTTTGAGTCTACAAATATTTCAATATACAGATTAATATAACTCTGAGAATTAATGGGATATAAATAGTGCCTCTATAATAACAAGAGGATTTATTTAATCTTACCCCACTCCACAAAAAATAGTAGACAATTTAAGCATATAACAAATTAGAAATTCACTACAAATATTTATTTCCTTTTAATTAATATTTATAACGTTTCCTCACTACCGGAGGTAGAAAAGTTCTGTTTTCATGTAGGTATTATTTACAATAATTAATAGGAAACAAATTAACAAAATTGTAAGTAATATTTTAGTAACATATTTTTTACGATCAATATCGCAATGTTTAACTTTATTGACCTAAAATTTTTAGTATTATTATGGTAGCACAGCCTAAAAACTGTAAAGTCCATCGTTCCACTACATCAGTTTTTCACAAACACGGACGGATTTTAGATTTTGTTCAGTACCTTGGGAATTCCAGCCGCTCTTCATCACTCCAAAAAATCCACACAGGATTTAACATTCGTAAGGTCGTCCCACGTGTATATATATATATATATATATATATATATATATATATACACACATATACATTCATTTATGTTATTTATATTATGATATTTTTTTTTTTTTTTTTTATGGTAACCCCATGTTTGTTTTATACATATCATTTAAATATTACAAAATAATTTATGTTGCAAGTTGAATGTACAATAATTAGGGATTGATAAATTATTTGCCAATTAGAAGTGGATTGATCCTTCTATACCATCATGCGGATGTCAACTGAATGTACAATACGCTAGCTTAGAAAAAAATAAATAAAAGTTAACTAAATAAATTGGATAAAAAAAAAGAACAAAAAAGTAAATAAAAAAAGAAAAAATAATAAAATTAAATCTAAAAAAAAATATTTATAAATACACATATATAAAATAAATAAAAACATCTTAAACATTTAAATAACAAAATAAGCTACAATATAGATTTAAAACTTACAGCTTATATATATATATATATATATATATATATATATATATATATATATATATATAAAAAAAATATGCATTCATTTATACTTTAATGTTGGTCGAATTCGTTAAATAACTACTTAAAAGACTTCCTCCACCATACAATATTTTACCATAACTATATTCCATAACTGAAAGGATCAAGCTCATATATTAATGGAAACCTTTGCCGGGGACGTGAAATCTGTTGAAACTGAGCCAAAAGCCAGGCCATCGAAGTGCAATCATGCGAAGGGGAGAGGGGGTAATTTACGAGATAACTCAGCCCTCCCGGTCTCTGTGGTTGTGGCGGTGAATATACAAATGTAAGGCGGAGGAATCACAAATTATCCCCGAACCCGTATCGTGCGGAAGTCCGCAAGACCAATTTTCGAACTTACACCATCCTACCGTGCTTCAGATCAAACCATTTCATGATGCGAATGCTAATAGAAACAGAGGGCAACACGATTTCGACGTTAAATTCTATTTTTTCACAGAGATTAAATTTTTTTTTAAAAGTTCAAAGTCCAAACAAAACTACCCCTAAGCTAGCGAACAGGTAAAGGAGGAGACAGTATTGGGATAAGGTTTGCTCCGGAATAAAATTAACCCTAAACTTATTCACTTCAAGGACTAAGAGTATTTTTTAGTGTCGGAATAGTTAAATCCTGAAGTAGATAAGTTTAGGTTAACCCGGCAGAGTTGTATTATTTTCTCAACACAAGGAGGCTTCCCAAGAGCTATTCTCTCACATTTTATTTCTATTGCTTTATATTGAATTATTGCTGTCACCAAAATCATTATAGTTCTAATTAATACTATTTTATAATCATTTTTAAAGTACTAATTGGAAAAAATAAATAAAAAATAAGGTTTATCTATCATATATATATATATATATATATATATATATATATATATATATATATAATATATGGGGTCGGGGTGGCCGAGCGGGTTAACGCACCTACCCACAAATCCAAAGGTTGTGAGTTCGAATCCCGACACCGGAATAAATTTAATTTAATTAAATAAAATAATTCAAGCAATTTAGCAATTTATCCTTCCCCCGGGTATGTGAGACCCGTCAGCCTACTTGGAGGAAACTCACAAAGGCCGGGAGTAGGAGTGATGGTCCTACCCGTGTACCTAAAATTGAGAACTGCGATGTAGTCTTCCAGGTAAGAATTCCACAGCGCGCGGCCAAGGATCTCCACGGTCTACAGTGACAACCGAAAAAAAATATAAATATATATATATATATATTTAAAGGGATCGATAAATTATTTGCCAATTCTATAATTTTGTTTTTATTTAAAAGTAGTTTCGAATATTATATATTCATCTTCAGTTCTAAAAACACACAAAAATTCAAAAATAAGCAATTCAAAATACAGTTTGTTATTATTATACATATTAAATTAAATGCAATATAAATTAGTATTATAAAACATTTATGAATTATGAATTTAATTGAGACAAGAAATCAAGCATGTAGCTACTCACCAAGGCTTAAGCTGATAATAACAGAAACAGAAAAGTTCATATTGGTTTGTTCTCGCACTGAAATAGCAATGGAAGAAAGGTGGGGTGTTTATAGGTAAACGGTTAACTATAAACACTTTAATAAACAATAACTAGAACTGATCAGCATTTTCGATACACAAAACTGTTTTCCACTAAACCAATAATAAAGCGAACATTTTTTGTAAGTAACGTGCGTTAAATTTTCATTTAAAATATATTTTTATTGCAACATTAAGTTGATTAAAATTTTTCATCATTTGCCAACCAAAGCTCAATGAGGAGTTCCATACACGAACTTTATTTACAAAATTTGTGAAAAAATGCACTCCCCATATTGTACGTAAAATTTTTAATATTTTTTTTCTAATTAAAATTCAGTTAAAAATAAGCAAATCCATAATTTGATGATGCAAATATTCCTAATTAACGCCCTAACATTAAAATATAACGTGGAGCACAAATGAGGGACTTATTTTGGGTTTAGATCTTGGTTTTTGCAGAACACTAAATTTCCCTTTCTTTTTTTTTATATCTGACAGTGAACTTAGCAGTCAATCCTGATTTAATTTTCAGTTTTTCTTAATAAGACAAAAGCTAAAAGTGGCTAAAGCATCAGCATATCTCCAAGACAATGAGAGAACAATAAAACTCTTGATTGACTTTTCAAAACAGATAATATTTTACAATCGTCAATAGGAAAAGTTTTTATGAACTGGAGGAGGTGACTTTAGATGGTAGATACCATCACATTAAATGAATGAATCAATTTAAAATTTATCTATGAATTTTATAGCTTTTCTTTTTATTAGGTCGCTAATAAAATTACAATTCTAGGTATATATCTCATGGAATGTAGTTTATACTCTAGCATATTTTATATACTTTTGGATTAAAACTTCACTCAATAACAGAAATGATTTAAGCTAACTTTTTTCTTTATTTATATCACCGCAAACCTATGAAATGGCAGTTTATTGCTATAAATTTCTTTTTTCAAGTGTGGTATATATTAAAAATACATAATTATTTTTTTCTTTGGGAATTAGTTAAATTAAATCTTCCTATTTTTATCTTTTTATTAATAAAAATTCAACCATTTGTTAACAACAACGTTTCGGGGTGGGCACCTGATCTCCAGGTCAACTAATTTAAACTATATTTCAATTTGGGTTTTATAATTCATGATACAGTCTCGTTGCTTCACCCATGCATCCGTAAATAATATTTCGTCTTTGTTTTTAAAAATAATTTTACTTAAAAAACTTATTAGCAAGGATTGTAATTTTCTTTCATTTTCACTCCTTGCTAAATTTGTAAGTAAAATTATTTTAAAGAAAAAAGACGAAATATTATTTGAATGAACCAAGGAGAGTTGAATGTAATTTGAATTATAAAACCCAAATTGAAATATATATTCATCCCGAAACGTAGTAGTTAAAAGCAGTTGATATTTTTTTATAACAACAGATCGTACAACAATAAAAATAAATTTTAATAAACCTTAAAGTTATAAGCTTGTGTAGCGAAATTGCTTTATATAGAAATAGGTATGACGGACACGTACCTACCTACGTATGCAAGCTTTTTTTTCTGCATAGATTAGGTAAAAATAAGGAATAACGTCAAACATGTACATTTTGTAATGTAAATATTTTATAATAATAATAACAATAATGATGAACTAAAATCAATATTATCCATAATAATAATAATAATAATAATAGAACAATTAAGTATTTGGGATAAAAGGACCATACCTTTTAATAATATAATTAGATTAATTAAACAATTAAATAATTAAAACATTCATAATTTAATTTATTCAATTGAACTTTATTGAACATTATTATGTCTTATTTTAAAAATAATAATTTCAAATGTGCACATCTCTGGCTCTCACGAACCTTCCAGTATTACAATACTCATAGAGCCGATATTGCTCCAGCGGAAAAAAAAAAAAAATCTACCAGCTAGGATAACATCAGTGGTTTGATTATCGGAAAAAACTAATAAAAAAAAACCCAAACCCGATAAATTCAATTCCAATAACGAGAGAAAAAATGTACCAGGATAGCCAATAATCAATGGAGGGGAAGGATTCTGGTTATTTTTCACTCTGTTTTCATAGAGGATCAAATCAACATAGAAAACTATCAAAAAACCATTAAAAAAAGAACAGTATAAATATATTATTTTTATGAGAGTGAAATTATTTATAACTAACTTATAGTTAAAATCTATAAGTAACTTACGGTAAAAATCTGAGAGGGATTTTTTTCCGAACCAAGATGGTGGTCGGTTAATTTGCCCCGTATCATAAAAAGATTTGTTTGTTTTTCAGTCTCGACCAAATGCGTTGTTCAGTTTTCTTCAAATCTGACATGAATATTCCTTGAAGACATTTTAAACGACGTGTCTAAGAATTTTTATTTCTTGCCATCTTTTTTTTTTTTTTTCTACGCAACGACACGGTTTGTGATGGAAAAACAATATCAGATAATTACAATAATTGTGAGGAGATTAAATTATTTTTTTGAATAAAAAATTTTGATCGACTGTATTATCGGCTTCTGTGATTATTTGTGATTTTTCTTTGATATCAGTAATTCAAATCTTATCGAATCCTGGCGATTTTTTTGACACTGAAATTTGCAATTATATTACTGATTTCGTCAAGAGTGTGAACTGACCTTGACGTTTATGTAATTTCATGTATTTAGCAGATTTGTGTTTTAGATTGGAGAAAGCCGATGCATAAAATAAAACAAAAATCCCTTAAATACTAAACCTCGCAAAGGGTTCAAGGAATTTGTTTACACATATGTCGATTTCACTGACTTTAAGGAACATTTGCGCCAAATTTAAACGATGCGTTTGGTCGTACCATCGTAACAAAGAGATGGACAGACAAAATGGCAAACGGTCGAGTTGAAACAGGATCTTCCTTATGCTCGCTCAAATATTTATCTTTTTGTTTCTGTAAATACATAACCTTTTTAATGAAATTCACAAAAGCGTTAGCGCTTATCCACTAAATAGAAAGAACTACTTTTTTTCTTAGAAAATGAAGACATTAAATAATTTAAAGAATAACAATGCAAAAAAAGAGAATTCTGGGGAATGTTTAAGACCAAAGTTAAGATAACAACTAATGCATAATAATATAATGCATAATACTTATTACTTTATAAAGTAATTCATTAATGAGAGCTAGAACTAAAAAAAAAGATAAAATTTATTTTTAGATTGTTATTGGATTATTAAAATAATTATTAAAATTAAAAAAAAATCAATATTAATTATTACTATTAAAAATTTATTCAGTTTTCTAATAGGGGTAAATAACTAAATTGTCATAGTTTCGCCAACTCAGGCATCATTAGTACAGAAAAAGATAATACCAAATAAATGCAGACCAAAGACATTACATCATTAAAAAATGCTTTCTTTGAGTACATCGGTGGATAAGAAGTGATAACCCGTATCTGTAAAACGACTTCATTATAATATGAACGAAAAACCATTTTAAAACGCAACTAAAAATAAAAAAATCATCCAAGTTCTAGCACATTTTTCTTGACTCTAAAAATACAGAAATGTTTTTCAGTTTCTCGAATACTCTCTGTTAGTTATTATCATAAAAGTTGATTGCTTGTCATATGGAAGAGTCCACGGGACAAACGGAGAGTCGTCCGACATACATTTCGAGAAAATCAAGTTTTAAAGTTTGGGTAACTACTTTCTTCAGTCTATGGCTATTCTTCAAACGCTTCTAACAAACCGACTATCCATATTTCATGCTGTTTCTTGGACCATCTTACTCAACTCAACGATATGAACATATTGATGATTGAAATGTTTTGGAGTAGGGATGTTGAAAAAGTATCGATAAATCGGAAAAAAATTCCCGATATGTCATATTATCGTTATTAAAATTTCGGTATCGAAAACAGACATTTTTTCACAAAAAATAAAACATTCAAGGACATTGTTCGACAAACAAAGAACCATAAAAACTTTTGGTGTAGTATGTTCTTGTTACTATCTATAGTGGCTATGTTCTAGGAAAGGGAGCAAAATATTGATAACGATATTGATATCGGCTAAACATAGATAATATTGGCATAAAAATAGCAATATTTAAAAATATCGTTAATTCTTTTATCAAATAAAAATAAACCGAAATGAATCGGAAGGAGATTAAGAGATAACCTGCTTCTAATGATGTCTGCTGTAAATGAACTTAATAAAAACAATATCTTAATGATATCGGCAATGAAATATCTATATTATAAAGAATATATCTTAATTATCTCGGCCCAAAACATCGATAAGTGAGGATCTCTTTAAAAGATTAAAAATATCGAAGTCCGAAATATCGATATTTTTTTCTCGGTACATCGAGCAACTATTTCAATTAATTAAAAAAAACTATCGAAAGATATCGTATCGATAGTTTTTGATAAATCGAAATATTATAATTTTTATAAAATTCGAAATATCCCTATCTTGGAGTAATGCACCAAATCTATTTGGTTAGTATTTTTTATACAGTTGCTGTGAGATGTACTATCTAAGTAAAATGCAATGTAATCAAGAAAATGCAGAAACATTGACTGGTTCGTGATTTACTGCAATTTGAGAGAATTCAGGCTTTGTTTTGGAATCTTCAAATAAAATTCTAACTTTATTAAGCAAGAAATTTTTTAAAGTACATATACAATAAAAATAAGAAGAAAATATGCATAATTTTTCCATGAATAAATTTGTGTAAGTTAATAATAATTTTATTATGTACAGGCATGATGATGTATTTTGGATAAGAAAATAGCAATGAGGGCTAAAACGTATACATAAAAAATAATAGAAAATTCAGAGTATGGAATAGGCATATAATCCAATAAATTAATTTTTTTTAAAGAATCTCTGAAAATATAGATAAAAGATGAGGGGAGCATTAGAATATCTAAATAGGTATACATTTTATACCTGCTCACTACACTAAACTATAAAATAAAAAAAAAGTAGATTTTAATGGTTATCGTTTTGAACTGCTTTTTATACTTCACTTAATGGCTCATAATTGCTAATTGAAAAATGAGTCTCCCCCTGCTTACTTGTTCACAAATTGTGGCAAGCTCTTTTTATTTTATTTTTGATATTGTTTACCTTATTCTAAGCCGTTACGTTTGAAATTTCAGCGAAATTCAAATCAGAATTTTCTAAAGAAATACAAACTCAGATCACCTACTTAAAAAAAAAAAAGAAGATAAAAATCGGTTCCAGGTCAGAGGAGAAGCAAGAAGTGTAAGACAGCCTAACACAGTTACCGACACATAATAGATTACAAGAGAAGAATGATAGTAAAAGAAGAGACGCCGAGGAACGTAATTTGGAGTCTAAGCTACGGCGGATATAACCGGTACAGGCGCAATTGGTTTAGAAAGTTAGTAGAAGGTAGTTCCAACCTGTTCGAATAAACTGAGCCTGGGTTCGGGTGCGAATAAGTGTTCCCAATCAGCGAATTTCCACTGCACCAAAGATAAAGCGAATCAGGAATCAAGATTCTCCAGCTATATACAACTTAGCGAAATCGTCCGAAGTAAGAAAATAAAATTGGTAAAGGAATTTCTTTGTTTCTAATTTGATATTTAATAATTGAAACAGTGAAATAAAAATATCTAAACGGTTGTCCAGTCGTTAATAGATAAGGCATTTCCACTAGCGATATACAACGGAAAATAGGAGAATATAGAGAGACCATAATAGCATTACTACTAAACTTCCCAGTACTAAATCTGAATACGAATTGATCCCGACAAGGGCACAACGTAAAATTCTGCTAACTCCTAAAATGAACTTCTGGAGAAGGACAGTCAAAAAATCCAAACGGGAAAGATTAACCTCTGTTTAAACATGCTAAAAACGGCGTTTATAAGGTTACCTCGTCAAATTGCATTGGTAGTGAAAGAAAGATGAAAAAAAAAAGGAAAACGAAGAATAGATAGGAAAGATAAAGTGGACGAAAGCCGGATAAGGCATCAAGGAAGAACGATGCTTGGATAGAGAGGAATGGAGAAAATAGAAGATATTCAGATTGAGAAAAAGCACATCAGCTGAAAATTCCAAACGAAAAAAACATTTTTTTTAATTTATTACCTCCATTCGGTCGTTCAATTCAATACAATAAAACATCGCTATAATTGCTTATTTAGTCAACATATGTTTTTAAACAGATTTTTATTATTATATATTTGTCTCTGTAAAGAGTCCCAAAACAGAGAAAGATGGTCTTAATTTAACATAATAATATGCACACCAAAAATCAAACAAGATGAAAATAGAAAGAAAAAGTTATAGTGAAAAAAAAAAAAACTTGTCAGATAAAGGGTAAGTATGACAATGATGAAACAGAACAATTTCATTTATTATGTTGTTTCTTTAGTCATTTTGATAATTAATTTCAAATAACGAATAATTAGTCAGATAATTAAATGGAAAACTATAAGCAATAGCATGTAGGAAAAAAAAAAAAAGAAACTATAAATCAAACAAGCTTGCGTGCTTATTGACATTCACACTAATAAGACAGGTTGATGAAGGAGCGACCCCCAAACAACTTCTATTAGCTACAAATATCCCTGACGCGTCAGTCTTTGAAGGATAAATAACACGATGATATGCATTACATATATATATATATATATATATATATATATATATATATATATATATATATATATATATATATATATATATATATAAGTTAAAATACTTGAGAAATTAAAACGTAAAAAAAAAGAAAGAATAAGGCACGAAGTGAACAACACGGATGCTTGGATAATACTGACTTTATTTATCTTTTGCAAGGGTTTATATAGTCTTACATTGTTTATTTACACTAATTATTTACATACACTACTTATCACCTCCGCCCCAGTTCACAAAGTGAACTCTGGGTAAAACTAAAGACAAAATAAAATAACTTTTTGACAACAAAACTAACACATACTAAACAACTAAACTATTCTCTAACTTTACAACTAAACAATAAGACCTTGTATGTACATCATATATACAAATACACCAGAATTTTCACAATGGTTTGACAATTAATGTAATTCTCTACTTAGTGATAGAACTACTTATACTAAAAGGACAACGGCATCAAGAAAAGATAATTTTGTTATTTACACTTCCGAATTGCCTGGATTAAGAGGGATGCGAAGGTGCCGGATGTGGGTGTGTCTTATCCTCTGTGCACCTGTCATCTCCTGGATAGAAACTATGTTATGCTCTCGTAGCGCTACCACTCTGAAAGGTCCTTCAAAGCGCTGATCCCCTTTTCGACGGCTGGACGGTGGTCGGCAATATACCGTCATACCTAATGAGATTCTGTGAGATTCATCCGGTACCGCTACGCACTCCCGATTTGCCCTCGAAATTTTTTCTTTTGTGAGCCTAGTATACACCCTTTGTGAGATCTCAGCTAACTGTCTCCGTTTGTGGGTTACTGCATCTCGCAGATGTGTGTACGCGGTAGTAAGGATATCTCCCCTATTCCGTAACGGATGACCGAATACCACTTCCACCGGTGTAAAACCTGTAGCGGAATGTATTGTGTTGTTGTAAGCCACTACTGCCCTAGGCATTGCTGCGGTGGCTCCTAATCCCTTATGTAACTGAAATAACCGAAGGTGTTCCCCTAATGTATTATGGAGACGTTCGATAGCACCTCGTCCTTGTGGGTTACCGGGGGAGTTAAAATGCCATTTTATATTTAAGTCTGAACATTCCGTAGTTGTACGAGCGTTCTTGAATTCCCTCCCACCATCCGACGTAATGTTGTGCGGTACTCCGTAGCATGATATCCAACTGAGCATACCCTCCCAAACGGCGTCAGCTGTTTTGTTCGATAACGGGTAAGCCATGGCTAGCTTACTAAAGTTGTCAACAATAGTAAGCCATTGCGAGCCTTCCCAAGTAAAAATGTCTACCTGTACTTTTAACAGTGGCGAATTCGGGGTATGTGACACTTCGGGATGGACATTGATGGGGTGTCTATCGTACTTCGCTCGGTGGCATATTGTACAATTTTGCAGCACCTCCCGGATCGTTCGGCGCATGTGGTGCCAGTAATACCTGCGGCTCAACGCGGCGAGAGTTTCTGGTACCCCTCGATGATTGGTTTTCCCTTCGTGATAAGCCTTAACTAAGTCTTTTTGCCGGTCTGGTTCCTTAACAGTTTCTACCATTTTTGAGCATAATATTAAGTTCCTATCAGCTCCTACGCGCTCTGTTTCTAATAGATGCTTGATTCGGTCTAGAACCGTTTTATTTCCTACATAAAGGTAATATGTCTTGCCCGGTTTAGTACTCATGTTAAGAATGCGGGCGATATCCGCCGGTGGCACTGAGGGAACTGTCCAAACGGTTACAATACTGTGGCGACCATACTTCGTGTATTCCGTTCGCGACATTCCTTCCGTACGGGTTTTCCAGATGACCTGGCGCGTGTGTCGGTTCACTATGGTGTCCATCTCGTTGAGGGGGTATGTCGAATTTCCTCGGGAATCTCATCCGCATCTACTGTATCCTCCTCATCACGCAACGTCTCTTCCTCGGCAGTGTCTCCGGAGGGACCCGCTTGCTGAAGCGGATTCGTATACAGGACCCGAGACAACCAGTCCGCAACGACATTTTGTGATCCTTTTTGATGTACGATATCGAAGCTGTACGCGCGTAGTTTTTCTTTCCACCGTCCGATTCTGGCTGACGATTCCTTTAGTCCGTCCGTCCATAATAGCGGTTTGTGATCTGTACGGAGCGTAAACCGCCTCCCATATACATAAGGCCGAAAGTGGTCAATTGCCCAGACGATAGCTAAAAGTTCCCGTTCGAGCGCACTATACCTTGACTCTGCGTCGGATAGTTGTCTGCTCGCAAAAGCTACCGGCCTATCCCCGATATCGGATTCCTGCGATAATACCGCCCCGAGCGCCCTTTCGCTAGCGTCGGTCGTCACTACGAATTTCGTTTGAAAATTTGGGAATGCAAGCACTGGTTCCGCAGTAAGGGCTTCCTTGCACCTATGGAAGCTCATCATATGCTCATCGGTAAAAAGGAATGACCGACCCTTCTTCAACAGTTGCGTAAGTTGTGCGATTATATCAGCTGCGTTCGGTAGGAATTTTCGATAATAATTCACCATTCCGAGGAAACTCTTAAGCTCTTTTTGATTAGCGGGTGGTAAAACGCGGGAGATGGCTTCGACTCTGGCTGGGTCTGGTTTGACTCCCCGTTCCGAGATAAGGTGACCCAAAAATTTTATCTCTGTACGAAAGAACTGGGACTTCTCTTCCGATAATTTAAGCCCGAATTCGCGGATGCGCTCAAAGACATCCTTGAGGTGAGCTACATGGCGCGATGGAGATGAGCTAAAGACGATAAGATCGTCCATGTATATCTGACAATACTCTTCCCCTAGCCCACGGAGGAACTCATCCATCAGGCGCTGGAACGTAAGAGGCGCGTTTCTTAGCCCAAACGGCATTCGGGTGAATTCGTAATGTCCTCTGCCGAAGGTGAATGCCGTTTTTTCGATATCCTCCTCTAGCATCCGCACTTGATGGTACCCGGATTTTAGGTCGAGTGTAGAAAAAATACGAGCTCCCGCCAGACGATCTAACATATCTTCGAGTCTAGGGAGAGGATACCTCTCCTCTACGGTATTCTCGTTTAGTTTCCTGTAGTCAATTACCAGTCGGTAAGAGGGGTCTGCTTGTGGGTTCAACCTCTTTTTTTCCACGACCCACAAAGGACTGCTAAATGGTGACGTGCTATGACGTATGATCCCTTGACGAAGGAGGTCACCAATTTGATCATTAATAATCGACGTCATTGACTGGGGATATCTCCGGCCTTTCGTATAGGAAATTTTATTTTCTTTAAGTGTTATTTCATGTCTAGTCATCCCGGTGGCCGGTAGTGGGCAGCCCTCCTTATAAAATATATCTGTGTATTCGGATAATAATGCTTCCGCCCTCGGTAACTCTGTACGCACCATCTCTACACGAAGTTCCTTTCCCGTCATTTTAAATTCCCGGTGATATGATTTCGACCCCAAGGTCATTAACCAACTTCCCTGACTGCCCTGCAGCTGGAACCCGACCTTATCCAAAACATCACACCCAATTAAAATGTCGTATTGATTAGTCAACTTTTCTAATACGTGTACGACCGCGCTCATTTTCACCCCAGTGAGATTTTCCAGATCCCATATATACTCTCCCAACACTTTACAAGGACCGCTCAGAGTGATAACAGAACATTTACATACCTTAAGTGCGAAGCCTTTGTCCAGCTCCTTCAACACCCCTCTACTGACCAAGGTACTGGTGCTCCCAGTATCAATTAGCGCCCTAAATCCGTCGCTGCACCCCTGCACTATGGGCAACCTCTCCCACACTCCACAAACACTATTTACTGACTCTACTCTGCCTGGGTTGCCCTCGCCTCCTCAGATAGCAGTTTCCTTTTCTGCGCCTGCCTTTTTGGGTTTGTTTTTCCGATTTGACTGCAAGCTTGATCTTCCCGCTATCCTCGCCCAGCTGGGCCTCTGTTCGTCTTCTTCATCTGAAGAACTCTTCTCGGAGTGGTCTTCAGAACTTGACGTTGACGAGTCCCTATGTCGTCTTGTTCTATGTGTGTTTACCTCCATCGGTTCTGGGGCTGGGTTCCGCCTGAACATCCAGGGACACGCTCTAGCAACGTGACCTTTGTCGCCACATTCGAAGCATTTAACTGCGGGACAATTAGCTGCGATGTGCCCTGAGCGGTTGCATTCGTAGCATCTACGGCCTTCTTCTCTTCGAGGCCCTCGAGGTTTAGAGCCTCTCTGCACATCTTTACTATCTCTAGGACTCCTTCGGTGTTCAACCCTTGACGGGTATGACGGATGAGGCCTGGGGTCGAACCGTTCTCTATTTCGGTCTCTATTACTGCTCCTCCTGTTCCTGAACGGCACTTGTCGCCACTGTAGTTCGTCAGCTTCTTCTTCCTCTCTGGCACCCTTGTCCATTACGTCACGGACACACTCAACAAAAGACTTTTCGGAAGCTAGTTTTTCTCTGGCCTTTAGGTTTCTTCCTAGTTGTACTTTTAGTACCTTCTCATAGATCGACAGCTGTTGGGCCGCCTCGGCCTGTCCTACGGTTTCAATCAACTTTTCCGAGATTGCCGTGAACTGATTCAACATAATTTCTGCGAAGCTATAATCCGACTGCCCGGATCGTCTGTTTTCAGTGAAGAGACGATAAACGTCTTCTTCTGGTGTCCAACGCCCTCCTCCGTACGCCTTTTTTAGTCTTCTGGTAACTTCTTCCCATGAAGTCAACTCATCCGCTTGTATAGCGTTGAGTACATTCCTTCTGACTCTTCCTACCAAAGATGCTCTCAGTTCGGTGGCGTCCAAAAGATCTACCCACCCAGCCGTGATCCTTGCCTCGATCAGGTTGTGGATCTGGTTGCCTCTCTTCAGGAAGTGATTAAGGTGCCCTAGTTCTCCTCCGAATCTCTCCAGCTCTGAGACGGTGTTTTTCAGATATGTGGCAGTAGCCGTTTTCACTCTCGCCCATTCTAATTGCATTAATTGAGGATCATTGTTAACTACCTGCACAATCCCTGGATTAGCGCCTGAGCCACTATTCTGGTCCATAGGTTGACCTGAAGGATCCATTGTTTGACCTTGACTGTTTGCGGGCGTACCGTGAAGTTGACTGACTACGTTGTCTAACTGACTTGGTCGCAAAACCATGAGATTTTAAAAATTCTTTTCTCTCTTTTTTTTTTCGCGACCGTTAATAACGTGCACTTACTTTTTCCCGGCTTTCGGCACCAGTTAAAATACTTGAGAAATTAAAACGTAAAAAAAAAGAAAGAATAAGGCACGAAGTGAACAACACGGATGCTTGGATAATACTGACTTTATTTATCTTTTGCAAGGGTTTATATAGTCTTACATTGTTTATTTACACTAATTATTTACATACACTACTTATCATATATATATATATATATATATATATATATATATATATATATATATATATATATATATATATATCAGTTTGTGCTTGGATGAGGTTTATTGACGACAGGAACGCTGTGAAGGCTCATTTATTTGAACGCTCATTGCTCTCCGCCTTCGATAAATCTTACTGCTAACTCGACTCTCCCATTTATTACTGCCTCTTGTCGGCCAGTAACTTCTTGGAGGGATTCGCCGTTGAGACTTGGGAGTGATCGTAATTCCATTGATCGGGTAATAGGTGGAAGTAGACTGTTTAAGCTTCATCTTCAAAATAATAATTTAAAATATATCTATTGAATCATACGAAGGTCTTTTGAATCTGTAATCGTCTTAATACTTCATTCTAAAATCATTTTTAGCAACTCAGTTTTTATAACAAGGTTGAGTATACCCCGTTTTCCTTAATAGTCGTAGTAGTTCTTCTCTATCAATTGAAAGTTGTCTTTATGCAAGATCGATGTAATATAATGTGCCGAACCCAAACAATGTTCAAACTAATCAACTCCTTATAAGCCCGTCGTAAACTACACTAATTATACGACACCATTGTATATAAATATGTACCTAACTATAAAGATACACCAGAGAAAATTTTGTATAATTCGTCTACTTCCCGGGCAATCTTCATCCCATTTTGTAGAAAATAAAAGAGACAATTTTGAACATGCAATTTAGTGAATTATTACTGGCCCATTATCACTACATCAGGTTTACCGAATTCGCGATGAAATCATCTTTTGAAACATTTTCACAGTTTAAGTGGACATTCAGATAACATATTAAGAGGGAACGATATCATTCAACACGTCACAAAAAAAAAAATATATACACATATATAATAAAAATAATATTACAATAATGTATTAATTACTTTAAAAGAAATTACATCATTGAACTAAATTATGAAACTTGACAATCTTGTATTGGAAAGATTGTTTAAATGTATTATTAATATTATTCTTTATTTTTTATAATATAATATAAACTACTCATTTTTCAGGAATCTAAATATCATTAGAACCAACACATTTTGCTTAGTTTTATTTAAATAATGTTCAGCCCCTTTAGTAACCCTTTTCAGGGTAAAATATTATTAATTAAAAAAAAAAAAAACATTTTATCGATAAATATAAAAATCAGCCACTTGTAGCCATTGAGTGATAGTGCTAATCGATAATTGATAAGAGATATAATTATAAAACACATTAAAGAACAAAGATAAATACTAATTGAAGAGAAAAATTTAAACAAAATATATAATAATAAGATAAGATAATAATTGATTATAAAGAATAGAAACTCATAAAATCACAATAAAACATTATTAATTAATTAATTTCATTTTTCAAAAGGACATAAATTATAAACATCAACTTTTATGCTTAAATAATGACTGAAATAATTTAATTTTTCATGTGGTCTACATATTGGATGAACATTAGATATACTATATATAATAACAGTTATAAATTCTACAAGAAAAAACTTTAGAAGCCTACTTATTTCGCAAAATTTTGTATTTATTAAATTTAAAAATTAATATTTGTAATCGACTAATAATAAAAAAAAAAAATAGCTCTCCTCAACATTTGAAGCTTTACGTTTAAAGATGCCTAAAATACAAAAATCGAATAAAAAAAGATCTGACAGACGTACGCCGTCCATCCGATTTTGCACCGAAGTAACTGATCACCCCAGGATGATCATCGGAACTAATCATCACCATCCGCCATTCAGCTTCGAAGTGGCGGCTGATTTGAGATTTCATACGTCTATATCTCGGCCATTTATGAAAATGGAGGGGAAGCATAATGTGTTTTAGAATCATTATACAAAGTAAAAAAACAAAATTCAATAAATTCAACACCCCTCCCATAGTGACGTCCCTTAATTGTTTTGACTACCAATATATATTTTCTTTTATTCTGGTGAAGATGACACCAAACTTATTATGTTAAGTATTATGTTAAGGAACACATTATATATTGTTGAATTATTTTAGTGCATGAAGTAACCAAGTCATCAAAGGCACTATTCTCACCACATAAATAGAAAATAAAATTTACATTCCAAAAGACAAGCTAAGAATATTAATTTACAAGTATAATCAGTAAGGAATAATATTATTCCAAGTTGCATGTTAAGAAGCTTGCAATTTCTGCAAGGTCATGTTGATTCTATGCACTATCGTTCTTTCCTCGTCCCATCTTATCGATACTTAACAATCTGAATAAAATCGATATCCGGTATAATAGACTTCCCCACAGCCAATTAGATCATGGCTCGAGAGTGAGATTAGAGGGCAACGAACCAGCGAACAAGGACCTGCACTGTGCCTCTGTCGTGATCTCGCTCCAGACCTCTCGACTTCCATGCCTTACAGGATGCAACTAACTGTTCCTACATTAATAAATTCAAAACATTAAATATATATATATATATATATATATATATATATATATATATATATATATATATATATATATAAGTCCTAAATGAGTCAGAACTCATCTTATACAAATTATTTTCATATATGTTAGTATACAGGGTGTCTCATCGGACATGGATCATCCCCTGCAGATTCCGGAGTATTTGGAATAGCAGAATGCAACTCGCAATTTGTTATGAATTATGAAGTATCTTTTTTATGACATCATCGTAACCTTCTTCAGATCTTCTACAGCGTTCTTTACTCTAGATTTCCAAATGGAATGGAGTATTTCATTTTA
This sequence comes from Rhaphigaster nebulosa, assembly GCA_948150685.1. Taxonomy (NCBI): domain Eukaryota; kingdom Metazoa; phylum Arthropoda; class Insecta; order Hemiptera; family Pentatomidae; genus Rhaphigaster; species Rhaphigaster nebulosa. The sequence goes on along the minus strand of OX411312.1, from coordinate 50,055,911 downwards.
CGGATTCTGATAGGAAATTTAATTTTAAGACGAATTCACATCCGGCATTTTTTTGACCCGATGCGCCCCGAGGGAGATAATCGCAAAAACACAGTTTTTATACAAAGTTCCAAATTTCTTTGAAGGATGTAGAAAATTAAAACCATTTTAAAATTAGTTGACATCCGCATATATATTTAGTTTGAGACTGTTTTCAACGTGATATATTAATTTAACTCCCGAGTCTTTGATGAATTTATGATTATTAAATGAAAATTAAAATGAAAAAAAAATAAACAAATTAAATACATCACGTTGAAAACAGTCTCAAATTAAATATATATGAAGCACTTGAAATAATAAAATCCTTCAAATCCAATCCAGATTTTTGCTTAAATGACCAAATAAATATCTCCAACAGTCCAATCTTAAATTTATTAACATCTATAACAGAAAAAACAATTACTCACCGACATTACTGGGAAAACCCTGACCCTTAAACCGTTTATCTAAAACACCCTACAATGCGAGAAGGAACCAGTACAAACTTTTCTGTTTGATATAATCCATTTAAACCTTGTGAGTACCAACATGTATTTGATTTCTTGTCTTAATTAAATTCATAATTCATAAATGTTTTATAATTCTGATTTATATAATTTAATATGTATAATAATACAACTATATTTTGAATTGCTTATTTTTGAATTTTTTGTGTGTCTTTAGAACTGAGGATGAATGTTTAACATTCGAAACTAGTTTTCAATAAAACAAATTTATAGAAGTGGCAAATAATTTATCAATCCCTAATCATTTTGAAATTATATTTAGAAATTAGAGTGGCAATAATAAATAAGAGAGCAGCAGAAAGTTTCAAACGTCAAAAGAAGAGAGTTTTGGACAGGCTTCCGGGTATTTCTTTATTGGTGCATTTTTACAATCCAATAATTAGGCTTTAATTCTCTATAATGTTTAGTCTTCAATAGCTTTCTAAAAAATGTTTCTTTCAGAGAAATTTAGAACCTAAAAAAATTTAGCATAAAAATCATCTTTTGCGATTATCGCCCTCGGGGCGCATCGGATCAAAAAGTGCCTGATTAGAATTCATCTTAAAATTTCATTTCCTATCAGAATCCGTAAAAAAAAAAAAAAAAAAAAAAAAAAAAAATACCCAATCTATTTGAAATTTCAGAGTTAGGTGCGCAGTAAAAGAACTGGAGAAGATTACGGGGGGCGGTAATGTCATAAAAAGATACTTCATAATTCATAACAAAGACCTGCTGAGTTTCATTCCGCTATTCCTAATACTCTGAGATCTACAGGGGGTGGTGACCCATGTCCGCTGGGAAATCCTGTGTACTAATATATATGAAAATAATTTGAAAAATATGAGTTCTGACTCATTTAGGACATCCATCCGGCTGTTCTGTAACCCATATTTCCAAAGTGAACAACGAAATAACGGTCAAGAGGAAATGAGGATAAAAAGCAGATATAAAAACCTAAAAAAAAATTGGTAAATATATTTAAAAAATAAACTAAGACATTGTATAGCATAATACAACAAAAAAGGGCATATTCAGAATTTTTCGATAAAAAACAGTAATTAATTGGCAAAAGGGTCTAAGCGGATTCTATTCTGCTATTTATGTTTTTAAATTGTTGTTTTCATTTCATTATAATTTATTACAATGATAGTTTTATTATTCATTTAGGATTAAAATTCGCACGACTTAAATTAGTAACAATACTCTTTTACTTTCCTACTGCTAATAGGATGGAAGGTATTATAATCGGGTAAAAATTTCGATGTTCAGTTTTCAATGGATCTGTGCTTTTCATAACCCCCTAGGTCCAAAAAATGCATATTCGGTCATTGGTCTGTTTGCGCCACGACTATCTCTTGAAGCCGAAAACGTGGCCGAAAGCGAAATTTCTCTAACGATTTTGATAAATATCTCTAACGTCTTCTCCCTAATACCATTTAACTAATCATACATACAGTGTATCCCCGAGAAAAAGCTAGAAAAAAAGTTATAAAGAAAAGAAAACTATATTTGCGCATAACTCAAAAAGTACACGATTTATGGTAAATTATGTTCTGGTCATGAAAGACAATTAAATTCCATACAAAAAAAAATAATAAAAAACAATCATCGAATTGTAACCTTCAATAGCAAAGATACAGTGTATAAAGTATTGGACTTTGTAGCCATTTTTTAAAAGTATATGCTACCATGAAAACCTGGTTACTTGTATATATTTTTCGAATAATTTAAAAACTATTTATCTATAGTTTATGTAACTATACATATATTCCAGACGCAAAGTTAAAGATTATTAAATGGTCTAAAATGGTATAATTAAAAATAAAAATCTTATCCAACCAATACACAGGCCAACGATGGAAAAACTTTTGTACTGAAAATACCTTATTCCTATAGTTTTTAGGGTGCTGAATCCAAGTATGATATTAAAAAAGCTGTATTACCCACAATGTCTTTACATTTTACAGTTAAATTTATTAAATTAAGCGATTTTTAAAGAATTCAACAGCTTCACAGGCCAACAATGAAAAAACTTTTGTACTGAAAATAACTTATTCCTATAGTTTTTAGGGTGCTGAATCCAAATATGATATTAAAAAAGCTGTATCACTCACAATTTCTTCACATTTTACAGTTAAATTTATTAAATTAAGCGATTTTTAAAGAATTGAACAGTTTCACAGGTCAACGATGAAAAAACTTTTGTACTGAAAATAACTTATTCCTATAGTTTTTAGGGTGCTGAATCCAAATATGATATTAAAAAAGCTGTATCACCCACAATTTCTTCACATTTTATAGTTAAATTTATTAAATTAAGCGATTTTTAAAGAACTGAACATCTTTCAGTCTTCCTGAAAAAGGAAGACCTATATATAAAGTTAGGCCTCATGAAACAATTTGTAAAGGCTTTGCCTATAGATGGACCATGTTTCAAGTATCTCTGCCAAAGGTTTCCACACCTTTCAGAGACTAAACTAAAAGAAGGCGTCTTTGTCGGACCGAACATTAGAAAAATGATGTTTGATGTTAACTTTGAATCCACAATGACCTTAAATGAGGAAGAAGCATGGGTATCATTCAAGCAAGTCGTTACAAAATTCTTGAGAAATGAAAAAGACACAGAGTATGTTTCTATTGTAGCTAACATGTTACAGAAGTTTAAAAAGTTAGAATGTTTGATGAGCCTGAAACCTACGGAAAACTACGGATGATACAAAAAACTAAGGCCATATTTAGATTCAGCACATAAAAATCTATAAAGATCAACTATTAAAGTTAAAAAAAAATTTTTTGTTGGCCTGTGATACTAGCCAGGAATACAGCAAACATTTTTTATATAGGATTTAGCGCCCAAAGCGGCGAGAAAAGTCGCATGTGTGGACAAACCAGATATTTTCATACAAATATAGTATTCAGATATTACTAAAAAATGCCAAGCAAAAATCAAAATTACAATTCTATTTTAAACAGAAAAGAATAGAATATAAAGCCTATTTCACTGATAAACAATGTCTAAAGCAGAATACGCATGGTTTCGCTTGTGCAAATATACACAAGCAATCAGTTTTGAGTAATTAACAATACTTCAATGACTGGGGCATGATGTAATTAATGAATTGGTTCATTAGTATATCAAATATGTAAATCAAATTTGAGTTTGTATGTATCTAAGACTATTTACTGTAGTAGGTAAGGGTTATTATTTGCAAATTATAGACATTTGCTCTAAAAAACCTGAAACTTTCGAATTTTATTTGGTATAGTGAAGCTCCAGCAAGCTAAGGTGGTTCTCCAAACTGGTCTATGAAGAATTAATTTATTTTGGAGAAATAATTTCGATTTTTTTATTGAAATATAGAAACGCTTGATACATCACTTTTCGGTCATTTTCTAATTTTAAATTAATACGTTCTTTAAATAAGAATTCATTGTCAACGGTCCTGTGCGATCAAAAAGCAAATGAAATTTGTCACTTACTCAGGAATTAAATAAGGCCAGTTAGTCAGTTCCTTACCTATAACAAAAAAAAAAGATAAAAAAATAAATAGAATGAATAAAAATATGAACAATAAAATTTTAAAATATATTATTTTTACAATATAATGCTATGTTAATGAATATTGAATATTTATGTTTGTGTTAAAATTTTAATTTTATTATTTATTTATTTTTAATTTGTTCTCTGAATTACGAACCGTAATATGAATAAATATGTAATATGGATAAATATTTTATGCAATAACCAGAAAACCTTCAGACAACTAGCTATGTATAGTCTCGATCAAAATTAGCGGAACAATTTTGCCAAAAAATTAATGCGGTATACTAATTTTGATCAGGAGTGTGTGTGTTTTTTTATTTCTTGATCCATAACGAGACTATTAAGTCTTAAGTTTCAAGGCTTTTAGTAAGCGTTCAACTGAAAACGCAGAAACAAATAAAAATTGCAATGGACCATTAAGACTCAGTAGAACTTTGAGAAAACGCTTTTGAAGTTTTACTTCAGTCTTTTCGCTACAGTTATCTTAATCGTCCAAAGACGTAGATATAAATATTATTTTATATTAACTGGGATATTTTTCTTGGTACAATTAAAAAGTATTTTTGTATTTTTTTCTCAAGTTTAAATAAGTATATATATATATATATATATATATATATATATATATATATATATATATATATATATATATATATATATATATTTGTTGTCACTTTATCCCGTGATATACTCCTAAGTAGTGAACGAAAGTTGTCACTATTTTTTCTGAATAAACTTTACAAAATTTTCTAACTTCGATCTTAACTCATTTGTATTTATTTCTGAGCTCTCACATAACCAGGTTGGGTGCGATATTTTCCTTAAGATATAAAAAAAAAAAGAAGAGATTTTATCAAGAAACTGTTTCCGTTCCACACGAATCTGAAGAAAGCACTATATACCTCGTAAAGTTTCATGGCAAACGGTTAAACAGTTCAAAAGATTGAGCGGTCCTCATTTTTATTAATTATATGTAAAATGTATTGATAGGTGGAGATTTTATAAGCTATAAATTAAGTGAAATATCTACAAGTTTTTTTGGACCAATTACCATTCTTATTCTGTAGTTAAAACAGAAAATAAATGGAAATGATTCATGACGGATAGAACTGGTTCGCAGTAAACATTCGGTCATAGTAACCCCACAGTTGTTCAAACACGTTTGGTATGGTGTGTTAGAACATCACGTGTCTATTATAATGAAGTTAACCGAATTCTACAGCCACATAGAGATCAATAAAACATTCTACACAAGAGATTAGCGTCCATGTTGTATCCTTACAAATCTAAATGATGTACAAATATTAATATAATAATTATATGATTGATGATATATAGTATAAAAGAGCGCAAACAGACATAAATTAATTGCTGGGATACAATTGGAAGATTCAAAACCCCAAGTCTCTAAAACACCGGTAAACAACTAACCAGCCAACGTTTCGCCAGTTCAGAAATCAGGACATACAAACTAAAATCAGATATGGGTCATTCTTTGAAAGGAGGGAGATTTTCGAATAATTTACTTATTACTTCAGATAGCACTGTAACTTTTTTTTTTTAATTTTTATTGATTTTAATTTAGTCTCAGATATTGTTGTCAAAATATTCCATCGTAATTATTTCTAGAACGGAAGATAAACCAAAATATTTCAATTTTTAAAAGTGAGGGGCGGGAATGTGTTTGAGGGAGTGATCATTGTAGAATGGGGAGTCGGGATGAGGGAATATTACAAGGAAAAACTAATAATAAAATAAAAACATTGTAGTTATATTAAAATATCGTCAGTTTCAATAATGTTTAGTTAAATTATATTCACTTCTTTCAAGAAGTTCGAAATTGAAACTTGGATATAAATTGAACACGTACACCTACTTGCCCAAGCCCATCTGGACCTACGCTTCACAGATTTACGGGACAGTAAAAAATACTCACATACAAAAACTTCAAATTTTTTAGTGAAAAACGTTTAGGACTGTCAGCAAAGCTCCTTGGTATATCAGCAATATTATCATACATATGCCAAAAATAAATGAATACATCACTACAAACGACTTCACGATAACTTACACTGATATCCTAACACACTCATACAAGACATGTCTACAATCAACATGCCTCAAAACCCCCGCAGAAGGTTGAAGAGGAGCTGGATGAGGTATCTTCTAGCCTAACCATGCACGATAATCACGACAGGAAGAGGTGCCTTTCATGCCACGATAACATTTTTGTCAGCACATTCACTGGTTGTCTCGTCGACAGGTGTGAATATAAAAAATATCTGATGTGGGCAACACATGACTTCCTTGTGCGCCTATTAAATTATAAATCCGTGGCTCAAAAAGTGATACTGAATTTGGTTGCCAGTTTCCGAAGATTGACACTCGCGTCCCGACATCCATCTATCCCGACACACACACACACAAAAAAACACTCTTGTTACTGTAGGTCTCATTCCGTTATTATAAGTCATTTTCTTTCAGTTGGTAACAAGTTCCCAAGAAATTTCTTCGTGTTCCGTGATAACATTAGAACAGTCAATATCTCTAGATAAAGCATTGGAAACCGACAGTTTCCAGGAAAAGCCCACTCAACTTATATCTTATTCTCCTGCTGCAGACTTGTTCATCTCACAAATGGGGAGGAAACTCAGTATTTTACACTCAAATTTAACACTTAAAACAAGTAATAAAAATGTTTAATTGGATTGGAAACCAAATTGCGTTCGTAACCTTTATTACCGAAACATATGATTTCTGTGTTTAATTTTAATATAATTTTTGATGTAAGTTTATTATGACCTTCAAGTAAAGTACTCTTTTCGGCTCACCAATTTAAACAAAAATCTAGTAAATACATTCATATCGATATAAAAGTCCTATTTACCAAATTTGAGATGTTTTACATTATATTTAATATAATGTTTGATAAAGGTCTATTATGACCTTCAAGTAAAGTACCCCTTCCGGTCTACCAATGTCAACTAAAATTTATTATATTATTTATATTAATATGAAAGTCTTGTATACCTAATTTGAGAAGTTTGGATAGTATTTTAATATAATTTTTTATGGAAATCAATTATGACCTTCAAGTAAAGTAACACTTCCAGTGATAAAGCAGTGACCAAAAAGGGAGGTTCACAACTAAATTTTACAAAAATCCTAAATACAAAATTTCAACTTTCTACGGCTAACCGTTTTTGAGTTATGCGAGATACGAATAAGCCAAATTTTCGCACTATGGGTTCTCGGCTACCACACAACCGAAAATAACCCAAAATTACAGCGAAAAAAGCTGTATGGGTCCATCTGCTCAAGTAATAAAATACTTTTATTTTAACCCAGAAAGAGATACCGTAATGTCTCCACATTGTCAAACTTTGTATACTGTTTCTGTATTGTTATGTTGAATGCAGCTCAAACAGGAAATGCATGTCGTTGCATTGTGCGTTCTAGTTCCATTTTACTCATACAATACAATTATAGATGTGTGGATTTTTTGGAGTGTGGCGGATAGGTTGCAATTCCATCGGTCCTAAACTCCATCACACCACGGCGAAAGGCAATAACTCCAACCGATATTGTAAAAAACTGATGGAAAGGAACGATGGACTACACGATGTTAAGACTGTATATTATATAGTGATGACATAATCAAGTTGCGTTCGAGGCAATAAGAACTAAACTATGGAGGAAAACCGGCCTCTACGTCGTCACAGAGAATGATTTTCCTCAGTTAGTTCGTAAGGAAAATTACCGGTATTTCGAATCCTTCGTGAACAGGTGGAAAGAAATAGTGGGACCAAATTACTTTTAACCGCTTACAATAAAAGAAGCATTCCGTCGGATAAGAAGGAATAATGAAGAATTAAAGAAAGAATGAAAGAAGAATTTAAGAAAGAATGAAAGAAGAATTTAAGAAAGAATGAAAGAAGAATTACAGAAACAATTTTAAAAAACAAAACAAAAAAGTGGTGACAGGCATTGCTTCCGAAACCGTAAATAAATAATATGAGCAAATACAGTATACTTAAAATTTACGATATTGGTTGAATAAAATATGTTAAAAAAATATTGATAGGAATAATTTAAAATAATTTTTTTTTTGTTGCTATTAATCATGATAAAAATATAAATATTAATTAAAAGAAAATGAACATTTTTAGTGGATGTATAATTTCTAACTAACAAATACCTACACAACACACCTCACATCAACAGTTAGAAAGAGGCATCAGTTAGAGACAGCACCTCACTCCAAGAATCACATATTGAAGGAAAAGGAATGTGATTGATGAAGGAGGAATAATGCGCTGTATCAGGTTGATGCGTCTTTTTAGGCTGTCTATGTGAGATGTGCTTTATTTGTCTGCATATTTGATCTTATGAGGCCTGAATTGATATTTTATAGACTTAAGGCTTTGTCATGGTAATCTTCTAATTTTATTATATCTTTTGATTTATGTCTTTTTTTGAGTTTTTGCTCTTTTATATTAATTTTATTTCACTGCCTGAAAGAAAAAATCAGAATAAAAAAGGTTATTTAAAAAGTAACCTTGATAAGATTTTCCAGGATAACCCATGAAAAATTATGTCCTACATAATAAATCTACGGCATCATTCAATATTGTATCCTTTGTTAATGTTCCGCTTATCCTTGTAGAACGAACCCGCTAATCGTGTAATCAATTTGACAAATGACTATCATAGAATTGTCATTACATGAATCAACAAGAAAGTGCGCCCAGATCATGAAGGCAGTGAAACATGACAAGTTAAGAAATTTTTTTTAGTTACAAATATATTGATATTAACAACTTACAATTTTGTTTATTTTTTACTATTAATCGTGTTAAAAATATATATATTTATTAAAAGCAAACAAACATCTTTACTGGATTTATAATTTCTAACGCCTATGCAAAACATTTCCACTATTTTTTAATATTTTATTTTTAGGAGAGGATAAAGATAAAATTAATGCCCCTTCTATAGTATAAGCACTACTTGTATACCATTAATTCTCAAGTTATATTAATATGTATATTGATATGTTAGTAGACTGTAAATGTTATAAAATACGTGTTTACGTGTTATATGTGAGCATGTATGGAACCTTTTATTTGTCGGTAAAAACTGAAACCATGAAGTGGAGTCATCGCCAGTGGGACATTTGACATTAATTAATTAATAATTAATTAATTAACATATTCCTCTTTTCAAGCGTTCCAGCGCTCCACTCCACACTTCCATTTGGAATGATCGTCAGCGGGGCTATAACATTTAATCTTGTTCTATTGCCAAAAGCCATTCAAGTTTCATTATACAGTCCATACTGTCCAAAATATATGTTATATATTCTGCTCTAAAGCAACAAACAACACAGCGTATAACCAGGACAACCCGCATATTTATTAAGATCTGAAACATACTTTGTGTATGGGAAAATTAATGCATTAGAGAACTGAAAACAGCAAATCTGCCAGTAAATCTCTGAAATTGGGGTGCCAATATACCGGCTTTAATTGCTAACCAGAAAGCGAAGGTTTTTGATTAGAGCAGACCCATTGAGCCACCATGGGTATTCGGTATTGACATTAGGAACTGGTACAATGGGTACCAATCGCTCTGAAGGCCTTATTCCAATTACAGAATTCAATCAGGAATTAGGATTATTCAAACGCTGGCCACCATTGTACGGGTATCTATAGCTTACGGATCCTGAAACTGATAATCCAATGGGTAATAAATTCCTAGAAGGATAAGGGAAATTATTTATTTATTTTTTTTTTTTTGCAAATTAATCAAAGTAAAAAATGCAAATTTGAATCCTAAGCTCAAGATCCCTATAAAAATTACAAAACTTAATCAGTTGTGCTTACATTTTTATTTATTTTTTTCCATCATTTCATTGAAATTTACAATTGTATTAAAAATAAAATAAGTAAATCTTTATCTGATTAATATGACAGACATAGTTACTTGTTAAAAAACTACCCAATGGTAGTAGCCCTGGGGCCAGGGCCAAAATGTAGGACATTTCAAGTAAAATAAGCCTTGTCAGCCATTCCAAAGCCAATATCTTAAAAAAAATATTGTTAAAAAAACAAAACATTATCTCTAAAACTGTTAGGCGTACTATTACCATTGAAATTAAAGTTAATTAAATGCACAATAAAGTAGTATATAATGATTATCTTCGTAGGAAGAGAGGTTTTCATGATATTTTCCAAAACAAATTAACAAATATATGATTTCTTGTTTTTCGGATATTTTTTTTTGTTTAAACTTTACCTCGGAAACTAGAAAACGAAAAGAGCTCTATTAGGACACACATTTTCGAAAATTTACTTTACTCTAAAAAAAAGATATTGACTATGCTTTTCGCACGATTGGTAGTTTTCAAAATACTGAGCACTGAATGAAAAACGAGCGCAATTTTTAGAGTGTTTTTCTTAAATAAATTGAACTTCCGATTATTGAAATAGATAAATATCTATTTTTCAAGGACATGTACAGTACCTATGGTATAATCTAGGTAAAAATTGAATTATTTTTTTAAGTTTAAAATAAAATAAATAAATGAATAAAAAAAAAAATTGAAATTCATCCATTGTAATTGGATTTCTAGGAATAAAACTATAAATGTGTTACTGATTAATATGAAATAGTTACTTGTCAAGAAACTGTCCAATGGTAGCACTCCAATAACAATATATGTGTTAGAAGGTCCCAAAGCCATCTTATTTTCACACTCAGGAGGACTATCGGGAATCGATTAGAATACAAGGTTAGAATATAATGGATTTGAGAGAGTATGAGATAGGTAATATAATCGAAGACTAGGGACATATTTCGGGCCAAATCAAAAACACAGGGGACATTCTGAATAATTTTATTTGGTATTTTTACTATAAATTATTAAAGAAGAATTTTAAGAAGTGGTAGTCCCAATGTTAAATATTTAATGCTAGTTAAAATCCTTTTAAATCTGGTTTGGCATGGTGGCATAGAAAATTACTAGGCTTTGTCAGAGTGGTTTGACTATTTGGTTCAACACTACAAAAATGAATAGCTGGCATTCGTCAGAGGATAAGCCAGATGAATAGAGTGCCGACTAAAACAAACGTTTCTCATGCTTTAACAGTGCCTCCCTGCTGCTCCTAAACCATTCATAAACTGTTGAGAAACTGACTAATTTATACATTATTCAAGAAATAACATTGTGTATCAATCTGAGTCATTATGACGTTCGTATTCTATATGATAATCAAGTGAAATATCGCATATCATTTGATAGCATGTTTTCCTTACAGGAAAATACTCCACGGCAGATAGAAAAAAAAAAGAAGTAATTTCTAAGTAAAATAATAACTTTTTTTGGTGCTCTACGAAGATGTAATCGCAAGTTAAAATATGGAGGTTCTGACATCTAATATATTTCTGTTTATAAATTACTATTATAATAATAAAAGGCTTAGCGAACCTGAAGGTTCGATGCCGATACCACAAATCGAAATTACAAATTACTATTACGATGGACAATAATATAATACTGGACAAGAAAGAGATTCACACTCATCATTGAGCATCCGTAGTTTTCATTTAATATTAATGAAATTTAATTAGGGATTGATAAATTATTTGCCACTTCTATAAATTTGTTTTATTGAAAACTAGTTTCGAATGTTATGCATTCATCCTCAGTTCTAAAAACACACAAAAAATTCAAAAATAAGCAATTCAAGAATTATCAATCGCTAATTAGGTTGACCCTTCTATACCATAATGCGGATGTCAACTGGTTAATGAAATTTATACTTATATGAGTATAATTATATATTAATGTTTCATTAAAATATTTGTGATTTTATTTTTTCCTTCCCTGATATTTGTATGTATGTGTGTATGTACGTAGATATATATATATATATATATATATATATATATATATATATATATATATATATATATATATTATACATACCGGACATGACTGTGGTCTCGCACCTCTATCGCATACGAGTTCTGAACTCTCCCAGCATATCAACCCTGTGGCCACAAAACTATGGATGCAGGTCATCTGAGAGCCTGCAGAGCTCTGGACCAGTCGCAAGAAGATAAAGAAAATCCTGTCTACACAGAAATTAATCTATACTGGTCAGCACGTCACAAAATTACTCAACAACCAAGAGTCGACTTTGGCTAATAAAATAATAATAAACTTCTGAACTGTATGAATTAAACTTCAATCTGCAAAATGTCGGGAATGAATGATTATTCTTTGCACTAATCTTGCCCGCCATCTTTTTCTTAATAATCTTAATTGTTTTAATTCTATGTAAGTCTGTTACCTTTTATTTAATAAATATTTATTCATTTATTAGATTGATACTGGCAAACCACATCAGAGGTGATGTTTGGCGACGTATAATGCTATTGTTTTTTAATATTTTACTAATTACTGATTATAATTCAATTATAATTCATAGATATATATAAATATATATATATATATATATATATATATATATATATATATATATATAAATAAATATATATATATATATATATATATATATATATATATATATATATATATATATATATATATATATATATATATATATGTTCATGTATGTCTATGCGTGTGTGCGGGTATATATACGTACGAGTATTTGAGCCGTTTACTTTGAAAGTGGCCTAAATCCAGTTATACTTAAATTAAGATATTCAATATTGATAATGTCCGAAGGCAGTGATGAAGATAAGTTTAATTAATTAGTATTTAACAAGTTAACCTCAGTTTTTGGACAATTGCATTAGTTGAATAATCAGTAAGTTTAATTAATGAAGTTAAACAAATGAAATATAAAACTTAAAATTTAGTATTAAATTTTAGCAATGGTCTTAGGCCACTTTCAAAATTAACAGCTCATATGTATGTTTATGTGAGTAAGTGTGCATATGTGCATGTGTACTTTTAAGTGTGTGTATATATATATATATATATATATATATATATATATATATATATATAGAGAGAGAGAGAGAGAGAGAGAGAGAGAGACAGAGAGATTTTTTTTTTGTTCAAGGTACATTAACAATGAATTATAATCAGTAATTAGTAAAATATTAAAAAACAATAGCATTATACGTCGCCAAACATCACCTCTGATGTGATTTGCCAGTATCAATCTAATAAATGAATAAATATTTATTAAATAAAAGGTAACAGACTTACATAGAATTAAAACAATTAAGATTATTAAGAAAAAGATGGCGGGCAAGATTAGTGCAAAGAATAATCATTCATTCCCGACATTTTGCAGATTGAAGTTTAATTCATACAGTTCGGAAGTTTATTATTATTTTATTAGCCAAAGTCGACTCTTGGTTGTTGAGTAATTTTGTGACGTGCTGACCAGTATAGATTAATTTCTGTGTAGACAGGATTTTCTTTATCTTCTTGCGACTGGTCCAGAGCTCTGCAGGCTCTCAGATGACCGTCATCCATAGTTTTGTGGCCACAGAGTTGATATGCTGAGAGAGTTCAGAACTCGTATACGATAGAGGTGCGAGACCACAGTCATGTCCGGTTTTTAATCTGAATACAGCAATGGTGACTGCTCGAGGTAGGCTATAGCTTATAAGGCCAAGCGTGACAATGCTCAGACTTCTTGACTATACGTTAAATGTTCAATTCAGATGTTCATTTATTTTGTATATATTTTTTTTAAATTTTCTACTGCTACTAGGTAAAGAAAGTATATATTGTAATCGGGTCAACATTTCGATGTGCAAGTTCAACAGACAAATGCGTTTCAGACCACCTTAATTCTAAAAAACGATTTGTCTATCTGCACCACGATTATCTTATCAACGGTTGAATCGATTTCGTTGCTTTTTTATTTTTTAGGGTTTCGGCACCTGATGCCTCTGCACCAAAACGAGCAACCTAAGCGCTATAGCCGATAAACCTGTTCTACAGACTGTAGCACCAAAACGGCTTTAACGATTTTGATAAAACCTATATAAAGTTCTTTAGCTATTCATTAATAGAGAAAATTCCGTTAGTCTGTCTATGCCAAAATTATCTCTTGTATGGGTGGACCGAATTGTTGTTTTCTTTCTTTTTTGTTAACAAAGTTATAAAGAAAAGGAAACTTTATTTGTGTATAACTCAAAAAGTATGATTTTCTTCTGGATTATATATATATATATGTATATATATATATATATATATATATATATATATATATATATATATATATATAAAATAACAGGGATAAAATTAATCCTGGCAATCCGTTATTCTTCCTATAAATCGTGCTCAGTGTTATCTTTCCTGTACGAAGGACGGGCAAAAACTAGTGTAATTAACAACCACGCCTTAAAATAAATCTATAATAATTGTTTTCAAGTAATTTTTTTTTTTACCAATATTTGTTTTTATGTATCTTGCTTAATCTTTCAATATTGCTGTCAATATTATGCAGGAAAATAAAATTGAACGAAAGCAGACAACAAGATAGATACACGAGCTTTTAATCGAGGCCACTTCTATTTCCGACAATGACTACTCAATCAACACCGACTTGAGTTTCGGACTCTAGAGGCACTCAAATTAATGGAAACAGTTGTTTGGCCTTTAACAATGCAGAGGATGTTTATTTCAAAATTCAGAGTTAGTAAAATAAAAGAAATATTAAAAATATAACTAAATATATATATATATACATATATATATATATATATATATATATATATATATATATATATATATATATATATATATATATAAAATCATTTTAAAAGTAATATACGAAAAGGTACAGCGTATTGGACTTTGCAGCTATTTCTGTACAATAATATTCTGTACGTGTATCCATGGAAACCCTCTTTTTTTCCTGATAATTCCTAAACTATGCCTCTCCTGGAACATTCCAGATAGTCATTTGAAAGACAATTAAATGTTATACAAAAACAAATTAAAAAAAAAATCTTATCGCAATTATATCAGCGAATATATAGCAAAACATTTTTTGTATTGGACATTGCACACAAAGCGGTAAGGAAAGCCGTGTGAGTGGACAAATTTTTTTTTTTCTACATTTTTTATAATTTTACTTCTGTGATTTACATCTTTATCGCATATTGTATTTTGTTGCTCTGGCGAAAGCATGCAAAATGTGGGCCAAAACATCGGCAATAAATAAATATATATATACTTTTTTTTTTTTTTTTACTTTTTGTTGTAAATCTGGGCGGCCACCCTGACCACCTTGATTGTTGATAAGGTCAACTATTCAACGTATAATTAAGATGTTTATTCCATAAAAATTTAATGATCCTTTTGGTCAAACTTATTTGTAAGTATATTTTGTATTGTAAGTATAATTTGTAAGTATGGGGATATTGCAGAATGATTCTACTACTTTTATAGGTTACAGTCTATATTTCTTTTATATTTTAAAATTATTTTTATCTGTAGCGCTGGACTTGTCGAACTGACCCCACGTCGATATAGAAGTCCCATTTCTAACCCAAGAGGGAATATGGATTTATTTCATGGGAAGGACACGAAGTAAATTTGAGGTTGACCACATGGGAATGGGACCCACACCGCACCGAACCGGGTGCCCTGATGACCTAGCTCTGACACACTAGGCCATCAAGACCAACTAAGTCTTATAGTTTGCTAAAACATGAGAAAATATAGACATCTGCAATATGAAAAAAAAAAAGTAACGAAGGATCAAAAACCTAGATTTTTGTCAAACGGATTAAACAATTTGAACTTCTTGTTGTTATTAATATTTAGAGCCGTAAAAAGTTTTTTAGCAACAATAATTTTTTACCACAATCTTGAAACAAAATGGCGGACCTACTAAAATTTCATTCTGCTTCTAAAAAAATAACAACCTTTCTTCGCCTGCCTAAAACGGTCAATGGATTAACTACGTAAGATTGAACCAGAAGCAAGACTTTGTAGGCTTAAATAGAGTAATTTTACTTTATCTTTACGTTTCGGGCAAAAATCAGGAGATCCAACAGTTTCTTTCTCAACGGGGAACTCAGGGGAACTAACACCCAACCAAGTCCATCAGGAGACTCTCCGGTACAACCTATATTTAAAGCATAACATGGTTATTCTAAAATTAATAAATTATTTATTCATGGTATCCGGCGTTATAGCATGAACAAATATAAACATAATTCAAGGATTTCAAGGCTGTGGACAGAAGTTTAAAACAAAATCGGGACTATAAAATGTTGTATTTGTTGGCTTCTAATAAAATGCACAATTCTGACTTGAGAATGAATTTGAATAATCATAAAGGTTGTATCCCTGTTTGATAATATAAAATTATTACTTAACTTCTCTCACTGAGGGCTGGACGCATTGCCTAAATTAAAAATAACTAGACGATACAGTAGAAAAACAATAATTTAAAGTGTAAATAAATGATTTCATTTTGTGAAATGTATTCCATTACGTAAATTTTACGTAATGGAATACATTTCACAATAATTTTATTCACAAACTTATTTTATAAAGCAAAACAAAATTATGTATGTATATATTTATATGTATATATATATATATATATATATATATATATATATATATATATATATATATATATATATATAATAACAGGGATAAAATTAATCCTGGCAATCCATTATCCTTCCTATAAATCGTGCTCAGTGTTATCTTTCATGTACGAAGGACGGGAAAAAACTAGTGTAATTAACAACCACGCCTTGAAATAAATGTATAATAATTTTTTTCAAGTAATTTTTTTTACCAATATTTGTTTTTATGTATCTGGCTTAATCTTTCAATATTGCTGTCAATATTATGTAGGACAAATGAACGAAAGCAGACAACAAGATAGATACGAGCTTTTAATCGAGGCCACTTCTATTTCCGACAATGACTACTCAATCAACACCGACTTGAGTTTCGGACTCTAGAGGCACACAAATTAATGGAAACAGTTGTTTGGCCTTTAACAATGCAGAGCATGTTTATTTCAAAATTAAGAACTAGTAAAATAAAAGGTATATTAAAAATATAACTAAATATAATAACTTGTAGAATAGTCCATTTTTTAAAATATCAGTATCAAATTTTTATGCATTTTTTATTTGATTTATCAATAATATCAGAGTCCCCAACTGTGAGAAAAAAAGCTGACAACCGACGAATTAGTAGCGAAGTGAGGTAAAACCAAACTCTGAACTAGTAAGAGCTGCCCAGTATGGAGCATGAAGCCTAAACACTGATGTGTCAGAAATCAGTCACGAATGTTCGCTAATGTGAAGTATAATAATTTGTAAAAATATTGGTTCCAACAAGTTGATAAAGTTGTGTCTTTCAACTTCTACAGTACAGCTGTTTATCTATCAATAGGATTTTTTTTTTTTTGCCATGAGTGGAACCTACAGAAGCTTTTCCTTAAAATACTTTGTGATATAAATTTCTGCTTGACAGTTTTCTATTTTTTAAGCGCTTGTCCGTAGACACCCAGCAAAACATGATAGTAGGGGCAAGTGCAGACGTCTGTTGTGTGACAAGTGTGCGTGATGTGCACTTACCCTCGCTAGTACGCTTACCCTCAGACAAGATTTAACTTTAAAAATTTAACTTTCGGTGATTACATCAGAATAATAATTCTTCAGGATTATCACATGGCCCAAAATCGCTCCTACTTGAATAACGAGTTTTTCAGATACGTCGTACTCACTCCTTCAGGAAGGAGCAAATGCTTACTAGGCACCATTAAATTGAATTATCAATCTCATAATAATGAACGTGATTGAAAAACTGGCTTGAATATAATATTTAAACATTAACTTCTAATCAGTTGACATCCGCATGATGCTATAGAAGGATCAATCTAATCAGGGATTGATAAATTATTTGTCTCTTCTATAAATTTGTTTTAATGAAAACTAGTTTTGAATGTTATACATTCATCCTCAGTTCAAGGTTTAAATGGATTATATCAAACAGAAAAGTTTGTACTGGTTTCTTCTCGCATTGAACTAACAATTAACAATTGTTAATACCAAAATCATAAAATAATTAATTTAAATAATATTTTAATTTATAAATAGTAATAAAAAAAAAAAACTTGGTATTTACTTGTACAAATATATTCGTTCAAGATAAAAGCAATTAACTGTCAGAATTCTAATAATACTGAATGATGTAATCGATAATTTACGAGTGGCTCTTTCTATCAGTGATACACTGAATTAGCATTACAATAATAATAGAATCCGATGAATCCTTATCAAATGATAATACTTTTTTTTTTAATTAAACGAATGAGATAGATTTAAAAAAATTCATTCCGAATCACGCCTAGAACATTGTGCGCTACTACGATGGATGTTGAAAAAACAAAACAAACTCTTCTTAACATTCGATTAGAACTGAAACAGTCATGACTTTTGGAGAACTGAAAACTAACAAAGCTCTGATAATATCTCGGAGCGTAAATCTACTACAGGCAAAGTGGCCTGCTAACACGAAAACCGTTAACACACGAATATCTACTCCTCGCCGATCATAACACGAACAAAACTAGAATTCATTTACTTGTCAACAGGAAATTAGTTACAAAATGGGAATTAGAATTAATTAATGAAAAGAACACATCTCGAAAATACCGGTAAACAACTAATCTATCGACGTTCCTTCAATTAAGGCGCCCCATCAGGAGAGAAACAACAAATACATTTACAGCACATCTCACATCAATAGTCTACGAAGAGACATTACCTAGAGACAGCACAATTACATTACCTTACATTCAATCAAATACTGAAGGAAAAGGTATGTGGCTGATGAAGGAGGAATGATGTGCTGTTTCAGGTTGATTAGTCTTTTTAGATTGTTGATGTAAGATGTGCTGTATTTGCTCTGCATATTTCATTTTATGAAGCCTGAATTGAAAAAACGTTGACTGGTTAGTTATTTACCGGTATTTTAGAGACTGAAGGCTTTGTCCTAGTAATCTTCTAATTGTATTATAACTTTTAATTTATGTCTCTTTTTGAGTTTTTGCTCTTTTATATTCATTTTATTTCACTGCCTGAAAGAAAAAAATCAGAATAAAAAAAGTTATTTAAAAAGTAACCTTGATAAGATTTTCCAGGATAGCCCATAAAAAATTATGTCCTACATAATAAACCTACAACATCCTTCCCTACTGTATCCTTTGTTAATGTTCCGCTTATCCTTGTAGAACGAACCAGCTACTCCTGTAATCAATTTGACAAACGACCCTCATAGAATTTTCATTATGTGAATCAACCGGAAAGTGCGCCTAGATTATGACGGCAGTGGCACTAGACCAGAGAGGCATTTTGTGGAAGAACTTTATAGTGTAGGGTTTTTCTTTGTTTTTCTCATTTGTTGTTTTTTTTTCTTCATTGTCAGGTCTATTTGGCCACCTCGTTGAAATTCCTCCAAAACCCAATCCTTACAATCTAAAATCCTTAATACTCCTTACTCTGTCAGAAATAAAGTATCCATAAAAACCTGATTTAGCCAGACATCAAAAAGAAGTATCACGGGACCTTCTAACATAGAATAGTCATCGTAGTGCTACAAATGGATAGTTTCTTCATAAGTCAATGTCATATTGTTAGAGTCTTAATTGTCTCAAATTTACTTATTGCAGCCTTTTTACAAATTTCAATAAATAAATATTAGTAACATTATAAACAAAAAATAATTTTGTTATAGTCGGGGAGCCAGTGAGAAAATGATTGATTTATTAATTACAAGGTAATACAAAGCCATACCCCCAAGAATAGACTATAAGTGAAGTATATACACAGGTAATAATGACGCCATCTTCAGCGGCTCAGATAGCAACCCTACTCGCAGCGCATAAAATATCTCCAAAAATCCTCTTTTACATAGAATTTTTCCCTTCTGTGCCCATTTAAGCCCAACTGCAGGAGGCAGAACCCGAAAAATGGCGGCGATTGACCTATACTAAAATATGAACCTAAAAGACAGCCTATTTTGGTTTATTATTTTCAATAATAGACCTTTGGAATCGGCCAAGAAAAACTTGTTGTAACCCCCCTCAAAATTTGAGATTTTACGTTTCAAGATACGTAGAATCCAAATATCGAATAAAACAAAATCCGTCCGCAAATTTTATTGTGCTTTGCCATAATGCTTTTATTGTATTTATACGAAATCTGATGAAATTCCCTACAAAACGAAATAAAAATCATTTAAATCGGACCATTATTATCTGAGACATGAGCGTAATGAACTTCGTAGACTGATTCTCCGAGTGGCTAGTCATCATGGCTCTAGGCTTCCTGACTTATCTATTGGGCTTCTGACTTCCTCGTATCTTTCTGCTTTATCCTTCCTTGGATTATTTTTGAACTTCCTTTAGCTTCCTTAGTCTTTCTTTTTTTCTTTCCTACTGAAGTGCACATCAAATATTTCCTCTGTATCATTTTACATCACAGCCTACTTGCATTGACACAGTTTTTTAAATTAACACTCCCAGTTCGGCACTCTCACGGCGATCATCTTGTGACAAGCTTCAAATTTCTTTTCCTTTGGTGGATACTGCTTAATATTTTTTACTTGGACAGAATTGATATTTTTGAAATATTACTAAGTGGAATATTGTGAAATAATTTGCAGCGTTTTTAAATTTAGCATCTTTCTCTTTTATTTTTGTTGGCATAAGTTTAAATTTGGGTTATAGGTAGATTAATCTTTAATAAATTAAAATATAAGTCCACAATAAAGAAACTGGAAAATTCACTTCATAATAGTACTGGAAAATATAAAAATACTTTTTTAATATGACGATAAAATTTTATGTTTTTATTCATCTTAACGAGGATTATATTTAAAAAATAAAATGGCTCGTCGAACATTCGACGTTCATAAAGTATTTTATATTTGATGGCATAACTTAAGATTGAGGAATAAAAAGTTATTTTACATAATTATATTATGTAGAAACGAGAATGTCGTAGATAGACCCTGTGGAATGGGGGGGCCCTCCTGGGGCTCACCCAGCCTCTATAAAATGGGTACCCTGAATTGGGGGGAAAAACCTGGCGGTTGAGCGTGATCTCGGCCGAATAACCTTCCTGCACAACCGTTGGCCTAGAAACAGTACGGTCCTTACCAAGTACTGAACCCAAGACCCTTCACGGGTTGTACTGGTACAGTATTTTTTTTTTTTTTTTTGATACTAGAATATGAACGATAGTTGACACAGTCTACTCCCATCTTACATAACAGTTCCGTCAACGCTGTTCCTTATAAAACCGCTTTAAAAACATCGATTTTAAAATAAGCTATTTTAATTAATTAATTAAATTTGTAATTTTAAGTTTTTAACCTTAATAAAATGAACTCGGATGATTATGCAAAATATTTTCAAATTGCCGGAGCATTGGCAATACTGTTTATTTGTCGAACAAATGCTTATTCTTAAAGAGATGCGATTTGCATTGAGAACGACAAAAAAAAAAATAGCATGGTAAAAAAAAAAAAAAAACAATTTTGCAATTATTTTCAATAAATTTGAATTTACGGTATCAAATCTTCTTGGATCCTTAGTAATGGGGTACATATTTCTGCTTCAGACTGTTAGATTTCGAAGCTCTCCAAAAATTTTAGTTTGGCATCAAGTTCACTTTTTGAACTTTGTTTCCGGGATTATTATTATTTTTTTTTTCGATGAGGCCTACAAGGGACCAGGCAACAATTTAATTTTTCGTTCCTTGTTTTTTCTCTTTCGTTCCTTCCAAAATTCCATCATCATTTCCCCAAGCCTCATTTCCTTTCCTCAGTCCATTTCGGACTGGTTCACTTTGGTTCTTGATTGCCACAATTTTCATTATCATTGTTATTATTCTTTGAGCTTAATTTATTCTTTTTGTTTTCCTCAAATGTAAGTATTTAATACTCCAATATTAACTGCTATGATAGAACAAAAGCAGTAGATGATTAACAGGAAAAATAAAAAGGGATAAAAAGTGCCATAACCCTAAGAAGTCTTTTCCTCAACAGCAAGTTTTTATGAGGTAACATCTAATGCCAGATGTTTTGAAGTACACGACATTCAGCTACGGTTGAAGAGACATAATGGGCAATTACGACGAAACGAACGTTCACTTCAAGAATTACAAGGACCCGAGGAATTTCAGACAAGGAATATCTAGAACAATATCAAAGCAACAACAAACTCCACAGATATTTAATTCAATAATATACTTATAATAATATAAAAACCTTGGAAAATCATGTTATTCATACGTTTCACGAATAAAGTTCTACAAGTAATATGATATTCTTACTCATTTTATTCTTGTTTGATATAATAGCTTCGTGATTTTGAAGAAATATTTATTATGAATAAACCAAAAGAGTACTCATTTTTATAACAAAGAAACTTAATTTTATCCTAAGATTTTTGCACCTTAAAACCCCCCATAAAATATGTTTATTCAAGCTGGAAAATTATAAAGTTGGGCTTGATTCTAAATAAAATTAAAAAAAAAAAATGTTAAAAAAATTAACAAGTAGTATAAAGAAACAAAATAACGATCCAGCATATTATTTTTAATTATTTTGAATACAATTTTAAGCAGAAACCAAATTTAAGTTCTTGGGCACTTTAATGTTTAACTTTGCCAAAAGACTCAAAGCCATATTAGTCGCGATAGAGTAAATATATTCATTTTTTGAAATAAAGTGCCACGGAACTTTCTTAACGTGATAAGATGAATTTAAAAAAATCATTAAGGTGCGGAAAAGTGTTTTTTTTTTTTTCACATAACAATGTAAAAAATAAAAAAAATTCGGAAAATAAAAAGAAAACACGTAATAAGGCCTAAAAGTATGGAATAAATAAGTTTTAAACAACTGAAGTCGATCAAAAACTTTTCGCAAAAAAGCTAAAAATCCACAAAATATAGACCTTTAGGACCATTTATAACAGGGCTTTGAATTATCACAGAAACTTATTTTGGGGCTTTAATTACGGCTGTTGTTAGAGCCTATCTATAATAAAAATTTTGTGCCAACAAAATAATAACTTTCCCCGAAGATTGGGAAAATGTAAATACAGTTGTTCTGGAAAAGAGATTTGAACTAAAACCAAAATGGTTTCGATGTTTCTCTACAATTCTATTTTCATGAAATATATGTGAGGTTCAATTAAATACCTACAAAACGCCTTTGAACATAGTGCTATTTCTCGCTACGGCGGCCAGCGGAGAGGTTGAGTAGAAGTGACGAAGGGAAGGGGAAGCTTATCAATCGCCGGCCGGGCTTCCAGCGCTGCAAAGTGATTGAAAGGCTTCCCCTCCCCTTCGTCACTTCTCCTACTAAACTTCTCCACTGGCCGCCGAAGCGAGAAATAGCCCTACGTTCAAACGCGTTTTTAGGTATTTAATCGAACCTCACACATATTTCATGAAAATAGAGTTGTAGAGAAACTCCTCGAGAACAAATAGCGATTTGAAAATTGGCACTAGGACCATTTTGGCCCTTGTTAACATCCAGGCCCTTTTTCCAGAACACCAGTTCTTACATTTTCTCAATCTCCGGGAAGAATTATTATTTTATTAGTACAAAATTATTATTATAGAAAGTCAGTAATACCAGCCACAATTAAAGTCCCAAAATAAGATTCTGTGATAATTACAAGTCTTGTAATAAAATGGCCATATTTCGCGATTTTTAATTTTTTGTTGACCGACTTCAATTGTTTAAAATACAATTTTTTATTTTTAGACGCTATTACGTGCAATTTTTTATTTTTCCGAAAACAAAATTTCATCTCAAATATGAAAGAACACTTTTCGGCACCTTTATGAATTATGCTACATACCAATTTTATCTGAAACATATACAATTTGTTTCTAATATTTTTCTCCTAATTATCGCGTTGAGAAAGACACGTGGCAATTTATTTCAAATATATATTTAGAATTTCTTTAGGACTATATTTAGAATTTCTCCCATAATAAACTTATAATTGAACGAGAGTAAGCGGGGTCCAGTTTCAACTCAACCGTTCGGCATTTCTTCTGTCTCTTCACTTTGTTAGATCATCTTCAAATTTGGCACAAATGTACCTTGAAGTAAAAAAGAATGACAAATGTGTAGCCGATTCAATTAATTCCGATTCAAGATGGCGGTCGTTTCAATGGCTCCGTTTTATCAAATTTTACATGAACATTCCTTGAACGCATTTAAAAGGACATTTCTAGAGTCCATATTTTTAAATTTTGTTATGTGATTCGGATGGTAAAGAGAAAACAAAATCAAATAATTAAAATGATTGTGAGGATATTAAATTACATTTAAAAAAAAAAAAATGAAAAATTTGTATAATCTGAGATTATTTGAGAATTTCCTTTGATTTGCTAACAGGAATCTTGTCAAATTCTGGCGATATTTTGACATTGAGATCTGCAAATATATTACTGATGTCGTCGATATTACAAGAGGACAATGCGAACTCTTTCGGAGGCGAAAGACGTTCATGCAAAGTCACATTTGTATTTAGCAAATTTGCGTTGTGATTGGAATTAACGGATGCAAAATAAAATAAAAATCTCTAAATTGGTTCATGAGCACTATTTTTGAGATTTATGTTATATATATTATGTTATATATAATATATTATGTTTTTTTATTGAGAGGATGATGTTCCTATGTATTACAATATTATGAACTAATGTTAAGTGTCTGAGAAACGAATAATTGCATACACATTATGAAGGATGTATTGTAGTTTCTGAATTAAAAGCTAAAGCATGATAAAGTTTAAACTGAAGAACTTCAAGCTTGGGTTAATAATACGGACCATGGCATGACTCAAGTGCGATCGAGAATGCCCATAAGCGGTCGAGGACAGTGACTAACGGTCTGCCGGAGTACCGTAAGACACTCCGCAACCAGCATCAATAAAGAGGGCATTGCTAGGAGA
This sequence comes from Rhaphigaster nebulosa, assembly GCA_948150685.1. Lineage (NCBI taxonomy): Eukaryota > Metazoa > Arthropoda > Insecta > Hemiptera > Pentatomidae > Rhaphigaster > Rhaphigaster nebulosa. Next base: position 50,030,823 of record OX411312.1, on the reverse strand, counting down.
GGGTTTCCTATTGTTGAGGCTATGGCGTTGACATAAGGTAAACAAAGCAACAAATAGAATATTTTCAAAAGGAACAAAAAATCAAAACTGATAACCTTTTCTGAATAGCCAAATCTCAACCAGAATTATAGCCCTGTTTTCGAAAAAAATTCACGAGAGAGCCATAATCAAGTATAAAATTAGAAACGGATTCGAATGTATCAGTCTGATATTTCGACACAGATAATAATAAAAATAACAAGTACCCAGGAAGTAGCAGGTAACAGCGACAAAATTAAGTATCATTTTCTTTAAGTAAAAACATTGATCAACACTATTGATTGAAATGATTACTAGGATGAAGATTTGGAAGTATATAAATCATATCAAGATAATTATGATGTTCTAAGTTTTGTAAAGGATTACATTGATGTTGAAATTGCTAACCATTGACTAATGAAAATAATAATAATGTAAAAATTAATTGAAATTAAACTAATGCGTTATTTACACACGCTATAGTAAAAATATTGTTTAGATTGTTTCAGCTGTAACTCGTTACTTTCGTAAATGTTACAAATATACACATTTTCAGACAGTGGATCGTCGTTATAACGCCTTATTATACGGGGACTCGGATATAACGTGGCTCAACGTGTGATCCCTGTTTCAAGTTAAGTCTATAAATAACTTGACAACGTATTATAATTTTTCTCATATTTTGGAATACATTATAGAATAAAAATAATAAAAGAAAAACATAAATAATCTTTTATAGAGATTCCCAGACTTAATGCTACTTCGTATCATTTCCACTTTTCAGATAACTGGGCATGCGACTTGTCTCAATTTACCATATGATGTTAGTATTAAAGATTCGTCTTCATAAAAAAAAAAAAAAATGATTTAAAAAAATAAATTATTATCAAATAAAACATTATTCGTTTAAGAAAATAAAGTTAAAAAATCCAAAGTCAAAAGTTTATCAATTTCACATAACAGCAACAAAACCATCACCAAATAAGTAAATAAAAGTATATCCCAAAGAAATTTGGACATTGTGAATAAAAGCATCAATATTATTAAGTTTGGAGTATATTGTTTTTGATTTACGGTAAGAATCAACTTGATTCTTAATTCTTCTTCAACATTGAGCAATACAAAAAAAAAAAAAAAAAAAAAAAAAGCAACAAAACCACCACCGAATAAGTAAATGAAAGTATATCCCAAAGAAATTTGGATATTGTGAATAAAAGCATCAATATTATTCAGTCTGGAGTATATTGTTTTTACGGTAAGAACCAACTTGATTCTTAATTCTCCTTCAACATTGATCAATACAAAAAAAAAAAAAAAAAAAAAGCAACAAAACCACCACCGAATAAGTAAATGAAAGTATATCCCAAAGAAATTTGGATATTGTGAATAAAAGCATCAATATTATTCAGTCTGGAGTATATTGTTTTTGATTTACGGTAAGAATCAACTTGATTCTTAATTCTTCTTCAATATTGATCAATATAAAAAAAAATAAATATTGGTAATTTACGGAAGAAGTTGGCCAGGTTGTGCGGTCAAAGACTAACACTAATAAGTAAGATTTATTTATTTTGTGCCAACCTTCATACAAGTTGTCTTTTTAATTAATAGGTTTCAATACTATACTCTGTGTAAATAACGCATTATTTTAATATATCATATTATATTTATATATATATATATATATATATATATATATATATATTTATTATATATATATTTATATATATATATATATATATATATATATATATATATATATATATTTATTATATATATATTTATATATATATTTTATCATATCATGTATTATGTACTTCATTGTTTCATGATCTTTCCTTCACTATTTTCATGTAACTGTACTTTATCATTTTTTTACAATACATAGTGTCATCTTTTTCTTTTTATACTTCATATATTTTTATCTTGTTTCTAATTTCAGTTTTTATCATTTTTTACTGTTACTGGTACTGCCTCTGTCGTTTTCAATGTTGTTATTTTGTTTTGATGGCCTAAAACTTAGGCCGAAACGTTGGCACAAAATAAATAATAAAATAAATAAATAATGTGTTAGTCTTTGACCGCACTCTCCTCCCCCTCTCCCAACTTCTTCCTTAAGTATATGTAGATATTGACCGTAGGGTCAACCAAACTCACTCCAATTTGTAATTTATATTAATTCAGCACCTACATAATATGACTTTTTAAGTACGCAAGGAATGTCTGTTATCAAATATTCGTTCCTTATAAGGGGTTAGGGTTGGGATATCGAAACACGATATATCGAATTTGAAAAATCGACATTTTCTATCGATATCTTAGCATCCGATATTTTATCGATATTTTACGATCGATATTTTACAACGATATATCGATGATACCGATAAACTATATTAATTTATTTGATGCTACGTTTGGTGAATCGTTACCCCAAAATGGCGGAGGTTTACAGTTTTAAGACCTGACTTACTGGACAGCACTATAGCCTGGGGTGGGCCTTAGCTTTCATTACGGTATCAGACCACTACTACCTGCACAATGCTTTTCTCTTCCAATTTGTTATTCCCAGTGTACGCTAATCTCCTTCTACGTCATGCAACCATCGTCATCTCGGGCGACCTCAACCTCTTGTGCCTTGCATAGGGATGAACAAGATCTTTGGCATTCTCATTGCATGGCCTAACCATTGTATTCGCCTCGCCTTTACGAAGTGAACGATGACACATTGGCCGTACAGCTCAATGTTTTTTCGTATTGGCAATTCCCCCTCGTCAAGAACAGGCCCATAAATTTTCCTGAGCACTTTCCTTTCAAATATTTTAAACATTTTTATAGTGACACTGCAAAGGGTCCACGTTTCCGAAGTGTACGTCACAACGGGTCTCACTAACGTTTTGTACAAATTTATTTTTGTTTTTCATAAAAAAAAGGAAGAACCGAAAAGTTTAATATCGGTGTAATAGGCGCGGTTCCAGCCACAATTCTTTTATCGATCTCTGCAGTTATTTTATTGACTGTATGTATATCAAATATGCCGAACGAACCCGAGTTTGTCCGAAGTAAGATTAGTCTTTGATATCGAAATCAAAAATACCATTACTTCAATTGTCTTACATATTAGGAGCTTGACTGGGTTATAATTTATCTATGCTAAGAATTTATGATAATATTTTTATTATTTTATATTTAAAAATAATATGGATCGATCACTCATCAAATTGGAATAAAATAGACAATACCATTAATGTAAGTATATTGTAGAATATATATCTATTGATTTGATCATTGGTTTAAATATAGAACATGTTGATTTATGGATATTATAGAGTAAATATGGGAATAAAAAATATTTAATTCGCAAACAACAATTAGTAGATAAGGTTTATATACAAATAATGTTAATTAATCTTATGTGAAGACAAATGGATAATAAATATATTAATAAACAAATATAAATGGTGATTGTACTGAGATGTATATCGGATGAATTACATGCTTTTAGAATGCACAATGCAATCAGAAAATTTATACGATAAATAATTATTTTAGAAGATTGAAGGTTTTATTATTGAAAAACTTGTAGAATATAAAAAAACCTGTACCACTACAACACATGAAGGGTCTTGGGTTCAGTACTAGGTAAGGACCGTACTGTTTCTAAGCCAATGGTTGTGCAAGATGATTTGGCCGAGATCACGGTCAATTGCCAGGTTTTTCCCCCACTTTATAGAGGCTGGGAGATCCCCAGGAGGGTCTCCAGATCCACGGCTGATAACAGAATAAATAATTATCTACAACAGCCGGCCTCGAACCCGGAACCGAGAGCATGGTAACAAAGTGCCTTACTACATTACTTACTGCCTTACGCCGCTCCCGTGTAGAAGAATATAATATATATTAAATGAGACTAAAGATAAAGAAGAGTTAAATTTTTTTTTTTGCTTAAGTATAATTCTTTTCTTTCTTTTTAATAATGATTCATTGCTAATAAAAATATTGATTTATAAATAATATAATATAACATAACCTTCTTCGCAGTTTAACATTATAGTCATTTAGTGCACTTATCTTTGCTTTTAGATTCATTTCCTTTATATAGCGATATTTTTCTAGCGATTATCAGTGGATATCGATATATGGTTTCGGGATGTCATAAAATATCGATAGTTTACACTGGATGTCACAGCGCATTAAGGAGTTACTGTGAGAGAAAATTATTGTAGAAATTTAAAAAAATCGTCTTTTATAAAATAATGTCTAGTAAATTAAAAATTCCTCAACTTAAACTTCCATTCCCCCCGCTAATTGCTGCTCGGTATTATCAAGTTACCAAGCCTGCTGGCAGTCGACCGTATGCAAGACGTGTTCTCGCTACCCGGTGTCATTAAAACAGCCAACAGTGAAAGCGGTCTTCATTCTAAGGTGGCAACTTTTCCACATTCCTTCATGCCCTCGCAAGCATGAAGTAATCTCTATAGCATGTCAATGAAGATGAAAATTCGATTTAATGCGAAACGAGAGAGAAGAATGCACCCAAGACCATCCACATCATTCCAGATAAATAACACTGGCTGACAAAAAAATTGATTGTCTTTTATCACCCACAGATTTGGTACAATGTCACTTCGTTACGAATTAGACTGTCAAAGCATATGATATAAATTAAAATATTGTAAAATTGCATATAGCATCCGCAGTTAAACCAAAGTACGGTAGACTCCGGCTTAACTGGCTCTTTATATTAACCGGCGGTAAAAATAAATAAATAAAAAATTCACAGAGTAGAATAAATATCTTCAGCATTTACGCTATCACTAAATTAGTTATAGACATAATATTGCACTGAACAGCGAGTATATGCTGCAGCATTCGAAATTCTTTTTGTTTTTAAGTGGAGAGACTATTATTTTGCTGAGAAAATACAAATTCAGTAAAAAAAAAATATATATTTTATATATATATATATATATATATATATATATATATATATATATATATTAAATTGGTATAATAAAATTAACATAAACATATATTAATATACATAACGTCGGCATACAACTAAAACTTACCCAATTAAATTATACTATTTCAAGATATAAAGTTTATATCGTAATATATTAACATCATATTGCCAAAATATACTATCAACTTTTTTTTGTGGTTTAGGTGATGAAGTCCAATTCAATAAAAAATAAAAATAATGGGCTGTCATTTTACTTCACATAAACGTTGGTTTAATTAACGTTTATTTAACCAACGTTTATTTAATTCTTTCAGTATAACTATAATAATTATAATCGAGTATGAAAAAATCCGTATAATAAACACTTTTCATTTCCACATAAAATGTACTTGATTATGGCATGTATAGCAGAAATGTAGTGAAAAAATTAAATAAATGTTGGTGAAGTAAAATAACAGCCATTATTTTATTTATAATATTAACAAAACGGCTGCTTTTTAGCATTTTAGTACCTAATAGCAATTACACTGTTGTTATTTTATTATACGTTTTTAATATTATTAATATAATTAATAACGAGATCAGTATTAGTTGTATGGCCTATAGATTGAATTTTGTATTGTATTAGAATTTTTATCTTATCCTACCAGTTAAATTAATATTAGATTTTTTTTTCATTTAGACACAGTGATCACATAAATCACCGGTTAGTAACTGCGGTACTCGAAACGGAGTACCCAAATTTTGATATATTATAAAGTATAAAACAACAATAACAACATTATGAAAATATTAATTTTATTTATTGTTTTATATTGTATTTGCAACTGCGTTGCACCGAATCTAGCAAATTTGGTGTTGTTCTTTTATGTCCTCGAACTGCCTGATTGTGTGTCTTGAATTTTGACTGTTAATTTTTATTTATATCTTGTATATTGGTTGTACCAGGTCTCTTGGCCAATGCCTTTTTAACCTCAGTCCAGGCCGTTCGGGGGATGAAAGAGATAGGACTAATGGATTGGGTTGATTTTGAATAGAAGAGTAAAATGTGGTGTATTTGGTGCGAATCTAAGATTTTATTGTAGGAATGTCCATATCATTGTGTAAAGTGTGATTCGTAGTAAAAACATGTATGAATATTAATATATAAACACCAATCGCAGTAAACAACGAGAAACATACAGCTATGTAAAACACAAGCATCGTGGTCCATAGATGGCCCTAACGAAAAAAAAAATATATTTATAACGAAATATGAAAATAAAAATATAAAAGAACATTATAAAAATATAAAAGAACAACAGCAATGGTGATAATAACGCTACCACATTATCAATTGTAGAGGATGAAGATAAATATAGAAATAAACTAGAAAGAGAATTTCAATTTTTTCACAATCCGATTCTGTCAACTAAAAGAGCCGACATATTTTAAAGGCACTGAAAACTACCGATGAAAATCACGAAAGCATTGAGCGAAAAAAAACTCCGGGTCTGGATGCTGTAGATGAAGTTGATAACGAATTCGTAGGATGTAGCTTGCATATGGCAGTCGTTCGAAATAAAATATACATGGTGTAGAAAGTGCCAGCTATTAATATGAAAATACTAAGATAAAAAGGACCAGTTAATATTTAGTTAATAATTCAAAATAAAAATAAAAATCAAAAGGGAAAATTCCAACCTGCGAATGAAGAACGATCAAGAATAAAAAAAAAAAACAGAGTTATGATGTAAGAATCCTAGCACAATAACAAGGTATTTCCCCTGATCTATTGAAGGGGAAACACTATATTTATAGAACAAGGATCTCCCAGACTCCAGAGTCAATTTAGGGAACAGAAAACTAATTTTATGGACTCTAATCCAGGCAGTTGAGAGAGTTGTTATTCGCTTGAGAGCTAACTCACCACGAAACAATATTTAAAGTACAAGAGTGTCATCAGTTTCTTAAACGATTCAGGAAAAATATCCATCAAACTAAAAACCAAGATCAGTAAATATTAATCTAGACAGTACAAAACAAAATATTGCAGTTTATACCTGTAAACTAAGAGGGTTACAGAAGCAATTAATGAAGAAAAACTAGAGATTTTATGTAAATCAAGTGTAATATTATTTTACAAAATTAAAACCTTCGGTTAAGAAAAATACAAATTGAAACAAGAAAAAAAACATACAAAATCTTCGGTTTTCCAATTATACACTTCTAGGAAACAAGGTAGAAAAGAGAAAATTGAACCCAAATCAAGGTGTCTAGAAAAGTATGTTGAAGAAATTCTGAATTTTCCATATTTTTAACAAATTTTATCAGACCAAAAATAGCAAAATTTTTAATCGAACAAGAAATTTTTTATTTAATCTCTCCCTCTTCAAAATTTGAGGTTTTATGTTCCATGATAAAAGTAAAGAAGAGCAGTCGAGATTAGAGATTTTATACGCCCAGATCTCGGTCAATTGTGAAGATAGGAGGAAAATATTAAGTGTTTTAGAATTATTATACCAAAAACTTACAAAAAAATAAAATAAAATAATAATAAAAATCTATCCAACTGCTTTTGGTTTATTATTTTCAGCAATAAAATAATCCTTTGTAATCGACAAAGAAAAAAAAATGTTAACACACCATCACAAAATTTGAGGTTTTACGCTTCAAAATACGTAGAATCCAAAAATCAAATTAAAAAAAAAAAATTAGTTCATTGCCCGCGGCTTTCCTCCGAGGGCCGATTTGTTTAAGATTTGGCACCGAAGTCCAGGATAATCCTCGGAATTCAACATTGCCATACGCTACATCGTTTCAAAATAGTACGCCCATAAATCGGCCATTTATGATGATAGGGGTAAAATATAAAATACATACAAGAATTTAAAATTGTTCTCTATTTATTTATTTATTAAATCTTAATTATTTTATTTACTAATGTGTTTTAGAATCATTATACCAATGCCTGAAGTCTTTAAAGTCCAATGAAGTCTACGATCTATATTCCAAGAAACTGCAAATTATGCCCGTTCTAGAATTTTAACCCAGAATTTTCTCTCCACGACTGTTTTCTGTTTTTTTTTTTTTTTACTCCCCTACTTTTTCAAAATTAAAAATTAGTTGATTTTTCCAGGTTACTAGACACCCTGCAAATACGCAACAAAGAATCAGCCGAAAGTTTTGTGAAATTGTGTTTTATAAGCTATATTTATAAATTTTTTTTCAAGATTTCTCATTTCGCAACAAAAAGCTAAGACACAACGTTATTACATAACGCAGCTGGGACCTGGGTTTTTGTTGTGAAATAAAAATTCTTGAATGATCGATATTGCTTATAAAACATGATTTCATAAATAATTGAACATTTGTGTTCAATTAGCCTCTACAAATGTACAATGCCCTGCTGAGGGCCAAGAAGCTGAGCTAAATGGTTGTTTCCTCCAAAGAGGCTCACTTCAATTATTAGCTATTAACAGTGTAATTAGAAACATAGCCGTGACGAATTAACAATCGCTTCAGAACAATAAGGTAATAACAACGGATTTAATCGAATCGTGGAAACCTCAATAGATTCACGGCAAAATCTAACATTCAATGACAGCACAAAAATGAATTTTGACGCTTCAATGCAGCATCAAAATTAAAAAAAAAAGAAATTAACAATTGGTGTAATGATTCTGAAGTTTATATTTTTCGTCAATTATCATAAATTACTGATTAGGGATTGATAAATTATTTGCCACTTCTATAAATTTATTTTATTGAAAACTAGTTTCGAATGCTATACATTCATCCTCAGTTCTAAAAACACACAAAAAATCCAAAAATACCCAGCATTTAAAATAGAAAAAACACTATCCTCATATTTCTCTTCTCCTAATGACAAAATAGACCTTTTCCAAAAAAGCGGAGTATACGAACTAAAATTGTAATGATTGTGCAGCCAAATTCGGGAAAAATTGGCAGATCGCTAAATCAGACATCAAAGAAACATATACATATGCACGTAATAATAAGACAGACAATTCCAACTTTGCAATTCATTTAAATGAAAAAAATCATAAATTCATCAAAGACTCAGGAGTTAAATTAATACATCACATTGAAAATTAAATATATATGAAGCACTTGGAATAATAAAATCCTTCAAATCCAATCCAGATTTTTGCTTAAATGACCAATTAAATATCTCCAATAGTCCAATCTTAAATTTATTCCCATCTTTAATAGAAAAACCAATTACTTACCGGCATTACTGGAAAAACACTGACCCTTAAACCGTTTTCCTATAAACATCCTACCTACCTTTCATTGTTAGTTCAATGCGAGAAGAAACCAGTACAAACTTTTCTGTTTGATATAATCCATTAAAACCTTGGCGAATACCAACATGTATTTGATTTCTTGTCTTAATTAAATTCATAATTCATAAATGTTTTATAATACTGATTTATATTAATCTAATTTAATACGTATAATAATACCAAACTATATTTTGAATTGCTTATTTTTGAATTTTTTGTGTTTTTAGAACTGAGGATGAATATATAACATTCGAAACTAGTTTTCAATAAAACAAATTTATAGAAGTGGCAAATCATTTATCAATCCCTAATTAGATTGATCCTTCTATACCATCATGCGGATGTCAACTGATAAATGACTGAGGTATAACCGTATGAAACCTCCGGCTGCCATTTCGGTTTAAAACGGCTGATGGTAATGTCGAGTGCCGAAGATCATTCTGAGGTGAACTGTGACTTTGGTGCTAAATTAAAATATTTGGTGTGTCCTCCCCCACACAACTTTTCTTACTGCTTTGGATGCCCAATAAAAAAAAAATGTTAACTGTATCTTTTGCTATTATTGGTCCGATAAAGATTTTTTTTTTTTTAAGCATAGCTTTGTAAACGATTTAATTATCTTTCAAATATGCTTTAGGAATAATCCAGGAGATGTGCAGTTTTTAACTTATTCGAAAAAGTAAATGGGTTTTCATAGCAACATTAACGTGGCTGTTCAATACTTTTGCTAATAACTGTCCGATTTTAATGAGTTTTTTGTTTTGTAGAGAATTATATAATATTTCGAATCGTCACAAATTAATTTTATTTTGAATAATTACAATGACAATACCTTTCGTACGTAGGTGGTAAAGAACTTTTTAAAAAAATCCGTTATCTAGTCTTGGAGAAAAGCCGCAGACGGACAGATTTTTTTTTTATTCGACTTTTGTATTATACTTATATTGAAATGTAAAACCTCAAATTTTGAGGAGGGATTAATTTTTATTTTTTATGGTCGATTGCAAAGGTTCATTATTAAAAATAATAAACCAAAAATTACTGTTGGAATAAAGGAAGAAACAATTAAATTAAATGTTAGTAGACCACAACTAGAACAAATACAACGATAATTTTAAGGGAAACTAATTGGAGAACTCATTAACGTCAATGCTCTCACCAACGACAAGTACCATAACCTAGGTGGTTAATGACGATAGATAGATTATATGTAATTACCACAAGTGACATTAAAACAATACCAATTTATCGCATTTGTAAAAACCTAGTTTTATTCTACTAATTTTTAAATATATTTACACACTTTATATTTTATTTAAAACCCATTTTTTTATTAGTTTATTTATTTTTCATTGCTCAGAAAAAAACGATAACTAAAACGGTAGAAATTTTATAAGAGATATAGAGAGGATAAATAAATTTATCTTTATTCAATATCGATGAGGTATTTTATTATTAAAATTAGATTTATAAGAAATCTATTTTTTTTTTGTTTTTTTACGCTTTCCTGTTCAAAGATTCTTGCAGCTGCGATGGAGAAACTTCATAAACATTTAAGCACATACTTTTCGAGGATAACATTTTTTTTTTTTTTTTAATACTCAAAAAATGTATGGGAGACTAGGGTATGTTGCCATTTATTTTTCGATTTTTCAATGTTTTCGGGGAATACTTGAAATAATTAATAATAATGAAATAATTAGTAATTAATAGTGATATTACATTCTGTCTCAGCAAGGACAATGGTAATAGTGATCAAAGAAATCATTCAAACCATATTTTAAAAAAATAAATAATAGTATTATGCCTTATTGGGAGCGGGGTAGCTCAGTGGGTAAGGCACTGCGCTACTAATCTCAAGGTATCGGGTTCGAGACCGGCTGAGGCAGATAATTATTTATTCTGTATTCAGTCGCGGATCGACCCTGTGGGATCGGGGGACCCTCCTGGGGCTCACCCAGCCTCTATAAAGTGGGTACCCTTAATTGGGGGAAAAACCTGGCGGTTGAGCGTGATCTCGGCCAAATCACCTCCTTACACAACCGTTGGCTTAGAAACAGTACGGTCCTTACCCAAATACTGAGCCCAAGACCCTTCACGGGTTGTAGTGGTACAGGTTTGTTTTTTTTTTTTTTTATTATGCCTTATTAGTATAGAAACAAAAAATAAACTTAATAAAAAATAAATAAATAAATAATATTAAATAATAAAATAAAATAAAAGTAGAATCTTAAAGGCAGATATACTTATATATACTATAAATATAGCGAAACTCGAGCCAGCCTTGTTCCGCCACTTAAAGATGGAAAAGCATGGCTCCAGGTTATCCCAGCGCTTCTCACTCAATCCCGTCACTGGCATTGAAAGCAAGTGGAGACTGAGCGATGGCGCTATAGCCGCAGACATGCAGAACTCGAGTGGAGAATCTGACCATTGCCAGAACTCCAAAATACATACATATTTACAACAGGTCTCGGGGCCACTGCCGTTTCAATCTTCGAGGAGGATTGTAGGGGATGGGTGGAGATAGAAATCGTGCTAAAGGATTAGGATGATGAGTAAGGTTCTGGTGAAATTTGAAGAATTTGGATGGAATAAGGGTCCATTAATTAAATTCGTCTTTAGGTAATCCTAAAAACACTTTTCCTAAACGACTGCGATTATGCCACCTAACCACGCATAATGTGATGTGGATAGGGATACTTATAATTTTCGTGGAAAAGTACTTTTTATTTTATCAAAATATGTATAACATGAATAACATGGTATGAACGGCCTCGATCACCCTATCAATTGGTGGATTAGCTCGATCTGTTTTATCTTTAACTTCATCATAGCTAAAAAAAATAAGTGGTTATTATTCTCTCAGAAAGTTATTTATAAGTCGTAATTAATCCTTTTTTTTTTTACAGTGATTGTTGATTTTTTAATGAAAATTAATGGATAGGTAGTTGGTATAGGTGTGGGGCGAGCTGTTGTAACTATGCCAACAAGTCCCATACCTAACTATGCAAACTAGCCCCACAAGAATTTCCAAAACAATATTGACGCCACACAATTCGGAACATCAGAAACAAAAAATAATGATGCATGCATTCAGCCACAGTTAAGCACTCTTTCGAAAACTAGCATCATTTACACCTTAATCCGATTTAGAGGATCACCAGAACATTAATATTTACGATGGAAAAATTTACTAAACATTCAGAAAAAGGATTTTCACTTCGTGGCGCATCCAAGCAGGCTGAAGTTATGGTGGAGAGTGCACCTTTACATACACCCCCTACTTGCCAAATGAGAGCGATCTAACCCTACGGTTCATAAAAATAAAAGCTGTATGCCAACTAGCCCCTTATTCCAACTAACTCCAGTCTCCCCTGCATATTATATGTATATCATTCTCACAAAATGTTTTACTTTCATATACCGTCAACTGGGACAACTTTGCCACTTTGCAACACTACCATTTTTTTAAGTATATATGATGTTTGGTGCCAGGTCTAGTTCCTAAATCAATCCATATAGGTACCATATGTTTTTAACCACAGAAAAGTCATTCAGTGATAACCTTCTCAGGCATGTTCAACTTCATCAGTTGCTTATGGGACTTAATAAGTGCTATTGTTTACAAGTTAGAGAACAGAAGTTTTTGGTTGTCTGTAAAAGTGCATCATCCTGTCTTTTCATTAATCCGTAAGTAAAAGCTAGTTGTTTCACTTATATAATATAATAGCATATAATCTTCTTTTATGATATTTTTAGAGCTTATTTAATGATGCATTTTAATTTAATAATACAAATTGGCAAAGTTGTTCCAGAAAGCTGGCAACGAGTGAAGGAGAAGAAAAAATGTAGAGCTATTATAAGCTATTTGGGAAAGTGAATATGTTAAAATTGATCAAACTCGAACAACTCCGATGGGCCGGACACGTTGCCCGAATGAAGAACAGTGGCACACCAAAAGTTCTTCAGGAACCGAACTAGAGGGAAAGGGCGATCCAGACTAAGATGGGAAGACTGTGCCTCTCACGACGCTAAAACCATCCTGAAAGTAAACAACTGGCGAGCAGCTGCACAGGACCGAACGACTTGGCGAAAGCTCAGAGAAGAGGCCAGGGTCCACATTGGGCTGTAGTGCCAAGAGAGAAGAATAAGAAGTACCAGGAAGCGGGTTACGAAATTCCAAGTTGGCAAATTTGTCTCTTTAATCTTGCTAACTTCTAATTTCATAATTTTTCAAATAATTGTATTCCGATTATCATTTTTTTTTTTTTTGCATTATTTTACAGACCATTCAGATGACGACGTATAAGGACCCAGGCATCAAAATTATGATGATATGCTGCAAACAGCTCTTAATGAAGTTGTAAATATGGAAATGGGCAGTGGAAAAGCAGCTAAAAGGATTAATATCCTTCGTCGAACAGTTGAAAATAATGTAAATTATCTACATTCAAAGAAACAAATACGCCACACTGTGTATCCTTCTTCAAGGTTCTTATTAGCGCAAGACAATGCCTCTAAGTGCTCTTCAACGGTTAATTAATTAATGCGATAAAAAAAGAGAACAAGACTAATGGTTTATGATTAGTTTACAAAAAAGATGAAAGAAGAAAAAAAAGTGGCAAAGTTGTCCTGGCTGATGATAATAATACATATAAAATTTGATTTCATATTTTTTCCTTCCGCCTCCCCTGAACACAACCCATTATTTATTATATAATTATTTTCTCGTATCCAGTTGGCTGGCGGTTGTACTATACGCCACTCAGCCCTGACGATAGCCTAAAACTTAGGCCGAAACGTCGGCACACATAATAATAAGTTTTTTCTTATTTGTGTGTCTATCTTTTGACCGCACTCCTAACGAAGATTCTCCTACGTACATTTTCCAAGGCCAACCATAATCTCACCTTTATGATTATTTTCTTTATCATTTATTTGCTCTTAAACTTACGGCTATTGCATTGAGTATTTTAATTTTTGCTGTATATTTTTAGGTGTTTATGGTATAAAAATCCGTTCTGTGATCATAACCTATCATAAGCAACTTTTGCAGTTTTCTTCGCTTAGGTATGCAAACGAACACCATTTATTTTATATCATTCACGAGCTAATATCCGGTATTTTTAGGTTGACGCGATAAAGAAAAACTGATGTAATGTTTGGATTCAGTTACCAAAAATCAGCAGAGAAATGTAAGATTTAACAAGAAGCGAACAGAGTTTCTCAGTGCAATTAGTACAATAACTGTTTTACCCTCATAACGAACAGTTTAACGAGCTGATAAACGACAAAAGATAAACGAACTTTCGACTTTTTGAAAATCAGAACCCCTCGGAAACAGTATATGGATACCTTATCTTTCTTTATCGAGGTTAGTTACCTGCAGAGCACTTGATATGTACAATTGACCGCAGAACTGTGCCTAAAATGTTCATAAAAACATAAATTCATAATGGCATTCTACACTCAAATGCGCTAAAAAAAAAAAAAAAAATCAGATAGTATAGAAAAACGAATATGACTGGGCACTTATAATGGTGATTCTCAGGAAAAAGAAATTTTCAGTGACGAATTTAAAAAAAAAAATCAAAAGATTTGGCCATGTTCTTTGACCAACGATTAAGGAAATAAAACATATTTTTGAGATCAAAATCACTTTTTATAATAATGATAATAATAATAAATCTGAACAAACAAAATTAAAGGAAATACTTAACATAAACTTGAATAAATTATTTTAAATGTTTTGATGTCATTTGGTGAAGTTCATGAGTTCCACCTCAGTTGTAAGTTACATGGGCCTATTGTCCACCTCGTGAATTATAATACTTTCATGGGACAGACCACATTACACGCATGGTTACGGACAAGTCGGAATTTGAAGTTAAATAATTAGTATTTCAAAATGGCAAATGAAAAAAATAATTACTACGCCCTTGTTCAGCCCAAAGAATAGAATGAAATGATAATAGAAGGAAAAATTAAATTAAAGTTTGAATAAGTGAAACATTGAAGCATGGGATGGACATTAATGAAATTTCCTACCTGCGTAACGTTCTCCTCTGCAACTCTGACAGGAAACTGAATCCTGGGTTTCATGAAAGAAAGATTATCGCAATACAACAGGACTGCCACCCTAAAATACCCCGTTTGTCCCAAGAAAGGATGAGGTGACAGATTTTTCATTTAACAATGGGATGGAATCATTTCTTGTATACAGAGTGCATGGAGCTCATATATAAACACAATTTGATTGTAACAAATGGATTAACATTCGTTCAGTAACCTGTTAACTGGAACAGAAACCTCTTTGAACTTATTTTATTATATTTTGATGTAAAGAATTGGGCTTTGAAATTTGAAAGCTGTAGTGGATACACGCACGGTACGGACCTTTTCCATGTTTATGAATAGAAACTAAACCTTACAAATCATCCGAAATGGTAGACGATCTGAACACATGTTTATAGATCTGACATATTTCAAGACTAAATAAAATCCCAACTAATTATATATAGATATATATAAAATTATTCTTATCTAAAAGTACATGAAATGCCATTTTAGTTACTGCAATTAATTGATTAAAGCAATTAATCCGTTTTAAAAATAATTTGAGATAAGTGAGCGCCATTGCTATGTACACACGTATCCTTTACTGTGGAATGGCAGCCACTTCCTGTCAAATTAGTTATTTTAATTGGCCAATAGTTTGAGGGCGATAAGTGTATACCTTTGGTTTGAGCTAGCCTCAAAGGAAAAAATCACAATGGCATTCAGTTGACTGGCATTATTTTTAAACCAATTAATTACTGTAACTAAAATTAATTAATTAACTAAAATTAATTCTTTGAATAATTCAGAGTTCTGTAGATATCTATCTGATATATCAAAATTGCCCTTTTCATGAGAATCACCATTAAGAAGCGAAAAAAGAATACACAGTAATTGCCCGGTAGTTTAAAACGTAAAGAGAAAGAATAGGATATTCTAAAACAAAAAATTCTTGGCTCCATATTATTCGGTAATAGAATTTTATTGCTCTCAGGATTTGTTTTCTGCTTCCATGCTTTCAGAAATTTTTTAACCCAGTTATCATCGCCTCCTATATTACCGGCGATATAGATTATAGGAACAATATTGTTCGTGGTAGCATTAATGAGATACAGTGACAAATATTGATGAGAATGAATTTCAGATAATGAATATTCCAAGCATAATTTATGCGATCCCTGCAGCCAAGGATATAGAACAGCATTAACGAACTAGGTTTCGAGAATCCATTACGTGTTAATTAGAAGATTGTGTATACAAACAACGCCATCTATATTACGATAGAATATAGCAGACTTTGAAAAAATTAATTACAAATAATTAATAAATGAACAGATTAACGATTAATCGTGTATATCGAGTAGTACTTTACCGATATTCCCTTTAACTATTCATAAATGCAGTACTTCATCGGGAAAAAAGTTTAACAATAAACAATAATTTTAATTATTTTTAATATGCATTATTATTTCCGCATAACTCAAAAAGTATGAATTTATGGTAAATTATGTATAGAATACTATGAAAAATAATAAAATTTTCTTAAAAAAATAAAGTTACAGGATCATAAGCCACTCGTCCTTTGAGCGTTGAAATTTTTAATTCCAACTAGCATCCTGTGATCCATGTGATACCCACGAGCAATCAGTAGTCGTTTAGCAAAGTAGCTGCTAACATGTCTTTGTCACACGAGGAAAATTATGCGATTGTGGTAATGAGTGGTGCGACATTATTAATGGCTTGTTTGTGTAAAAAAAAACAACGTCGTTGGTGGAATACTCATCTGTTAAAAAAAAAGAAGATCGGAGCTAATGATAGACTCGAAGCCGCAACAAAAAAGCGGTAGAAAAAAAAAAAAAAGGTCGCCTCTTCCTTGTTTCTACGAATGTGGAAACAAAAAAAAAACAATAACAAAAACCGATAAATAGATGGGAAAGTGTTTTATTAAATAATATTTAAGTTAATATTAACATGAATCTTATGAAGGAATGGTTTAACATATTGCTTTAAATATTGGATGGTTTATTATTACAAATAAATAAAATTAGGATTCTGGTAAAGTGAAAAAAAGTGTAAGAGGATGAGAGGCTGAATAGCTTTACTTAAATAAGGAATTTTAAAAAACGAAAATAAAAATATAACAGAAACCAAAAGTTAGCCGGATGTTTATATTGATAATGGAGATAATATTATTTAAACCGCTTTCATATTTTCATATTTTTTTTTTGATCTCACCGCTTCCTAAGCCTTCTTCTGGACAAGTGAATAAAATGGAACCTTCATACAAGATGAAACAACAAGAAACCGCTCATCGTTTTTTACCCGACCACTACGAAGCCACAAAGAGGATAATGTGGCTAGTCCAGTAAAATGGTACATTTTATCTTTCATCAAATGAGGTAGTTTGCTTCCTTGATAAGTGATAGATGGCTAATGATAAATCCAAGTTTTTGACCTCGAAAGACCTCCGGATCATTTTGAAATATTGGAAAACCCGCTATTTTAGCTTTTTAGATTTCGTCAATTTTGACCTCCAAAGACCAATTTTACGGTAAAAGTGATTATGTTAGTTGATATCTATTTAGCTCTAATACATTAGTCTATATATATATATATATATATATATATATATATATATATATATATATATATATATATATATATATATATATATATAGACTAATATATATATATATAGACTAATGTATTAGAGCTAAATAGATATCAACTCAATTAAACTAGAAAGCATAGCACCTTCAATGGCAAAAATTTCTTCGGAGGCTGCCTTTGCGCTTAAACCTTTTTTCCAGTAATGTCTCAAAAGACCGCGAATCACGATTTTTTCTACTGACATTGCACGTGCGTTTTAAAAATGTAAATGACCCAATAAAAGCAACTCAAGTCACAAGGAATTAAAGGATTAGTCAAAGTTAACATTGACAAAAATAGTAGGAACAATAACATTCTTATAGGATAATTATGAGAGTTGGAGTTAAGGATTGTGTTCATGCACAAAGACTTTTGTAACAATCTATATCTCGTAGTATATCTTGAAAAGTATTGGATCTAAAGAAAAAATTTTGTTTCATTTTGTTTCAGAGTTAGTTATATAACATTAAGAGAGAACATAATCACTTTTACCGTAAAATTGGTCTTTGGAGGTCAAAATTGACGAAATCTAAAAAGCTAAAATAGCGGGTTTTCCAATATTTCAAAATGATCCGGAGGTCTTTCGAGGTCAAAAACTTGGATTTATCATTAGCCATCTATCACTTATCAAGGAAGCAAACTACCTCATTTGATGAAAGATAAAATGTACCATTTTACTGGACTAGCCACATTATCCTCTTTGTGGCTTCGTAGTGGTCGGGTAAAAAACGATGAGCGGTTTCTTGTTGTTTCGTCTTGTATGAAGGTTCCATTTTATTCACTTGTCCAGAAGAAGGCTTAGGAAGCGAATCCGTTTAACAGAGAGAGAAATGTTATTAAAGGACAGTTTAGGGAGGCGTAGGTTTATATCGGAACTCTATCAAGATTGTAAACTTTAATTTAAATAACGAGGTAACTATTTAAATTAAACAAATAAAAAAAAAATTTAATTATTTGTGAAAAATAACTCTTCTTTAAATTAATATTAATTATTGAGAAAACATTATTGTAATAGTCATCGATGTTTCGAAGTCTTTTTTCGTCTTCAGGATGCTTATTTTCTACCAAACAACTACAACATATACCAATAAATATTCGTAACATTAATTTATACTTATTTCGTTATATATTAACATTTCATATTATCTTTAAATATACACACTGCCCTCCCTATGTCCCACCATCCGTACAATTTTACTTCGTCCATAATTAATTGTTACATTATACAATATTCCGGGGAGTGACTCTACTTTATGTACTATCTATCCAGTCACACTGTACTATCACTAAAATGAATTTTGTGCGAATCCATGCATTTATTGTCATACGCCTACCCATATATTTTCTTCATACTTATTATTATTATGTTTGTTTTACAAAGTTTTGTTATTGCTCTATTTTATATATTCAAATCAATGTAACTATTTGTTAAAATTTAAATTATAAATTATTTTTTATTTAGTTTATTTTCAAGCCTGCATAATGGCTTTTCAAATTAACAGCATCTGTCTTAAAATCGTAATATATTAATCTTCTCTAATACTTCGAAATTATATAACATACGGAAAAAATGTTTCTGATTATGTGTATACGTAATATATATAAACACAAGCTCTCTCGCATATATACGCATGAAAAAGTCGTTGTGAAGTTTATTCCGTTAGCTAATACAAAAGAGCTGATTGACAACTCCAACTAGAACAACATCGGGTAGGAGAAGACAGGAAGGCCTGGTAAACATGCGCTCTGACATTTAGGCTCGAGATTACCCAACACCATCTCCATAACGAAAGACCAAATATTGGTTCAAGGGCTCTTACACAACGTTCCCAAAGAAGCACGTTTCTGATTAGTAAAAATAATTTTTTTTAAAAATCATGAATAATTTAAGCTGGAACGGATTCGTATAGAATGGATTAAGCTGGACGGATTCGTATAGAATGGATTTTTTTACCAGAACAGAAGTTGCAAAAATAGTAAATACTTATGTGCAGCGCTGCCTATCATCAGGCAACGGACAGATAACTTTATTTTAAAATATATTTGTAGGTTATTCACAATTATGTCGAGTTGAGGGCAACTTTATTTATGTAGAGGTTTTCCCAAAAGACAAATAAATCGTTTCAATGTATTTAAGTAATGAGATTTATTTTGACCCCGAATGTAGTATTTGTTAATCTTGCCGTTATAAGAAATCTTATTAGTGTTTATTACTAGAATTTGATTTAAATTCTCTCTCTCTCTCTCTCTCTCTCTCTCTCTCTCTCTCTCTTTATATATATATTATAATTTTAATTCAGTAATTATATTAGCATAACTTTGTTAAGGCCGTGAAATGAACAGTATTCAATTTATCATTGCAAACACTAAATAATCAACATTATATTAGCTAAATAAATTCTTCTGAACGTTTATTATAATAATAAAAAATCAAATATATAACAAATTAACAATATAACCATAAATTTCTCTTCGCCAGCGTGAGTTCTACACCAGCAAGTATTTAAATAAGTTTTTTTGTTAAATTAATATAAAAATAAAAAAATTGAATATTTTTGTTAATATAATACCAGTAAGGGTGCTCACTTACTTTATCTTTTTTTTTTTTATAGTTCACCACCATGAATAATTATTAAAATAATTATTTATGCTGTTATTACATATAAATTCAAAACACATTAAATAGTATAGATATTTCATTACTGTTTTTATTTGTTCTATTTCTGTCCGCATCTCGAATCGTCAACTCCTTGTTTTTATTGAACAGTCTAAAGTTGAATTATCAATCATTATACATTATTTTTTCAACAAACCTAATATAATTTTGATTTGCATCAGCTTATTTAAAAGAACTCCACGATTTTTTTTCTCTTTTAAGTTATAAAAAAATTAATAAATTAATCGTTTTTGTCTAACCAAACAAAATTCCACGAATTATTTAATTCAGTACATATATTTTTTTCTATTTTTTTTTATGGGGAGGATGTAAAAAAAAAACACAAAAAAATCTTGCAAATTATTACACTACGGTTCATTATTTCCAAATCAGTAATAAATAAAAATAAATAATCTTCGGTATAATGTCACAAAAAAAAAATCGATTTTTTGATGAAACCTCTAATCGCCAGGGGGAAAAAATCCAAATTAATTTTTAATTTTTTTTTTTAATATATAACTATTTGTAAATAATAAGCCATAGACCACAAATATTAAAGATATAATATTAGATATTAAGGCCACCTCGGTTAACTGATTAACTGATTATTAGCTCAATAAATAAATGACAAACATGTGAAAATTATATAGTGACATGGTTCGACGTAAACCGTGCGTATAAGGCCTTGTGAGACAAACGATGCAGAACTTACCTCTCCAAAGAGAATTCGATAATTAGCACCTGCTAAATGCATGTTATTGAGAATTTTTTATTACTATGATTTCACTGTTTCAACACCATATTACCCCTACTTCAAGTAGTTGAAGAAGTAAAATGCAGTATAAACGAGAAACAGTATACGTTGAAGTGATATGAGATTTTCTATCATTGGCATGCACTTTAATATGCGTGCCTGATGTTGCTTAAATCGGCAAAAGATTGACTTTTTTACTACTGTTTGAGAACATCAAGGCTGTTTGTGTTGGAATCTTCCAATAATTTTTGAACAGCATTTTTTGCCTAAATTAAGTTCAGTCTGAACTCAGTAAAGGGAGCACGATCCAAATACTCGCTTTAAATCCTTAACTATATCTTGGCAGACACATCTTAGGTCCACTCATTCTAAAAAGGCAGTATGCACTTAGCATAGGTCTAAAAGGCTATTGGAGCACAATATCTTTAGGGTTGTATAGTATTTTTTTTGCGAACAATTAGCGCTTTGAAAAATCACTCAATGACCATATTGGGCCTTGTTCAAGCCGTTTCTCAAAAACACCAGTTTTTACATTTCTGAAAAGTTATAATTATTTTTGCATGACGTTTTAATTGCACGCAGGCCTTATTAAAGCCGACATTTTAATTTCACAAGCATGTTCCTGTAGCAGTTACAAGGCATGTAATTAACTGTCCAAAATTGGCCATATTGTGCAGTTTTTATTAATTTTTTTTTCCGAAAAATTGTAGACAGACTTGTTTAAAACTATTTTTTTCAGTATTTATAAATGCTATTACGCGTTTTTTTTTTTACATTTTAAACGTGAAAAACAATTTTTCGGCACGATTATGATTTTTTCCTCCAGGTTGCTACACACATAAAACATAAAATTTGTCGACTAATTATTACATTGAGAAAGTCAATTGAAAATTTATTCTAAAAAATTAATATATTTTTCTTTAAAATATTTTTTTAAGCAAAAAATTAAGATAGAACCTAGTGGACAGGGCTTAGGCCGGAAGGTTACGCTCAAGAAGGAGAAAGCCTTCTGCCTGTACATAACTTCACACAGCTACCTTATTAAATATATCATCTTGAATTTTATTTTTAGCATATAGATTTATAATGCATTATTTTAATCGCGTGCACTAATTCATAAGTAGATTTTTATTTAAACAACAAAAGGTTATTTTCAGACGCATGCGCACTAAAAGGTTCTCCCTTCAGCTGTTAGCCTATGCCTACCTCATTTTTACACTAGAAAGTAGACTGAATTAACTTGATAAAACTTTCATCAAACTATTAAAAAAATAATAATAATATCCAAATCTATAAAGAATCCAAATCTGTCACATTTATAAGATATCGAATCTAATATGGCAACCGAAATTTTCAAAATCAACCGGATTCGTTTGAAACCCAAGTGAAACTTTTAAAAATCACCGAATTCAAATCAATTCGAAAAATACCCAATTTAAATAAAATTGGTTAGGTATAGTATAATATATCTTCACTGAGGATTTCTAGATAATCTTACATTTATGTTCGGAAAATCGGCCACTCTGAGACATGATAAATTATACTATCTCCATTTGGTGAGTGTATTTTATAGTGTTGCTGTGAGAGGTGCAATATATGGCCTGTATTGGCAAAACTCTGAATGGTTAATAATTTACGACTATTCGAGAGATTTGAGTTTTTATATTTAAACTTCCAATTGTCAAAGTTTTGAGTTGATTTTAATATAAAAATCTATATGAAAACTTAAGCAGGAAGGTAAATAACTGGTTCCACAGCTAATACAGGAAAAACCATTTTATTAATAATCCAACAAAGCCATTTCCCAATTCTCCACATAGTAAGCTCACGTATAAAAAACATGAATTAATTAATTTTCGACGAAGTCCATATGGACTTCAGGGATAAATTGAAAAGCCTGTGTTATGTGCTGGAAATACATTTCCCAGAAGTTATGCCCTCATCGGTTCAAGTTTTAATGAGTAGTGGAGGCAGCATCAACTTTCGGTATAATTTTCAATTAGCTGTAATTTAAATATAGAAACATCAAATTCCTACTGAAGTTATCTTATAAATCTGTACATCTCAGTTATAAGTATTTTCTAATATAATCATTAGTAAAAAATAAACAAAATTATAAGTTAGCCACATCAATATTTTATACAACCAATATCGTAAATTTTAACAACCCTGTATTTAGTAACAACAAATTTTAATAATTGTTAGTATAATAGCCAAAAAACTGGGAAGTTCATTGTTCCACCCCTTCTTTTTTCCATACTAACGATCAGTTGGAGAGATTGGATTTTGTTATAACGCGGTGGATTTTAAGGCCGATGGAATCCCAGCTGCTCCCCTCTACTACAACCAATCCATATAGGATTTCAGTCTCACGGTTGTTCCATGTTCCATTTGGTGTGGAGTGATTGGATTGGAGTGATCATCAGTGGCTCCCTTTCGACTGATTTTTGCGAGAAACCGGCGGAACTGATTTCGACGATACTTATTTCCGTTGTTAAATAGAGCCGTAAGAAGATTTAAAGCAATATCTACGCCACCAAGCATAATTAACGAATCTAAAAAATCGCATTTTTGGAATTGCTTAGTTGGATTAGTTCACCAGAAGCATACATACAAAATAATATCTCATAAACACGAACCAAGGACTCAGAGAAGTAAAAAGCCGAGAGATATAAAAATTACTCGCAATTGGAAAGTTAAAAGTAAAACGAAAATCTCTTTTTTGGTATCTTGAAAAGTAGCTACTTTCACATTCGTTAGTTATACGTGGTGGCGACCATATCATCCTTCCATATACAAACTTAAAACAAACCTAGATGTTTGACTTATTTCATGAAAAAAAAGGCTTAAAAACTTCAGACTAAACTTCATATTGCTGTTATCAAGACCTATAAACAGGTTTTTAGCAAAATTAAACTGCTTTTCCCAATCTTGAGACAAAATGGCGGAGGAAGTAAAATTTTATTTATCAAAAAAACCCAAAATCAATTGGGACAATTGGCACAAGGATTGGGGACTGCTAGTCCTTAAATAATTGCAACTTCCTTGCGCCTGTGGGAGACTTAATGGATGAACGCCGAGCACGTGAGGGAGACTACAGTTCGCCCACAAGAATATGGCAGACCGATGTTGAACTCACGCGGCACCAAGTGCAGACTAACGCCCCCTACCTAGTTCCTTTAAAAGGTAGGTTATGAAATAAAAAATAAATTTACCAATTCCCATTTATTTATTAATACTTGTTTTCATTCGGAGTTTCATTTTAAGGCGAAATTAAAACAAGCATGCCATTTATAATTCAACTTTTTGTCTATTCATTCAATTTTACATCATACAGTTTTTCAACTTTTCAATTGTTCGTTCAACTTTTCGTCAGGTCAATTGAATGTGTGGAGGAATAGTTTCTTCCCTTTATATTTACTACACACATGAAAATTTGTCATTAAAGACTTTGAATCAGATTTTACATTATCTTCAAATTTCCTTCAGAACTCCCTGACAGAGGATTCAACAGTTTGTTACTCAATATCTCAAGGGCACAGACAACCCAGCTTATCAGGAGGCTCTCCCGTAAAACCACACTTAAAAACTTTTTTACTAGTATTTACTATAAAAAAAAAAATTATCTTTTTGAAAAGCGAAGAACGGTCATATGAATCTCGAGGTTTTTTTCGGAAGTGTTACCATTCCTATACGAAGACCTATTTTAACTAGCTAGTTAGTGAATGAGGCGGTGGCTAAGAATGGGGTACATAAGCTTAATTCTTATTTTAAAAATTTTTAGTACCTAGTTTCTGTTCATTTAAGATGAATTTGACGACAATATCTGTGCATTACAAAGATCTCAAGTATGACTGATTCATCCCATTGACTTTGTGAAACTGAGATTCAGTGATGAGCGAGTCGGATCCATACAATTATTTTTCAAGGCTTTTTCTTCTTCTTTCATGGCGCTACAACTCTTCGTACATTTGGTCCTCCAGTCACCTCTGTTGGTTGCTGCTGACGTCCAGTTATGAATATCCAGGATGACATATGATCTCGAGACACCATCCATCCATAGCAATCGGGATCTTCCCACTCTTCTGGTGGCATATATTCTTTCGTCTAGGATCTTCCGAGATATCTGGTCTGGTGCCATCCTTACAATATGAACAGCTCACTGGAGCCGACCAACATTGAAAACTCTAACAATATCAGGGTTCTTGTACAGTAACCCTAGCTCTGTGTTGGTACGGATCCTCCATACGAGATTGCTATGTAAGGGACTAAATATTTTTTCCCAGAATACGTCATTCAAATCGAATGAGATGAGATTCTTGTGCTGTTGTTAGCATCCAACATTCTGAGCCATAGACTATTGGCACTGGTGTGGATCGAGTATTTGTGAATGTTGGAGCACTGGTGAAAGTACTGGCCGATGCTGGCGTTGGCCGTTCCCGAGCGGTTTTGTTTCACACATCAAAGGGATTGGCCATTCCCATTGCATTCCATCCACACTAGCGACATAATTTTAACCAACGATTCGTCAAATTGTTTGTCATGTATGATGCCTCATATATACTTTCACAATTCAAACTTCATCAGCATTGGAAAATTTGCTTGGCAAACGATTTGCCACTGGTGTGGAGCCCGCATTAAAGATGCTCATCTTCGTAGAACGGGAGATGGCTTTATTTTTTAGATTTATGTAAAGAACAAAGCAGCATTTATTGACCGCTAAGAGTGTTCTCTGAATCTCCGCCATACATCATGGTTAGAGTTCAACTGGAACTCTTCAATTCTCTCAAAGGTGTTATTCGCAATCTCTATCTGGAAGGAGTCTTGGACAGCTCCACGAGTTTTCGAAGTGTCACTTAATTGTTATCTTTTAAATTCCACTGAATAAAAATAATGGCAAATTTTCTCAGTTAAATGATACCAATTCTTGTTTTCGAATATTTATGGAAGTGGAGTTATGGGCGTTTAAAAATGGCATCAAAAGTGTTCGAAAATGTTTCTATATAAACAATCCAGATGGAGGAACGTAATTATATGTTTTAAAAAATGTCAGTATTTTGTTATCGTCGTCGAAGATTTTTTAAAACATTTTTATATGTGTGAATTTGTGTGAGAATTGTTTTTCCTTTTAAATCGAAGTTGAAAATAAAATTTTGGGCAGTTAAAAAAAAATTGATATATATTTAAAGTTTTTTAGACACTGAATTTAACTCTTAAAATTTGGATAAAGTTATCTCACGAGCCTAACTCCATAAATAACATCCTCGTATAAATCATATTGTATTTCCAAAGATGTTTGTAAAGAAGCTTTAGTTTGTAAAGGGCCGATGTCGGTCGCCTACCCAAAGTTCTTTAGAGCTGGAACGAGCTCTAATAGATAAGACCTTGATAAACCGTGTTGATAACCGAACTTTCGTTCGATAGATAGCTTAATAATTAAGGCAAACTTAATCGGGTCAAAGACTTTGACGGTATTTAATATTCATATTAATAATACTTTAATAATATTACCATTAATATACCAACTATTATACTAATGGAAATTTCTAGGAGGAAAATGAGAGAAGTAATGATGTATAGATAAACTTAGAAAAACTACTTTTCATAGTGAATATTGAGATTAATCTATGAAACATTAAATAAACAACTATTTAACACGAAAATGTATTTTAATTGAACATATTATATTAATTATTTTTGTGTTTTATAAATAATCACTCAGTTTGACACAAATAACTCAAGAAAAAATGGAATTTCTCGTTAGTTTTTTGAAGATTTTAAAACCTTTTTTAAATTAAGTTATTTGTCGTTGTTGTTTGGTTTTATGGGCAAAAAACTGATCGTGGTTATTATTGCCCTCATAAAGTTAGTTCTTGAGAAAATACAGAATCAGAGTTTACTGATATTATTATATGTAGAGATTAAGAAGTCAGCATGAAGTGACTTTCTCGACATCAATCAGGAATTGAAACAACTTGAACACCAAACCTTGTCTACAAAATGCATTAAATATGATATAATTAATACTAATCAAATTTACTTAAAAAATAAATTAAAATATGGAAAGAAATTAAGAAAATAATAATAATAGCACCAGGTTTCTTAAGATTTCACAAATTTTTATAGTCAAAAAGGGGTGAAAATATTTTGACAAGGCACTATTATAATTTAATATCAATGTAAAACGAAATTAAAAATATATGCCGGTTTAGAATACTATGAAAATAATAAAAAATTGTTTAATATAGGAGCATACAAATTTCAGCACTACTGCTGCTGAATTAGTAACTTGAGCATTTTAATATAATACCATTTTAAGTGAATAATATTAAAAAAATTTATTTATGCCATTATTATTTAATAATAATCATAATAATACGATATAAATACAGACACATTTATATAGTATTATAAATAAATAATCAAGTTTATTTATAAAAATATTTTGAGTTAAAAAAGAATCCATGCATTAGTTGGAACTGGTCCATGTCTGGAGCCTTCAACCCCACCTAAACCAAATATATTTATTGGTACAATCCTCTGCATTAAGAACATTAATTACTGATTCTTGGTCTGATTTAAAAATCTTTCCTTTTTCAATTCCACTGAGCCAATAACTGGGATAGTTTAAATGATTAAATTGCTATTTCTTCTTCTCCATATATAAAATATAATATTGAAAATAAAAACATTACAATTTATAACTTTTAAAGCTGATACACTTGATTGTTCTAATGCAAAGACTAATTTTATTACAATTAATCAACTAAATTAACATAATTATGAAATTCAAATTGTTGATACTAGATCATCTTGACAAAAGATGGTTTTTGGTGGAAAATCGCAATGTAATTTCTTATCAGCAATTGTAATAAACAGCTGTTTGATAAAGAAATTCAATTTAAATAGATCAATAACACCTTAAATGAACATAAACAACAATAATAGTATGATAATTCAATTAAGGTTTTAAACTTTTAATTAGATAGGGCTTCAGTTGTTACCTTTTTATCAAATACATTTTAAACATTATCTTCATGTGAAGTACATATAAACAATGCGTAATTTATTAATAAGATAAGAGATCTTGAGAAACATCGGATGTCATAAAGATATGATAAATTGGTACATCAGATATATCTATACAAGATTAACTAAAGATTGCTTTAATGCTAACACTCACCTCTAAAACTTTATTGCGCCTTTCTCTTGCTACAGGATCTGAATCTTCTCCTCGATTGATGTTCGGATAATGATCACTATAACTTGGAGGGACTGTCACTATCAACTCGTTGTCGACTTCAACATTTGCAATAGTTTCTTGTTGTTTTTGCTGAGTTTCAACCATTTTGGTTGATGAACTAGTCGAGGGTTTGTTATATTCAGGGCGTTCCAGCACTTTTTGACTTTTTCTGTCCATTTCCATGTCTTCAGCTATCTTAGCCTTAAGTTTAGCCCTGTCCTCTAACTCGTGAGGATCATCTTGATCAAGAAAATCATGCCTAAAGATACCTAATTTATTAGACCTAGAATTATCACTAAATTCATCCATGTGGGGAGGAGCTGGGAATAAAAGTTCTGGCCCAGCCTTTTGAATTTGTTTGTAAACAGTATATACACTACTGCTCGAGTTGACAAATTTAAAATCGGGAAGAAAGAAGAAAGCACCAAAACAGACTACACCGAATGTAAAAAATACTAAAATTATTAAATATTTTTCTCGAGGTCTAAAAGATCTTCTTACGGAAGACGGTAGATGAGCTCCATTTAAATATCTTTGGTGAGTCGGTAAAATACCCGTCGAAGCCATTTTAACGGGTTTTTTAAACTGAGTCAATTTCGCTATAACCACTACCTTCACGCCATTTTACCTACTACCTTCGGCAAACATGGAATGAGAGAAGTGGGAGAGTTGATAGCAGGGCGGCAACCGCGCCTTACTATATCCTTCTTATCCTGTATCTTTGTAATAGTATTTTTTTTAAATAATTCTATTATTTAGTAATGCCTACTACCATTATGTCGAAGTAATGAATTCATATTTAGAGTTTTTAAATAAGACTTTCTACACATTCCAAACGAAAGCGAAGAATAAGTAAAAAGTATACCTCTTTGGATTTGATGTACTGCGAAAGGAAGGTTAAAATGGTAAGTTTATAAACAATACAGTACATAAAGTCAGTCAATGATTCCAGTTCTTTTTTCTGATTAACTTAGAAATTGTAGAGTTAGAACTACTTTCACCAGCTCGAAGATTACAAGCAGGTCTAAATAATGTAAAATATATTTATATCTAATAGACCTTGCCAGGGAGATCAAGTACATGATTGAAACACAAAAAAGCAACATCTCTAACCTGTAGTGTCTCTACAATCTGAAGAGAGAATTTTAACAGAATAAAAGACTTCTTAGGATCTTTGAACTATAAGATGAATTTACACTGTTCTTTGTTCTGCCAACAAACTAAATGTTTTAATAAACGCATGATCGATCTAGATAATCATAAGAAAAATATGCATGAATGGCCAGGGTGAGTTAAACATAAGGAATGTATAAGAGATACAATAAGTTATCATGGACGTTCCTTCTGCATTTGATGACAATGAAGTAGCTAGACTTAATATGTAAAGTTCTTTAAAGAAAAGAAATTTTCTTTAAAAAAATACTCAATAAAGCAAGAGCCATAAATTTGTCTAGTGATGTAGTAATACAAATTCTGAATGGATCAGAATCATTCATTCAATAAGATTATGCACAAGAATTCCATTTTGTCTATTGAAAAAACACAAGACTCGCTCTCCATGTTGGGTTGTTACGTTGTTAAGTAAAGATTAACAGCAAAGGTTGAACATAGGAGTGTTCCATAACTTGCTTTGAATTTGTTATAAAACTTAGATAATGAATGTACTAAAGTTTCTGAAAACACACGTGATCATTTGATTTCCAAAAGCGTCTAAGACAAACATCGTCATCTGGTTGACAAGGATTTGTAAAAATAACAGGTAGGCATGGTACAGTTTATGATTCAAGTGCTTGTTCCTTTTTAATGTACTGTAGTAATGCTATTGAATGCGTAATCAACTAGAGATTGTGCACTATGATATCTTCTTTAAGTTTCAGATTTATATTTATTGAAATAATGTGAAGCACATTTAACAGATTCTTAATTATATTATTGTAAATTATAAAACAAATGAATATTAATCGTTACACATGGTTGGGAATATTTATGCCAATTCTCCTTCATAAGTGGTCATAATTCTACAAAAGATTGATGTTAGTTCTTGTATTGTGGTAACTGTTTGAATTCAACTTTTTCTTAATTTAGCTGTACTCCCGTATATGTACTGTATATCTATGCTACATTTTAAATTTCATATATTGTGTTCTAGTTTATCTTACTTAATCATGAGAATGACCTATTAAACTTCATGTTCTGATATTTTAAATAAAGAAATACAACGTGATGTGATAACTAGAGCTCGAGATTCTTGTTCAATCGCTCTTTTTTTCTGTTGGCTTGAAATCCGTCAAAAAATTTTTTAAAAAGAATTAAGGCATCCTGATTAGTGCATATAATTTTTTTTTCATTAAATTGAACATTTTAAAATTTGTTGGGTAAAGTACACATTTGTGTTTTTATTGCATAAAATAGCCATAATTAACCGTAATTAAAAAAATTATTTGTAAGTTGTTTGAATATGTAAATATTAAAACAAAATAACAAAGTAAAATTTCATGAAGTAATAACTGGCTGTAAATAACACACTAAATGCGATCCAATTTTCTGGGAAATTTTCAAGTTATTTTTTCTCTTTTTAAATTTGTTGAAAACCAGTTAATTCCCAACATTCCATTCTTTTACTTTCACGGTCCATAGCGCTAAGTTTATGTGGATGCCACACTACATGGTTAAAGCATTAAACATGCTTTAACATGATTTTCTTCCCAAACATGGTCTATGTTACTTGTTTGGCACATGGATTAAACCGAGTGGCATAGAAGTTGCTCGATGTTAATAAACTTAAATAACGGAAACAAATGTTTTTAAAGCACTGTAGCGAGTAACTGCGTACAAAGAATTTCATGCAATGTCAGCTCCCTCCAGAATTTGTGAGTACTCGATGGGAAACATGGCTAGAGGCTTGTCCATTAAGTTCAAAATAAAAATGAGGCCTATTATTTGATTGTACCTTTAAGTGTTTGCTCTTTCATTCATAATAAAATTGTAAATACATTTATATTTTCTACTCATCCAAATTTATAATATGCTGATTAATAATAGATTTAAAATAACTATCAATTGGTCAGATTACTTTAATCAATGGAATAATATGAATTTATACCCATACTCATTTATAACAAAACTATCTCATTTTACAAACCAGTTAATATTGCATTTATTTTTTGATATAGCGGTTTTCAGAAAAAAAAAATTAAGATATGTCATCAATGTTTTTAAATCTAGTCTTAAGATTACAAAATAAAGATTTTTTTAAAAATAACTTACTCTTTGTATCATGATAAACAGAAATGTTTGATGAGCCAATGCAACTAACTTCATTTTATTTGATAATTTAGGGAACTAGTTAGAGGAGTATTTAAGAAGAAGAAAAAGATAAAATATTGAAGTTATATTTATTTTTCCAAGTTGCATAATAAATAGAGTTGTGTGAAAATAGGTATAAACATTACTTTCAGTTATTTAAAAATATCGTTAATATCTATGTTTCTAAAATGAAGACAGTTTTCTACTCATAATAAAAATAATTAATAGATTTAAAGAATGAAGCAACAATTTTTCATTCTCAGGGAAGAACAATTTAATAACTATTTTGATATCATCACAAGCATTATAACTATTATAAAATATTATGTCAGGGATACTAAAAAAAATAAAAATAGATTTATATATATACACCTTCTTTTTTCTCAAGATAAAAAAAAAAAAAATTGTTTCATTAACATCTAAAAAAAATTATCTTAAACCTATAAATAACAAACAAGCTTCTTAAAACTTGCTATGTATGGGTTAACTTGAATATAGTAAAACAAATTGAGCAGGATGTTGGTTTTATTTTAAATTTAAAAAAAATTCATATTAATTATGAAGGCATAAAAAATATTTTATCCACTCAAATTTTTTAAAATATACACAATTAAACAAAAATATGGAGCTGCAATTGACTTGATTCATAACATTAGGCCAAATTGCTATTCTTTTAGCTATATCAGATCAACATGTATTAACATCATATTTTTGTAATATATATATACATGCATACATATATATATATATATATATATATATATATATATATATATATATCTCATTTGAGAGTGAATGACCAACTGTCATTGGGCACAACGCCTGTTGGTGGGCTATGCAAATAAATAAACATATAGAGTACACTACATCATACAGCAATGGAGGGGATGGTTAGCTCAAAGTGACTGACTGTAATAGATCGGGACAATACCATACAGGACGGACTCATCCATAAAGAAAATCTAGGCGGCGGAATGGTGAAATAAAGTGATTATTTTTTATATACGGTTTATCAAAATGTACCTGTGCCCCACAAGTTTTTAAAAGACCAAGTCGGAGCTACTGAAGCGTATTTTTTTAATATTTAAAATGGGAATAATTATTTCAACAATTGCAAGGCTGCTTCTGCCATCCTGCCCCTTCCGGATACCACCATGACATCAACCGTTTACACAGTAAGAAGTAAGTCTTTGAACAATCCTGCTTCGTCTTTATTGTTATTTTTATCTTTTAATTCAGTACCATGAGTACAAGAAGAAGAAGTTTTAAGCTTTCAAATATTGACAGGTGAGTATACTAATCATTAACTTAACTAGTAATTATTAGCAGTAGAACATCACTAATATGACCTCAATGGGACTAGGGTTTAGATAGGAACAATCAAAAGGGCACATTAATAAAACATTTTTACTAATTGAAATTACTATTATTATTAAAATAATAATAATAATAATTATTAAAACAATATATATATATATATATATAATCTGAGGGGTCAATAAGACCATTTCTCACCTTAGATTACAGGATGATACAATTAATGATTTTCTCTTATTCAATACAATATTTTTTTCTAACATCCAACATGCTTCTTATTTTAAAAAATTGTTTCTTCTTCGAAACTTCTAGACTAGGAAACCACCATCTTAAAATATTAAGAAAGCATCTGAGCAGTATATCTCAGAGGGTCGAATGCGGCAAACTGCATTATAAGGCACTGAATTTTATAAAGGCACCGATTCCACTGAAAATGATCCCTATTTCAAGAAATAGAGGAGGAAAAAATGCATAAAAATAATATACTGCTGAACAGAAAATATAACAGTTTCATAAATATAATTAAAGAAAATCTTGTAACCTTGAACTAAATTAATATAAAAAATAATAAATTATAGTGAAACTGTTTTGTCAATTTGAATTGTGAGGACAAGTAAATCAGAAAATAAACAAAATAAAATATTTGTAAAACCATAAGGTAACTTAAATAATACATTTGACTTATAATGGGCCAATTAACAGAAAACGTCAATTTTAAAGTCATATCATCTAATTTTTTATTTATTTTTTTTAAAGTCTAAAATTGACAATTTCTTTAGATTGACCATGACATACCATGAAAACATTTTTTGATATTCATCATACTTTTGAAACATGATAAACAAAAATGTAACTGAAAACCAACACACAATTCTAATCTCTCATTTTATATAATTTGATATTATTATGCTATAATTAAACAGTCTAATCTTATAACAATAAATAATCACTTTTCTTCATCTTGTTTTTCAAATCGAAACCTTGGCCCGATTTTTCTGTTTTGGTGATAAAACAGTTTGAATTCCCTGAAATAGGATCTGAAATTCAGCAGGGAAAAATTACAGATTAAATAATTAACTAAAATTTCAACAAACTTCTTAGGCCTTAAATATAAAAACAATAGTGTGAAAATGACTTACTTTGTTTTCAAACTTGGAGGAAAACTTAACTCCTCATTTCTTAGAATCATGATACTCATCTGAATCAATCTGCTTTACAGTATCAACAACTTCCAATTCTTTGTGAAGATCCCATGCTACACCTGAGTAATGATTAGACAATTTACCATTCAATTAATAATCAGTCAAAAAAGAATAAAGCAAGGCCCCCTACCATCCAATAAATAGAAATGGATGGTTAACTCATAGTTTGGTTCAAAGATAAAGCTCATTTTACTGAGCTTTCACCGAGAAAAAAGCTAGCTCATGGAACTGAACCACCGAACTGATTGAATGAGTGAGTGAGCAAATTAGTAAATTAATGGAAGTGAGAAGATAATTAAATTTGAAACAAAAATAAATAATAATAATAGAAGTTCAAGATTAAAGTTATTTTAGTATGTGCTATCGAATTTACATAGTCCGGTGAATATAAGAAAAATAAACAAACAAAAAATGGTTTTGTTTGGAAATTTGGAAAAATTATGGCGGGTGCAGAAGTGTTTGAATGTTATTTTTGCCCTAAATTTTCCTCAATACCTTCAATACTATGGGATAAAGAAATTTATATATAAAATTAAACTTGATAAATTTAATTTTCCAATAAAACGAATCAGCTATTTTTGCAAAACCAAGTTAAGAAGTCCTTTTAAATACATACATATAAAGCACTAAAGGTAAACATAACACATAAAATTTATTAATAATACAACAGATGTATTGTAAATTATGTTCTGTGATAATAACTATTGCATAACTAAAAACTAATTTTGGTGTTAACAAAGAAAATTTAAGCCTTTTTAACACAAAACATTGGTCCAATAAAATAACTGGAACAGGAAACCTTTTGCAGCAGGTTCATCAGACCACATTGGTTCTTTATTAAACTCTTGTCCAACCTGTACTAACTTATACTTTGCAGTTTTAGACCATTTCCAAGCATAACTAAAGGGATCTAATGATCATTGAATGGAAAATTCAATGTTACATTATTGGACCAGAATGAAAGATGCTGAGGTAGGCCAATGGTATGCAGACACTCAAAGATTACTTGGGATATAGAAAGTCGCACAAGACAGAGCTGAAACGGTGGCTCATTGAGGAGACCAAGATACACCAGGGTTGTTGCACCACAAAGATAATGTAAGGAAACCTGTCCAAGACTGAAGATGATATCATAGTGCAGGAAAAAATAATTACATTTGAATAAAACATTATTTCAACACTCCCTTTCACTCGAATGAGGAAGCCAATAATTACAACATTAGAGATTAATGTTGTATTACTTACTATTAGAAGCACATCATAGATTGCTGACTTCTTTTACTTCCTCATCCCTCCTTCATTAAGAGAGCCAATGTAATTGTTTATGTAAAATATACCAGCTAAAAGTTCATATTTCTTGTGTTCAAACCATGTAATTTTTATTGATCCTACAATAATAATAAAGATAATGAGTTTTATCTGTAATGTTTACCTTTAATACTTATATTTTTAAGAACTTGTTTCCTTGGAATCATACCATTTTAATTACCGTTATCATTTTCATACCTCTTTATTTCCGAAACAATCAAAATTAACAGAAATTTTTTAACACAGCTGAGCCTCCACTCCCAATTTAATAAGGAGTTATGCTGTTTCATAAGAAATTTTTTATATTTGAATTCTTTTTTATTCCTTCTACTAGAACCTTTAGTTTTCAAGATATTTAAGGAAAAATGAGAAACAACATTTAAATGCTATCTGCCCACCATCCATATGGATTTTCAGCATACGGCTCTGGGTATTTCTATGATCCAGCCAAATTTTAAAATTAACAATTATTTTTACCAAATAATTTTTTTTCGATCTTCATTGAGTGGACTGTAAGGTATGTATTATTTCTTCTGAATAACTTTTATAGATCAAGGCAGAAGTCCCCAACACTGTGCCTGCCTGATATCACATGTGTTTGTGGGGAAAATTGAGCCTGTCTAACATAACCTGCACCAGCGATGACCATGGCAAGTGGAGACCATGCTGTACATGACCTGCTGCTGTTCAACGAGTTTTTAATAGAATGTTATACATATATTTGCTTTTGAATATTTGATAATTAATTGGAAATATAAAAACGTATTTGTTTGAAAATAGGAGTTTATTGATATAGCATTTTAAAAATAAATGTCTGTCAATCTTCATCATTGTTTTATTTTTTATCCTTTTTTAGCAGTGCCAAAAATTTAATGAGTGTAATATTTCAATCATTGTTTCCAGTTAGTTCTTCCATTTTAATATTAAAATGTAAGAATCAACTATAAGATTATCATTATATTCTCCAAATTTTGAAGAAATGGCTAATGAAATGCAGTGCCAAATGTAACACTGGCTTCGGCATTTATAATTCTTATAAAGAATTTTTTCGTCTAAACATTTTCAAAGTATTATTACAAGCTAAAATTATTCTTTTATTTTTTTAATATTATAAACAACAAACAATTATGAAAAACTAAGAAAAAAAATATATGGAGCCCACTTCCTGACTGATAACATATAAATGAGCCCTCAGCTAGGAAAAGGTAGGAGACTCCTGGACTAAGGACTCAATATTGACAATATAAGAAATTTTTTAATTTTAAATAAAATTTGATATTTCAGATTTGTAAAATAATTGAAGACTGGGCATCAATAATGGGCTAAGTGCCAATGAATTAGACCCAAAATATGAAGCTAATTAACTATCATTGGCAAAAACCTAAGATAATAATCATTGTGAATCAATAATGTCACAATCAAGTACAAAACCTCATCCATTGAAAAATTATGCAAACTAATATAACAACAAAATATCCAAAATTACTTCTCAACATGTCTGGCATGTTCATATAAAGAAATTGCATAGGCAATTTATATTATGGTTTTATTATTAATATTAATATCATTATATATTTATATGGTAGTACAGATCCCTTTTCCAGCTCTCAGAAGTGACAAATCCCAATTTTGGTTCTTAAATTCTTATTACAACTTTAATAAAAGTGATTGAAAAATGCATAAGGTTTCAAAGTTCTGACAGTGGTAAGTTGGCGGATCGAGATTAGACAGGTTCGGTCTTATAGATTTTGACGTGGATATCAAGTCCCAAATGATGTTCCTAAGGAACGTACTGGGTCCTCGGTTTTAAAGCCTTAAAAATTTACCGTTTTCGAGATAATGCACGATATGGGTCCTATGCCAGCTTGCATACATGTCATTTTCACATCACACTATTAGTATTAGTATTGCTTTGCTTCATATCCGTGAAAGCAAGTTGACAACAAAAACTTTTTAATAAGTATGAAGACGTTATTTTGTAAATAAAATGGGAGGGTAAGGGAAAACGTAAACCTTATTTAAGTGAAACTGCTATTACAGTTTATAAAAATTTATTGTAGTTTTGATCCTGTTCCTTGAAAATGTCTCCAAGAAATGAAACTGAACAACATATTATAGGTGATTATTTTTTGTTTTAGGGGTTAATACTAATTTCATACGGGTGAAACCATGGGACATAGCTAGTTTAATCATAATTGAATAAAAACAAAATTATATAATTATTGTAAGCTCAAGTAAGATTTATGAAATGTAAACTACATCTACTTGCCTTCGTTACCAAGCGATCTGGACGTTGAAGGGCGAGTTGGAAAACGGAGAGGTGGCAGTTCTTTCGGCCTAGACCTTGGGCTAGTCAATGCCTGTAATGCAAGGCTGGGTTCTTCTTGTGCCATAAAAAAGTGAGCCTGAGACACTAATCCTACGGTTGGCATAGGCTGTACCTTGTTCCGTCGAACCATAGTCATCTTATTCCTTTGTTTAGCACTCTTCCTCTCAAATTGTTCTTAAAATAATAAATAATCTGTAACTTACAATAGTAATAATCCTAAAGATGAGGATGTCATTGCATGATGGACAATAGAATTTCATATACCAGTAATTTCCATATACCTTATAAAGCAGAAGCTATATGAATAGGCAATAAATAACAATTTTATTAGTATTTATTTTAAACAACAGAGTAGCATACTAGTTTTCTAGTGGCTTAATTACTTGAGTGATTAATCATAAGTTTAGGATAGAAACTAATTTTTTTGAAATTAATCAGGCAGTTGAAACACAGAACTGATCAAACGTCTCCCAAGAATACCATAAGGTCGAAAATCAGGAACCTCTAACCTAACAGCACCTGTCTTCTCAGAATTGATTTTCAATATTTATTTTCTACTTATAATTTTATTCTGAGAAAGGATAATATATTTTTTTAGGACCTTTACAAAGCAATTAATGAATGTTTCATTTTTTTTTCTTATAGAGGCAGCTCTTATAAGTGTAGTCTCATAAACGTTGACCAGTATTTTGTTCGGGAGGTAGTTAAGCAACTCAAACCTATGGAACATTTCTTCTGGATCAGTCTATGAGATGACCACAACTGATAAAATAATTATACAATATTGGCTTGGTGGAATTTGAAACCTGTTTCATAAGTACTTCCAGAGGAGTAATGCCGTAGAACCTTCCAGGAGATGGAGGAGCAAATGGAAAAAGATGTCTTGAATGAAAAGTTAGATAAATCACAACCATCAACAACAAAAGAAAAGGAATTTTTGATTGTTTGTTTATTCCATTGAAATTTTATATGTATTTATAGTTTTTTCATAAAAAAAAATTTAATGTCAAAGCATGAGAACATTTTATTTAGCATTCATTAGTAGTTTCTTCATTCATGAAGACTCCATGAATTTAAAATAATCAAACCACATTAGAAAATTGTATGAAATTGTCAGGTGCAACAAATTTCAAAAATATAAGGTGGAAAGCATACTACCTAAATATTATATAAATGAAATTTGCCACTTGGTTATCAATTTAATTTATTTTACCTGGTATTGGGAGGGCGACACGAACTGATTTTTGGTTTAATCAGTTTTCAGTTTTGATCAGCAAGAAAAAAAAAAAAAATGAAAGAAGTAGCTCACCGCGGATTTACTGGCTTTGAACCATTTACAAGAACTTTAATAATAAATATGGAAGTAATTTTAACGATAGAAGAAATAATAAAAGTAAGTTACTTCATTCAGAAAATTCACTTTTAACTGAAATATTCAATAAAAGAAAGATTTGAAGTGAAAACATAGCTCATAAAAAATGTTAAATAATAAAAACATAAAATCTTACCTTTTATAACCCCAATCATATTCTTGAAATCTGAGTCACTTGGAGTAGGTAGTCTACAATTACTATTTTCCACCTCATTTTCCATTCTATTTTCCCAATGTGTAATCTATACAAAGTGAATGAATAAATAAAATTACTAAATAGTAAGATTATAATAATATTTCAATAACACAATAAATAAAAAATCTGTACATGTGAGAGGATTATAAATAAATAAAGGCTCCGGAGGTTCTACGCCATTACCACCAATAGTCCTTGCCTTCGAACCTCTCTGCACTTCAGGCTTTTATTCTATTGTTTTTTTTTCCTCATATTTATTTAAACTAAGAATTCCATTCATCACTGTCTCTTGTAACATTAACTTTAAGTTTTTATTACTTGTTTTTATTTCCTTGTACACAGCAAAGGAAATATTGTAATCACGAAAATTTTCGGTTTTCAGATTTCAATAGAAATATCCATTTTGACCATCTTTGTATCCATTTTGACTAGTTTCATCTTGATGTCTGTATGAACGTTCGTTCATTCATTTGTGTGTATCTCGCATAACTCAAAAACAGTTAGCTGTAGAAAGTTAAAATTTTGGATTTTCAATAGTGACATAAACAGTTCTAATGTTGTCATGGAACATGAAGAAATCGCTTAGGAACTTATTACCTACTAAAAGAAATGACATGTAATAACGGAATGAGACCTCCAGAAACAAGAGCTTGTGTGTGCCAATAGATCGATGTCATGACGCTGAGTGTCATTTTTGAGATACTGCAATCTTCGGAAACTAGCAACCAAATTCAGAATCACTTTTTGAGCCACCAATTATAGTTTAATAGGCGTACAAAGAAGTCATTTTTTGTTCACATCAGATATTTATTTTATGGTCATTTAACAAAAGGTATTTTGTTATGGTTTTCCATGATACATAAAATGAAAAGTGACAGGGTGTCTCTGGTAAAAGGAAGTGAGCAATAATTTCTATAAAAAAAATAGTTTTTTTCACATTACTTTAATACTAGGATCATCGAGTAGTCAAACTTCGATCACTAAAAAAAATATTATTTCAGATTTGTGATTTATTTATATATTTAAAATAAGCAGAAAACATTATTTTTGTTTATTTTATTTAATTATCCATAACATTTTTTTTTCAATTTGGGATTTAACGTACTTACCAACTCCAATTAAGGCAGACAGTCCCAACAAACCAAGTGAATAGTTATAAAACCATTCGTCTGGATTTATTACAAACAAACAAAACAAAAATGTATGGATAAAAAAAAGTGCTTTAAGGAGGAAGCTTTAGGAAAGTTTCATCAAAATCATTGGAGCCATTTTGGTGCTACAGTCCATAGAAAACATGTTTTAATAATGGTCCGATTTCGATGATTTTTGTTTTGTTCACATCAACAAGACAATACCTATCCAATGATTTATCTATTTTTCCCTACTATGTACGCAGGAGGAGTAATCGGTACGACAAAAAAAGTGCTTGTCTTTTTTTAACAAATAGATGTGTCATAAATATAATTATTGATCATACCATCATTTTTTCAAGTTAGCTGTGGCCATATTATTTCGGATAAAAGGGGTTCTATTGCACTACTTAATGACAAAAATCTGGCATGATTTTCTTAAAATGACCATTTTAGATTCAGAACTTAGCTGACCTCCACAAATACAAAACTATAGTCTAGCCTCCTTGATAGTAAGACAACCATTTTGAATCTGATACTTACAAGATTAGGACTTTGACTTTTTCGTATATCACCGTTCTGACTACTACTATCAGGAATAATCATGCCACTCTCCTCGGAGGATTCAAGCATCCTCTGCCTCCAAAGGGCTCTTTGTCGTTCTATCCTCAACGATTCTTCTTTTGAGTCGTACTCTACTCTCATATTTAAATTGTAGTAATTACGTATGATTTGACTGAGCAACCACCTGAAATAGAAAATTTTTGTATACAGTTCATAAAACAATTAAAAAATTAATATATCAGAACTAAGAAATCTATTTGACCTGTATCCATTGAGAAGTCTTGGATCTATTTTCTTCCTATGGGAGTTGGGAGATTTAGCAGAACAAACTTCGACAAGAGTCAAACATTTTTGTTCATTCACCAATGGTTCCAGTCTCAAAGCTTCAACAATATCTATTTCATCCAAAGCTCCAGGCAAATCTTGCTTGTTAGCCAGGCTAAGAAAATTAAATACCAACATTAGAGGTTCAAATGAATAAACTGTCATTAAGTAACATTCTTTAGTATTTTTATTCATTATTCACTAAACAATCAAGGTAACATACGATATAGTTATGAAAGAAAGTTATGCAGTTTGTGCAAGAAACAGAAATTTTAGCAAAACTAATCTGTCTGTGTGCATAATAGAGAAAACTATCAATAATGAGTGTGAAGATTGGAGGAAGAATTAGTGAACTGTCAGATATTTCAATTATTATTTTTCTTTACAGGCGCTCAGCCCCGTGAAAAATACATTAGTGTACAGAACAGTTCACAATCGGTGCCAAGGTGGAGAGGGTGCCATTGTGTATAAAAAAATAAATAAAAAAGATCATTTTCTGCTAACCAGTAAGATTAATGTATTTCTATTTATCTTATTTATTAATTCATTTTTATGTAAAAAGGACAAAATAAAGAATGTGCAAAGTTATAACAAACCTGTTCACTTGTATTAAAATTCATTATTAATTAATTACTATTATTATTAATTATTTCTGGCAGATTAAAGTGTACTGCCAGAAGGTTCACAGCGAGTTTAGTCTCTTTACTTCGTAGCCGATTTTGAATCCATTGACAGCATTAAGGCAGAATCATGAGAAATTAATTTACGTGAAGGATGAGGAGTCACATACGAATAGGTGATATTGATGGTTAGAAGGGCTACTGGATTCTGCAAAAATGTTTAGCTTTGCCGAGTAAACATATATCCATGCTTTATTAGTCCTTTTTCTTCCACCTGCTGAAACAAAATCAGCTGTTGGAGTGGATTCATTTAATGCATCGGCATAGCTTAACCAGATCTGGTACCTCATTTATACTCGGCAATACTGACTTGCTCAACTATGTCTCCTCTATTGGTCATGAGATGGCCTGAACACTGACAGACGATCAATGAAACCATAGAAACTTGAGAATCTCATCTCGAGGGGTGAGACAACCGCAAGCTGATGCATAGAACGGAGTAAAAAATTAATATCCTCCAATTACTTAGGTTCCAATAGTTGTGGGATGCCTTTATTCACAGATTTTGAACAGATTTCTAGTCTTTCACCTTCCAGGCATTTGTTGGCAGTTTAATTTCACCATATCAGGAAACAGAAAATCAAGTTTCAATCTAATCATCAACTGGAACTGTGGACTGACAGTTGCTTTTTATGAATCGTTAGTTGAGTTATGAATTGTCACAGCTGAAGCGACGATAGGGCAATCGAAAATAAATATTGATCTTGCTTCTCTAGATAGAATAGGTTAGTTACCTCTAGAATAGCCTGTCCTCTTCCTCCATGTGTAATGCTTAAGGACATTAAAACCCAAATAAACAAAAAAATATATAAATATTTTTTTTTTATAATATTTTTGCAAATGCGTTACAATACACCAAACAAATTTGATATCGTCGATCAAGTTTTGCATCATTGGTGCAGCAGGAGATCCTTGGACCACTTTCTTCTTAATCCATGCTCAGGGATATTGGATTGCGTTGATTATGAGCTGAAGAATAAAATGTGATGTATTTGCCATCTATGTAAGATTTAAGGTTTTTATTGTAATTTAAAAAAATGTTTTAAGAGTATTCCAAAGAGGTTGGACCTTATTGACCAATAATGTAGAGATAATAGGTTTATAAAAGTCAGGTCAGGATCTGATATTAACAGACTATGTAGTCTCATTATTTATTAGTTTTCTACTTTCTTTTTTTTAAATATATCTTTTGGGTAAGCTTCAACA
Source organism: Rhaphigaster nebulosa (assembly GCA_948150685.1). Classification (NCBI taxonomy): domain Eukaryota; kingdom Metazoa; phylum Arthropoda; class Insecta; order Hemiptera; family Pentatomidae; genus Rhaphigaster; species Rhaphigaster nebulosa. Next base: position 49,987,257 of record OX411312.1, on the reverse strand, counting down.
AATTGGAATCCAACAACTGATTGAATTGCGACAGCGATATATACTGAGATAAGAAAACTTGTTTGATTTAAGGTACCACTCAGAAGGTAACAAACCACATATATAAACTTTATAGATTATTCAGCAATGTAGTATATAATTTGTTTTCCTTTTTGTGCTAGTACAATTAAATATTACATCCAATAATTTATTGTTGTCTCCATTAAAGAACAGCTAATAGGAAAATGTGACTTAAAATCGTCATCTGAGTAGGCCAGTAAAAAGTTTGGGACATAGTTTTTGATTTTTATGCCCTTCAAATCCTTCATAAAATATTTCTCTTCTCCACTATTATTCTGGCACTCACTGTAAGAAGAATTACTGTTTGTATTTTCTTCTGTATTGAGACAAAACACTCTACAAGATCAGTTATTGCTTTTGATTGTAAAAACATAAATAACAGTTTGGAGGTTGTAATAAGGTTATATCCATTGATCCAAACAACAAATGGAGCCGATGGGTCATCATTGATGCAATAGATGAATAAAAAGACAGCCAGATGGCTTCCATTGATGTATTTACGATGCCATCAATGAGTCGATTGGTGAGTTTAGAAACTTACTGTTTGCCACTCCACCTCTGCCTAATCTTGTGCTATTGTTATCCAATTTATTGCCTGTAGCTATGTGATATATTTGCTTATTTCAGCTATGCTTTTAGGCTCCCACTGGTCTCTTGCATTCGCATCAAGGCAGTCCAATTTTCAGAGGCTAGTTTTAGGTTCCATTACAAAGAATTTTAATGTAGAATACATTTATTATCAGTAGAACTTTGGAATGATTTGGCAGATTTTAATGAAAACATGGGTTTTTTAGACTGAATAATAATGCTTCAAGAATAAGTCTGAAACACACCTTTTTTTGGCAGTGGATAAGCAAAACCTATGACTTTTTTTTAAAAAAAATTTTCTTTTGGAGTCAGAATTAACGATGAACAAATTAAACAATTTAATATATTGAATTAAATTATAACAGATTGGTTAACGCAACAATACAAAGTCAAATAAATTAGTAGGTTACACTTTTTTTACACCGTTGCTGAGGGGACTGGCACACAGAAGCTACATTCTCCTTAACTTTCAGCATACATACAATTTTATAATGGAAACAATAAATTTTCCGTTAGACGGTCTTGGTATCTTGTGATGACTGCCATCATTTTCAGCGCTTCCATCTGGTGGTCTGCCAAGAATAAATTCGTTGACGAGTTTCAGTCTCCTCAGGGCCTGAAGTGGTAGCGGGCTGAGCCTACAGCTGTCATTTGCCCATACACAAAAGTTTCGTACTAGGTATAGTTTTCATTATTTATAATTTCAAAAGTTCGATACCCCAGTTGAAACTTAAACCTCAATCCTCAATGTCTCAAATGTAGAGCAGATTGTTGCCACAGGCTCAAACTTTTGAACTACTATGTCCATTTTGATCAAACTTTTAATACATGGTTATTATTGGAAAACCAAAATTTCAATGCCCAGCTGTATAAGCCACAATTTTGTTCATAACATGAAGAAAATATGTCAAATAGAAGAAAGAGAGATACTTAATAGAGTTACATAATAATACCAATTCCAAGTAACAGATAAAATAGAAATATATATTTATAATTAGAGTTTCTAAAGAATAAGATGCATTATGAATATTGTGAGTAATAGACGTGAAATTGTGCTTCAGTGTTTTAATTTTTTAGAAGAGTAACTTACACCAACACAGGCTTTCCAGCCAATTTATCATTCCTAAGTAAATTTTCTAGTTCCTGTTTACATTCTTCAACCCTTGATATGTCACTAGCGTCCACAACGAATATCACCCCATGAACCTGATTTTTTTAATGAAAAAATAAAAATGTTATAACCACTTATAACATAAAAATATAAACAATAGCTAGTACATTTCATGTTTAAGATGCTCACTGATATCGTTTAAAAATTTAATAAACTTCAAAAACAAACTTTACTCAGCTATGCTATCCTAGTTTTGACTTTTCAGTCACAGTTTCTAAAGACCATTTTAGACAGGTAAGAATTTTAATGAACTCACTTGATCAAAAAAATTATTCATATAAAAGGGCTTGATAAGTTTATTGATCGAACATTTTTAACTTGGAATGTTTTGATCATAGAGTTAGTAGTGCTCCTCATGTCGATTAGATATACTAGTCTACAAAACAAGAAGTATCAATCACTGTTATTGAGTTCATTTTTGATCAATAAACTTATCGAAACCCTTTTACACAAATAAGAATTTTGATTAAAAACTTTAACAACATCACTTAATCAAAAAACTTAATTGTCTAAAAGGGCTTTGATAGGATTATTGATAAAAAATGTCCAACATGTAGGAAATTTTTTATCAAAGAGTTAGGTTAGACGTTCCTCGTATCAACCAGATTTAATAGTCTTCATAACAAAAGTAATGTTACTTTCCTGGCATACTGACTACAGTTTCTGTATGACCTCAACATGGTGGCTGACAATCATAGTACTAATTACAATTTCTTGATCAAGAACTGTTTCGAAAATCTAACTCCTGTAAAAGGACCTTTAGAAAAAGAGACAATGGTGGACTGCATGTCAAGAATGAAACATAAAATTTTCAATGTGTACATAATTTACCAGGAAGAAAACAATAGATCATAGAAAACAAGTAAATAGACTAAAAAAAATACATAACAAACCAAGTGACTCTTATATGTATGTCAAAAACTCTTCCAAAAAAATTTTCCCAGCTTTTTTGTTTTAAAAGACCACATTAGTGACACAAATAATGTCAGCAGGACTGTTTTAATATGTATTTTGTTAAGAATGTAGAAAAATTCGACCACACTGGTACTGAATTAATAATATTAAAAAAAGAAAACCTATACCTCTTGCAACCCATCAAGGTCTTAGGCTCAGTACTTAGTAAGGATCAACGGTTGTGTAAGGAGGTGATCCGGCAAGGATGTTGCTCAACCTAGGAGGGTCTCCCCACCCGAGGAGATATAAATAATAAAGTTTGTGTAATTCAAATTGAATATTTATGAGATAAGCTGCAGTTTATAATCAGACTAATATTATATTACTGATAGAATATTACAAATAATTCTGCATGCCTTATTAATAGAATTGTTCATTAAATAATTAAAATAATCAAAAATTTTAAGAAAAAAAATATTACATCACAAAAATATGAATCCCACAGCGCTCTTATTTGACAACCTCCTCCAAGGTCATATATCATGACTGAATAACCTCGATGTTTAAGGGTTATACAAGAGAACCCGACAGTTGGTATTGCTTCTTGGACGAATTCTGAAACAATTTATTGAAAAAATAATATTGTAAATAATTTTTAGTAATACTTAAAAAAGGCTATAATAGGAAAATAAAATCTGGTAGTAATGCTAAATAAAAAAATTATTTTTAATATTTAATCATACTTTAGGTAAATATTTAATATTTTAATAATGCTTGTATGTTTAAATTAGAACAATTAATTTATTTTTTTCATTATTACAATAAAATATCAACAGTATACCTGAAAAACCTCGTGAGTGCCCTTGACATAATTTTTCGGGAAATAAAAAAAACTTCATCACCCCTGAAGTCTTTTAAACATATAGGTTATTTGTCACAATTGATCATATATGAGTTATAATGCCGGTAATGCTTGTAATGTAAACATGACGCACACCAATCGATGTGGAACCTTTTGTTTTTTATGCAGAGATGCAAAACCTTAAAAACATTTAGTAATCTTTGAAGTAGTTTTGTCATTTTTAGGAAAAAACTGTTTTCTTGGAGAGAACGTAGGGCTTCTATCTACCAAATTGACTTCCAATGAGCTAACTAAACTAGGCCTGATCATAACTTGCTGTTCTTTGATAGCTGCAGCCTGGCATGCTTTTAAAATTGCTTTATTAAGATCTAAATTTTCGTCCATCTGTAATTTTTCAGAGAGAGCTTGATCAGCAACACCAATTACAATTAAATCTCTGATTAACTCTTCCCTCAATTCACCCAATTTACACAGTTCTGCCAGTTTATGCAAATCATTGATAAATGATTTTTCATAAAATAAATTTAAAAAGGCCTCCAGGTTCTTGAGGCCTTTTTAAAAATATTGCTCGGTCATAGATGATGTTCCTCTTAAAATCCAAGTAAGTTTCAAACGCGTACTTTTTGGAATCTACATCTATAAAAATGGAACATTCGAGGTTTAGCAGGTGTACAGTCGATATTTAATTTTGCAGTGTGTATTTAATGATAAGATAGTCTCAGTTCAGTAAATTAGCATATTTCTAAATAACCAATTCAAAAGTTATTGGGGCAAATCACCAGAATAAGCGGAAGCAGACATGAATTTGATTATTAATAAATGCATTCAAATTCAAAATCAGGCAGTCAAGAAAATTTTTCTAACAATGTAGGGGTTGTTGAAATCATATAGATAGTTATTGTCACTATAAAAGAATTTTTTTTTTTTATAGAAAGGATTATATTTCTATAATGTTAAATTGCCCAGTGAAATTCAAATTGGTTCCATAAGCACATTGTTAGTGATCGATTTCTCAAACAGTGGTAGGGTATGATAAATCGGTGTTGGGCAGTAGCTACTTTGCTATGGTAAGGGCTGGAGTTTATCAAGAGTATCCTTTAAAAAGATACTAAATCGTCTGCTGATCAGCGGGTTTGGGTATGTTGATGGTCACAAGTATGTATTCGTTGACTTTACTAAATTATATTAGTGCTGTGTGTAACAATCATAACTTGAAAAAGATAAAATTAAATTACCACCAGCCAATCCTTTAGCAGCTGTAGTTTTACCAGCATTGTCTAGTCCGACCAAGAGCAACACTATCTTCCTAAAACATATTGAGTACAATTAAAGCTAGAGTTATTAATTAAAAATGTATCAAATGTTAGCTAAAGATGTAATAAATGATTATGTTTATACTATTCTACGTAACTTCTAAATTAAAGAAATGAGTGGTGTAAACTGATTTATTCGTTAGTGTGAAAAAATTTCTCAAAATGAACTCATATTCTAGTGGTATCAAACCAAAAATGTAATGTCGCATGATCCAGCTGATATCTACTGCATTGTTTCCAGTAAAATAATCCCATTCCTAATGTCCTGGATCTATCACTTAATAAAGAATCACTGATTAACAAGAATACATTCACATTCAAATTCCTAGAATCTCACAAATTTATTGATAATTTCTATGAAACTATGAGCACAGTTGTAGAGGATCACCATAATAGTAAACAGATTTCATATTTATCAAGAGATAATTAATCACTATTTTCACTTATTTGAGTATACACATATTGCAACCATAATAAAACATCACTAAATAACATGAATCTCATGAAAATATATGAAGAGACCACTGAGTTAATATTCAACAGAATACCTAGTATTATTCCTACGAGGAATTCTGCAGCAGCAACAGTCTTCCATATCATAATCATTTTAAGACATCAACGAACGCATAAATTTTTATTTTTCGTTCAAACCCCTTTCCAAGTATGAATCACAAACAATTATCAAATAAAAACAGGGATAATTCATTTTAAATAGACAAAATTAGCGGCACAGCAAATTGATTTGGCGAGGTTTTACTGCTGTTTCCGCTTCTGGGCCCGTTGCTATATACACAAAACAAACTAAAAACTCAACATTATTTAATCAATAAAATTTGCTTATAAATAGTAAAAGTATAAAATCACTCGTAATGTCATTATTTATTTTTTAAAATGATTAGTTTCGTTTTGAGAGAATATCTAACAGCAAATGACAGGAGTTGTCATAAAAATAACCTGGCTGCAAGAACCTGTAGGCATTTTTATCTGATAAGAAGATAATTGTTGCACCCTTGACTACTGTCTTCAGTCGTTTGTCGAATGTTTTAGTTATCAGAAATCTCAACATGTCAATTTTTTTTTCTCGATTTTTTCCGCGAACAAAAGTCCTTTCTTCTCTTCATAAAAATGTTTATGTAGCCTGTCGATTGTGCTCCTCCAAACCTGCTGTCGATCCTAAAACTGAAGCAATCCCTCCAACTGGACATTACACTAATTTATGTAAGTAAATAATTATTTGTACATTAAAAAAAAAAATCTTTGAAGTAACTGCGAACACAAAGAGTGTTTTTAATTTTTTTTTTTTTTTCATCCTCTTGTGACTGCTATATTCTGTCAACAGTAAGGAAGACTCACAAGCCAAATAATTTTGAGAGAAAAATTCTTGTGTGGACTGGTCGGTTTAAAAATGATGGAGAGATACCTCCTGAAATTGGGTAAGATTGCATTCCATTTCTTCTAAGATTTGTGTATTTGTTGATCAATTGAAGGCTTGAGAAATCTTAGTTGCTTTGAGTTGCTATATCAATTATAAATTGCCAGTGACGAATGTAAAAAAATATACTGTAATATAAAATAGTAAATATAAAATAGTAAATAAAATAAAAATAATAATAAATAAAATAATACTGTAATTTTCAATAGGCAGTATAAATATATATTTTCCAATCATAATATGTATGGGGTCTGCTTTCATATTTTTTTAGTTTATTTTATAATTAAGAAAGTACTAACTTAAATATCTGCAATTGTTTAAATTTAAATGTCTGTCAAGCATTTGTTATGTTGAACATTTTTTTTGAAAACAATGAAATCTTAACAAATTAAAAGTTTACATCTCTATTCTATCATCAATAATAAAATTTAGTCAACCTGGAGGTTCAATACCAATATCGCTAACAATTGTTATTTACAAACCGCCGATGAACCCCACTAAAAACTAAATCTAACAAATCCTTCCATCTACTTTTTCGATGTTTACACATCAGTTCAGTAATAATTGATCAGAAATTTTTCGTATATATATATTTTTTTTTTTAATTTTACTCATTATTATCCTATATGTACATTTCATAAAATTTCTTTGATTCAAGCTTGTATTAAATGAAAAGTGAGTTGAAATCAAAATGAAATGCGAGGGTGAAATTAATAAAACATGTTTATATAGAATACCAATTTATTATATAGTAATGTAGTAAATTTTATTCAGAGCAGAAATTTAATTTTGGAGTGTATGTATGGACATTCTGATAAATTGTTAATGATTATGAATTTAAAAATTTAAGTTATTCAGTGCTCTCAAGGTCAATTACCTCCTGTTAAGACCTTGAATGATGCTCTAAAAAGTTTGCTTATAACTAGTGATGCAATATAGAATGCCATCCTGGAATTTATCCCCTTTCTAACTTAGCGCTCTCTTGAATTCCTCATTGGGTGGTATGTTCATAATTAAACTATTTAGTAAATGCACTAAATTTATAAAAATATTTTCCTAATAATAATATCTCATTATATTCAGTTTCTATCATTATCGAGGCTTATAACAGAAGATATAACAATCTTAGCAAAATTATTGTTGTTATATAATTTCTATATTTTAATTTTTTGTAAAAATCTCTGTAAGAATAAAGTGATGTGTGAATTGTGATTAGAAGTTGTAATGATTAAATTTATGTAAAGAATTTCTGTTCATTAATTTCATTGCCATAGGCTTCTGGATTGTTGCTTCTTTTATTTCTGGAAATTCGTTTTCAATCTGGAAAAAATATTGGAGGGAGTTTTTGTTGACCGTATAGTTATATATAAAGGAAGAAGTTGGGCAGGGGGTGCGGTCAAAGAGTTACACTATTATAATTAAACTTATATATTTTGTGCCGACGTTTCGGCCATCTTCAGGGCAGAGAGGCGTGTGGTCGGTCGAGCGCCAAATGAATCGTAATAATAGATTACCGGGAATTATAATAATAATTCCCGTATTTAGTTATATTATTTATAATAATCATTATAAATAATAGATTTCCGATAATCTATTATTACGATTCAGTTGGCGCTCTACCACAAGCCTCTCTGCCCTGAAGATGGCCGAAACGTCGGCACAAAATATATAAGTTTACTTATAATAGTGTTACTCTTTGACCGCACCCCCTGACCAACTTCTCCCTTTGGAAAAAATATTAATTATCAAATTCTTTTATAGTTTATATGTATACATATATCCATTTATATTACTACTAACAATGCGAGATTGTTAATTATTTCAAATAAACAAAATTAAAATTACTTTAGAAGAAGCCGATTTAAAAATTCGTCATGTAAGCCCTGTTAAACTATTTCAATGAGGATAAGATCTGTCTGATATTGAAAGACATTTGATTTCACATTGATGTAACTGGTTTATACTAAATTATTAGAGACGTTTTCGAGAAAATTGTAAAAAAAAGTTTGAAATAGATGTTATACAATGGCCCTTCCGGTTAGTCGATTTTCACTAAAAAGTTGCTGTAACATCCCAGACATTTAGCTATCTTAAATATGTTTTTGAGCTAGGCTGTTCACTTACACTATTATTCAGTAGGTATTCTGTTTTTATAGACCATTTGGTCCACTTGGCTATTTGGAATCAGTGGACCTTAAAAGTGTATTTCCGTTTAAAACTCGAAACCGAAATTTTTTGCGATACTTTCCTTTACTGTATATTTCATATAATAGGTAAGTGAAAGTAGAAATATATTTATTTACTAGAAAACTGAAATATAATATTTATACCCCATGAATTGTTTTTGTAATCATTTGAAATTTACTGACATAGCTTTTTAGAGATAACTTTCTTGCTTGATCATCACGTAAAAACCACTATGCAAATAATCTTTCACTTTTCTATTTGTCATGTTTAAGTAACGGTAGGAATGCCCTCCAAATTGTCTCTTCTGGGAAGTTTAATTCGCTTGACGTATGAGGAAAACTGTGCGTCGATTCATTTTAACGGGCTTCTTAGAATTTTCCAGTCGTAGTATTTCCCCTTAGGAAGTCATGATGTATAAAATTTATTTTGGTCAAGGCCTGCGTCAAATAATTTCTCAATGTCGAATTCAAGTTTCATAATTTTATAATTTCCTGTTACTGACTGTGTCGACATGTAAAGAAATTAAACGTTTTAGTAATTTTTTAAACTTACTGCTCAAATCGTTAAAAAAAAAATACTACAACCATTATTACTTAACGTGTGGTAGAGGAAATATGATAATCGGTAAACTATGCGATTTCTCAATCAATGATTTTCAAGAAACTGGAACTCGAAGAAGTAATTAGTAAACAATTTTGTCTTCGTCCCCTATTCAAAGTTTTTGTGAACGCAATGGCTTTTGAAAAAAATAACTTATGTAGGTACGTACGCGTTATCGGACGTATGGTAGGCTCCCGTGGCTGAGATTTTTTCCGGACATCCAAAAAATAGACAAGTAGCCTATGTTCTCGTGTTTATGAGTTAAATATCTTTGCCATTTCACTAATGGTCGATAAATTACGTATCTATAGTCGGCTTGTTGCAATTTTAATAATTAAAAAAAATATATTACACTAGCTGACCCGGCAATGCTTCGCTATTGGTAGATTTGAATTTATGTATATATACTTATATAGATTAATATATTAATATTCTATAGAATTATAATACATTTATATTATATTATATAATATTAATATTATAATAACATAATAAATTAATCTATTAATATAATATATTAATATACTCTTTATACTTATTTAGAGTTAATGAACATAATTGAAAGTTTGATATCAATTATTGCGTTTAGTTAAAATTAGATATTTACATACAGATTATTATCTTTATGTTTTGGGTCACCTGAATTGTAATTAATGTTTTATTCAATTTTAAGTTCATTGCAATACACTTGGATGTACAAGGTTTTTGATGATCCCATTTGGCATATATACAAACAAATTCCTTAGTTTTCCTAAATGGGAGTATGCGACTTATAATTCAGGAGCTTTCTATGAAAAGTTGATATAACGACTCATTTTGTAATTTCAATGTCTGAAAAAAATTTACGAGTAGATTAGCTATATTTTTTACAAGAATGTTACAATTTTTTTTTAAGAAATGTTCCTATTTTTTTTAAGTTAATCAAAATTCGTTGTGGCTTTAAAAAAAAAAAAATTAAAATATTCACTACTTAATTTGTATGCCTTTTTTTAAATTTCCACTTGCTCCCTTTTTTTCAATGCGTTTACTAGTGAAACAACGTAGTTTACCCCACTTACCCCAATTCTGCGAGACAAATGGAAATGTTGACAAACTATATTATATATTTTTTTGTAAAGTAAAGATATATATATTAGTGGTAAAAATTAAGAAGAAAACTACTGAGAACCGCAGGATTGAGGTCAATCAGAAATTGAGCTAATGAAATTTTAGGATCCACTTCCCCGGTTTACCTTAGTGTTTATGTTTAGTATTTAAAATCATTTTAAAAAATGATTATTATTAAAGGGTGGTAAGAGATAGTTGTGCACCGCACCAGATTTTTTTATTCAGAAATGAAAAAGCTTCTTTTGGTTTTTAAATCGTGAATTTACATAATTTTGATTTTGTTCTCGGTTCAGGCTTTTAAACACCGACAATTGATAATAAAATCATTTGATTTATGAACTTGCAATATTCATGTAGTGGTTTTCTGAAATGTATTTATGCAGTAAACTGCTGCTGCATTTCTGAATTTTGATAAACAGAAGTGTCCTGATGTTTCTCTTTGCAAGTTACCCAAAAGTGTCCTTCCATTATACCTTTAAAACAAAATCTGATTGTTATTGCAGATAATAAAATAATAAAAATTTAATGATATACAAATATGATAGAATTGGTTTAATAAAAACTAATATTTATTTACTATTACAATTTTCAAATTCAGTTAACTAATATCATCCACCTTGTTCTTTTATTATGCTTTTTCAGAATGTATCCACTACGAAAGATTTAGCACTAATTAGTGTCCGTAGTGCTGTTCGTGTTAGCGGTATTCGTACTGATTGCGAATATTCGTCTTTCCCACAACGAAGGGATACTCGGCTCGGCTCGCATGTCTGTGTGGTGTTTTCACGTAGTTGTCGATCATCAACAATGCTCATCATTCACCGAGCAGATGCTTGATACTTCGCATATTCCGAATGTTTGGCGAGATTTAATTACAGGGCTTTTAATTGTCATAGGAGAATGTTTGGAGGTTCCAAATTTAGGCTTTTAGTGATGCTTACCTAGAATAAAAATTTCATGCAGAAATAATAATAACTTGCCGAAATTGCGAAAATTTAAAAACAGGTGAATATGCAGGCGAAAATGTAAAAACGGCTTGAACAAGGCCCAAAATGTCCTTAGGGCGATTTTTCAAAGCGCTTTTTGTTCGCAAAGAGTTGCTCTACAACCTTATTATCATTATATTAATGCGAGATTCGATATAATACCTCTAAAACGTGATTGAAAATCAGGCTTTTCACCTATTTTTAAAAAAAAAATAGGTTTGGCTATGTTACGATTTTCTTACAATTTTTTTTTTATGTACAATTTTTTTCTAATACATTTTTCATAATTATCACGTTTAGAAAGTCCATTCAGGATATATTTAAAAAAAATAATCTTATCGCGCCTAGACTATTTAAACGTTGAAAAAATCTTGGATGAGTTTCCGTACTATTTATATTTTGTTTTGCTTTTTTATTAATTTCTTTTGAAATAGAAAATAATGTTATGTTTTTTCGCAAAAACCTTCTTGAAATATTGATTTTTCTCCAAAACTGTTTAAATGAATTTTATTGAAATTCTTGTGGTAATAAAAAAAAAAAAAATTGAATCAAAAAATTAAATAGCCTAAGAAGTACTTCGAAATTATTTGAGATATTTGCTAAAAACTTTAGAGTAATTCCAATTGAACTTTCTTCCTTTCTTTTTTTACATCAGGTGTTATTGAAAATCTTGAAAAAATTAAAAAAAAAAAGGGAGAAGATAATCCGGGTGATTAATTATTAAGTTTTCTAAATCTTCGAACTTTATGGACATAAATCTGTCAATTTGAAAAAAAAAAGATGGATAGTGGTTTATCCAGTATTAGAGAGTTTCACCTTATCTCAACAGATAACACGGGATATATTTTTGAATAATTAAAGTTCTCGTCTATTTTTCAGTTCTGATAGTGCTTATATCATGTAATAAATTATTTAAATAACGACACTAAGGTTATTTAAAAAATGATAATAATACTTTTTATTTTAACGATCGCTTTGTGTGGGGCATGAATTTGTCTTCTTTTTTCTCTGAGCAAGTTAGAATTTCTTGAAATACTTTTTTTTTGTAACTACGTTGTAAGTCAACTAAATATTTTCGTAACTACATTCTGAGTCAGCTCACCATGTCACTATAATACTTCTGAACCCCTTCGTGTAGTTGATTTGTAAAATTTTAGTTTCCTTGAATTTTGGCAGCCCATGGCACATTAGGATATGGGTCCTTCGTATTAGAGAATTTATTTTCTGAGCAACTTTGGGTTAGCAACAGAAATAAACAACGTATTAGTTTAAGTCATTCTTTATTTTAATATTTGAAAAGTAACAAATATTTAATAATATTAAACATTTACAATGGAAAAGGAGCCTTATGGTTCGTGGGGTCTAGGGAGAAAATATGGCATTGGTTATTTATTTACTTAATTATCTTTATGGTACAGTATTAAAATATTTTACCATCTAATTCCCCATTATATTCCGGGTACGGTAGCTTTCACACCGATAACTTGTTTACTTCAATTAATAATCAAATGTTTGGGTTGAGAAAATTGTGTCTATGACGACTTTTCAGTAAAATATGGGGAACGAATCACTCAATTAACTTGAAAAAAAAAAAACAACAGTAACGTAATGGAGTATTAAAAAAATGCTCCCCATATTTTCATTATATATATTGGGAAGGAGTTCCTGCCAGGATTTTAGTCTGGAATCGAGTTGCGACATTCTCCGACAGCAACGCCTAGTCTCTGTAGAATTCCTTTTACCATATCCTTCTCCGAATCCTCTTCTAGCTCTCCACCAAACGCACACAACTTAAATCTCCTCCAAATTCTCTAAACTGCATTTTAAATAATATTTTTCAAATTTTGCGATTAATATAGGTCTTAAAAAAATATTGGGAACCAGACTTTTCGTATTTTCATTTTCAAGATTTCTGTATGAGTTTCAAATTTATAACTTAGCTATAGGACGGTAACGTAATGGAGGCTATTTTAATAATTTTTATTTTCTAAATAGTATTGAACAATTTAAATTAAAAATTAATGATCCATATTAACTTATTTATGTTACCAATAGAGATGAATAAACAAAAATATTTTTCTTTGATAGTCACTCAAAGAAACCGGACATCTAAGTACCATGAAAATGGGCCGTTTATCAAACACGTCACTTCCACTGAAGCTCTTATATCTCAACACTATCGTAATTTATCGGACGCATTCCATTTTGAAATATTACTAAATTTTGAAGTGTTAGTTTTCGATAATGCCCAATTTTTGATGTAATTAATTTATTGATTAAGAAAATTGTTATTAGATCGTTATGAGCCTAAAATGGTTAATTTATATCTAATCTCATACTTTTCCTTAATTATTTATAGGACACGCCATTAGAAGTAACCTATTTGAAATTTATTTTACCAAATTCTATAACTATTATGCGATAATATCATTGAATGATTTTAATAGCTGAAAACATCATTCCTGGGATGGTGCCAATTTAGCGTAAATTTAGCTTTGGACAACCACTCATTTCTTCAAAAGACTGTTGATACACGGATTTTACTTTGAACGAAATGATAATAGTCTTACGCAATTAACAATTTATAAATAATCTTTTCATTTTCTATATCCATTTATTTACTTTGATGAGTCTGGAATATAATTTTATTTATCACCTTTCATTACTCAGTTATGATCATCATAACTCATTTTCGTGTCATACTTCTGGATTAGATAAGCCTCTTCTATACCTTGAGCCTTATTAAATTTATGGTTTCAAGAAAACAAAAATTGGTTTAATTAGGAATTTATAAATTATTTGCCACTTCTATAAATTTATTTTGAATGTTATACATTCAACCCCAGTTCTAAAAACACACAAAAAATTCAAAAATAAGCAATTCAAAATATAGTTTGTTATTATTATACATATTAAATTAGATGTAATATAAATCAGTATTATAAAACATTTATGAATTATAAATTTAATTAAGACAAGAAACCAAATACATGCTGGTACTCACCAAGGTTTAAATGTATCAAACAGAAAAGTTTGTACCGGTTTCTTCTTGCATTTAACTAAAAATCTTGTCTTAATTAAATTCATAATTAATAATACCAAACTATATTTTGAATTGCTTATTTTTGAATTTTTTGTGTGTTTTTAGAACTGAGGATGAATGTATAACATTCGAAACTGGTTTTCAATAAAACAAATCTATAGAAGTGGCAAATAATTTATCAATCCCTAATTAGATTGATCCTTCTATACCATCATGCGGGTGTCAACTAAAAATTGCTTTATATAAACCAGAATTATGTATAACACATTCAGAGATTTCTGTTAATTTTAATTAAAAAATTGTAACATTATTAATGAATTTTTTTGTTGTTTTTTTATATGCATATGTGTATCTGTGATATATGGGTGGATTAATTAGAAAATGATAATTTGCATGTCCCAGAGTTGAAATAAATTCGTTTACCCAGTTGTTATAATTTTAAGGAAATGAAAAAATATTTTTTGAACATTTTATTTTTAGAAACATCCACAGAGGTAAATTATATATTAAAAATTATTAAATTTTTATATGAAATAATAATCGCTTAAAATGAATAATTAAAAGTACCACTCCTTAAAAAAAATTCTGATTTTGGCTTCACCGTCATCCACATAATATTTTTATTTTTTCTAGATCTCTGATGTTTATTGATATTAGAAAATAAAGTTTATTGTTAATTAAGATTATTCTTTATCAGGTTTAATGAAAATTATTTTATTAAAAATAAATAAAGAGAACTAGTGTTCATATGAAATAATTTGGATAGTACTTATTTTCGACTATCTTATTATGCATTAAACAAAAACTGTATTTTTGTTTTGTCTATTGAAATAAAAATTTGTTTAGTTAAATTCAGCCATAAATGAATTCTTCATTACTGCTTCATTACAACCCGGGTTGAAGGTTGGAAATCTCATGGAAACCACAGCAAACATTTTTGAAAGTATAAGGTAATCTGAAAATATATCATCGATTCTCTCACATTCCTCAGTAATAATAGAGTATTTCAGTTTCTTTGGGGATAAAATGACTTTTGTACATTTTTAAATTTCTCTCTTTATTATGGTAAGAATGAAATTTTCCCTTGATGTAATTTTATTTACATACTTAGTAGGATGCCTTGTAGCGGTATACTATGATTTAGCAGTTTTTTATTTTTCAACTGTCATTGCCTTTGAAAAATTGTTAACTGTTATTCAGGTTTATTAATAACACAGACCAACGATGAAAAAACTTTTGTACTGAAAATACCTTATTCCTATAGTTTTTAGGATGCTGAATCCAAATATGATATTAAAAAAGCTGTATCACCCACAATATTAACTATAAAAGCTGTTAAATTCTTTAAAAATCGCTTAATTTAATAAATTTAACTATAAAATATGAATAAATTGTGGGTGATACAGCTTTTTTAATATCATATTTGGATTCAGAACCCTAAAAACTATAGGAATAAGGTATTTTCATTACAAAAGTTTTTTCATCGTTGGCCTGTGCTGTTTACTCAAATCGAGCTTAACGGCTTGGCTAAGGATCTTGGCTTAATGAAAGAAAAAGCTGAATTGCTTGGCTCTAGATTAAAAGAAAAGAACTTGTTGGCATTTATGTGTACAGGAAGAGAGAGCAACAATTTTCCAAGTTTTGTGAATAAGAAGGTGATTTAGTGTACTGCTCAGACATTCCTGGTGTGATGAATGAGTTGACCAATTCCAGTTGACAAGTGAAACCTGTGTTAGCACATTATATCACTGTTTCAAGTAGCCAATGGAAATACAAACCATGCTTATGATGTAACATAGTGTTTCATTAATTCCCCCGTATACCGTATATGGGTTTATACTATATAATACAAAGCATATTGCTGGAAAACTATGGGTGATACAAAAAAACTAAGCTCAGGTTTAGATTCAGCACATAAAAATCTATAGAGATATATTTAATCTATAAAGATTAGAGTTAAAAAAGTTTTCAAAAACATATTTTTTGTTGGCCTGTGTAATGAATATAAAATAGATTAACAGGTTCCCTTCTTTCTAAATCCTAACTGAATATCAAAGCTAAAATGTTAGTCTATGGTTATCATTATGTTATTCTAAGCTAGTAGCTTAGTTATTGAAAAAATAAAACTTTTTCAAATTAGTGTAATATTCGTATAAACTGAATCATGATGAATGAAAATTAGTTGCATAGGTATTTTCTCAACTGCGTACAAGTGACTTCTAGAAATGATTCATTTTAGTCTCTTTTCTTTTTATTGTATGTCAAAAAATTATTGTATTTTTTAATAGCACAATGTTTTATGTTAAAAATGTTTAATAAGTTACCCTCCACAGTTTTAAATTAATAAAATAAATTTTAATACTTCTTATCATACTGTTTTTCCCACAAGCTTTTTATGATTATGGTATTGCATTTACCTTAACCTATTTCTGGCCAAGGTGTCCAAATGGATACCACTACTTTGTAATTAGCTAACAAAAATTGCATTAGCATTACTGCCATGATAAGCTTAAAGACCCTAACTCCAAATCATTTTTCTAAATAAATTTTTGTAGTGTAGCCGAATTGTTTTTAAAATTGCACCTTTTTATGGCTTTAGACAATTTCGGGTACTCTACAATAATGTCCTTAGCAAAATAATTTGGAGTTAAGGCTTTTTACCTTTTCACGGTAGATCATAGAGTTGTAAAAGTTAATGTTTATTTCTTTGGTTAAAACACTAATAGCTGATTATACCTAGACCAGATGCCAGCTTTTACTACTCTGTAATGTTAATGCAATTTTTTTCTCAATTAAATGTACTAGGCTGTGTACATATACTCTATACTATAAATAAGCTGTGCTTCACAACTATATTTACATTATTTCACATCTTTCCGGCCGGAAAAGTCATTTTTTTTTTTAATTACAATCCATTTGGATAACTTGGTCAGAAAAGGGTTAAATTAAAAATTGAATTATACGAATTTTATCTTATGAAACAGATTTACTAAATAAGCAATTTGTGTTTCAGACAAGATACGATGGAAAAGGCCAGAAACAAAGCCAGAATCAAAGTTGCAAATTACATGATGGCCGCAACAGTTTTGGCATGCATCGCCATGGTAATAAGTGGAAAGAGAGCTGCTGAGAAAGGCGAAACTGTTGCCAAGATGAACATTGACTGGCATAAGGAGATGAATAAGGAATCAAAATAGTTTAGAGTGATAGTCAGTTGTATAATACTCAAATTTAATGCAATAAATTTAGTCCATATTATCACACTGAGAAGTTTCTTAATGATGGAGAATCAACCAGTTTGTGTATGAATAATAAAAATGTTAATGTTGTTTGTTTGGGTTTCAAGGCGTAAAACCGCCAGGTCATCAACGTCTGTTAAATGTTGAATGTTTATTTATTAGCTAACTCCCATCCTCCGCATTTCAGCAATTTAGTGATGCTGATAAAGATGGGATTCTGCATAGAGTTCTTGTCTGGAGCTATCTCCATTCTGCGATTTGTACAAATATTAATATAATTTAAAAATATTGTAAAAAATATATAGTTGGTAGTCTTCCCAAATGTGTATTGTTCTTGATTTCATATCATCAAAATCAACCTAAAGCTTTATTTTGATAGACTGCTGTTGAATTTCTCTCGCTCAAGAAATACACTAACCTCTAATGGATTCATGGCATATGATTCTTATCTTACTGAGCAGGATTACTTGCCAGTGGAGGTTGTTTAAAATTTAAAACTGGAACTTTAGGGTGAAAGTTAATTCTAATCTATGTTACTGAATAATACCAATGGTGCTGGAATTTAACTGTTTACAAATTTTATGAAAAAAAAAAATTTTATTTTTATTTTCTTAAAGCTTATGACTCATAGTTGATTGCTTAAGAATAAACATAAAAACTTAAATTTGAGTTATAGAATTATGTAGGTTATCCATCTTGTATTATTATTACTTTAGTTTGATTTTGATATAGAAATCAGCCCTTGTTAACTGACGTACCAATTTCAATCCTATAATACTCAAAATTGATGCAATAAATATTACTTTTTGTTTTATAATGGGCAATTTATTTATCCCATCTCGGAGTAGATCCAATAGTTTCAATCAGAGCTGTTCCAAATATAATTAAGAGTATTTAAATACTAAATAAATGTATTTGCATATGATAAATATTTGGAATTAAGTTAAAGTATTTATTAGTAGGTGTTTTCCAAATACAAATACTTGTAATTATATTTGCATCTGCAATTATTAAATAAATAAATATATTATTATAAAGTCAAAAATTGAGATTGTATTACTTACATTGAAGAAAGAAAAATCTAAAAAAGATGAAATTCAACAATTCTTCCTCTTCCATAAGACTGCTTGTTAGATACTACTACTTAAGAAGCAAAATTATTTATAATCATTGATGTGATTCGTTGACTTTCTCTTGGCTGGCCTATCTTTAGTTTTTTTTCTATATTTTTTCGATTGTTTATGCATTTCATATTCATCCTCGTGGATATGTTTTAAGTAATAAAGAAAATTATTTGTTGCCAGCTCAGACCCTTTAACTATTTTTTAATTGATTGCCATAGTAGTAGTTTTCTTCTAAATACAAGTAATTATTACATACTGAATATGATTATAAGTATTTAAATACTCTTAATTAAATAAAGTATATAAGAAGTTGAATGAATGAATATAAGAAGTTAAGTATTTATTTAATCTTCTTAATAATGTATTTAAATAAATTCCCAGCTTTGGTTTTAATTAAGTTTATTATTGAACGTAATTTGAAAATGTTAATTATTTAAAATATAAAATTATGATTGAAATGTGCCACAAGCTTCTCTACACAATGTGATCATTTTTTCCAATCTTGGAGCGGTATCATTTGAGTTGATCTAAAAGCAATAATAATTATTCTTTAAATTTATTATCACAAGGAATAAACAGTTATGATTTTTGTTTTATTAATAGAAAGCTATTGAAACTTCCTTTGATCTGAAGTAGTATTAATTCCTGAAGAAGTATAGCAAGACAGCTCCATTGTGCTGACAGCTCTTTATTTTTTTCTGATTTTACTGTAAATCTGTTTCTTTTATTCTCAAACATGTTAGGATGCAGCTTTAAATTGTTAACATATATTCACAATTTAAAATATTTTACTTTTGTGTTCCCAAAACTTATTCAGTATACAATTTTTTTTTAATATGTATAGTATTGAATAATTAGTAACATTTAATTTTTTGTAAAATTACTCATAGTCATTATTTTTGATAAACATAAGAATTTTCTTATCTTTTTCGGTTTCTGAATCACTTTTACCTATTAAAGAAACTATCTCATACCTGTTTTCTCTCATGATCTAGTCGATGGTTAGTCTTTGTGACTATGACGGTTGCTTGACTAACTGCTTGTATATTGTCTTAAAATTTATATCTACCAGAATTGCCTTTTAATTTACTACAAAGTTGCAGTAAATAAAAGTTATGAAGAACTTTTATCTGCTGTACTGAAATTGTGCTATTTTCATTTGCTCATCAATTGGTATCTATTATGTATGTTATTATCATAATCATTTAAAATTTAGTCTTGAATAATTTCAGTGATATATTTTTTCTAAAAGTTACTATAAAATTGAACCTTCTCAGCTGATGTCGAATACTTTTCTTGTACCTACTTATTGTTTAATTTGATGAAACATTTTCTTGGAATCATATAAATTAATATGGTGATAAAAACAGGTTTGGGTGTATATAAAATTTATTTTTATCATCGAGGACCACCATCTTGTACCTTAAAATTAAATTTCTGTAAATCAAATCAATACAAATTCAGAAAATTTTTGGCTGTGTATTATGCTGTTTCCATTATATGTATTAAAAAAAAAAAGAATTGTGGTTAATATATAATTGAGATTCTGTTTTCTTTCTAATATTTTACATGATTGACATTATTTAAGAAATTTTACCTGTTGTAATCTCATTTTTAAATTATTAATTGTCTATTTATAGAAGTTTATCATATTTTCGTAAAATTAATTTATATTATTGTTTGTGTATATAGGGTGATTCATATTAGCAAGGATCAGCGATTATTTCCTGATAGTTCATGTTAAAATGAAACACCACAATATGTTTGTATATTTCTACATATATATTATTTGTTTTCCAACTATATACGAATATATGAAATTATTAATAAATGGATATTTTCATCAATATTTCCCTATTGCTCTTTAATTTATGCTTACATTTTTAATTTATTATGAGGAATATATCATGCTAAACTCCATTAGTGTTTTTACAGCCCTAGAAGAGTATTCTAAAACAGAAAATAGTTTGTTTGAAATAGAATGAATAGGGTTGAACAGAAATAACTGATACATTTTGAGGGGCTGTAAAAAACAAACCAATGTCTCTTAAAAAAATGGTTTTATTTTCAAATAGTTGCATTTCATCTATCTATCTCCGTGGCACTACAACCCGGGGTGGGTCTTGGCCTCTTCAATGAGCCTCTGCCATTTGGCTCTGTTTACCAGCTGCTACCTTCCAGTTTCTGATCCCTAAGAGGTTTCTTGTGTCCGCTGCCACTTTATTAGCCCACCTTAGTCTAGGCTTGCCAGCTCTTCTTTTTCAATGAAAGACTTCCTCCAACATACTCCTCGTGGTCGCTTCCTAACTCATCCTGGCTATGTGATCAGCCCAACTAAGCCTCCCAAGCTTGATAAACCTGACCATATGTAGCTCTCCATAAAGGTTATGGAGTTCTCTATTATTTCTGATTCTCCAGCCATCTGAAACTCTTACTAGACCGATTATGGCCAAAATATTTTTCTTTCAAATACCATTAGATCTTTTTTCGTTGCTCTTTGAGATGGTCCAGCTCTGTGAGGCATAGGTGAGAACAGGACGGATTGAAGTCTTACAGAGTGTCAGTTTTGTTTGTTTGCTGTGGATTTTCTTCAGAAGCCTGAAGTAACACCGGTTCGCTGGAGCCAACCTTTTTTTTAATTTCTGCAGACATATTCTTAGAGGCTCTGCCGAGTTGAATTTTAGTTAGTTTTAAAAATTACATCTTTCGAATGTAGGCTGTTATTGATATTCTCAGAAATTTTCCAATGCCCTTCTAGTCATTTCTGGTAGAATAGCATTGATTTCTTGTCTGATAATCTCCTTTTAATCATCCAGATTAAAAGGTCGGCGTTTAAACGCCTTGTCCTTGAGATATTCCTAAAGAAAATAATTGTATGAACTTAATCTGATGACAGTACTGGCCAGTACACAAGCCTTCCTCAAAGAGATCAATCTGTCAGGGAAAATTTACCTCAAAACTTCAATCAAACGTCGGAAGTGCGAGCTATGAAACAATACATCCTCTGCATCGATGTTAGGATTTTCTCAAGAGCATAGATCTCTAGGAGGTGAGATAGCCTCCTGCATGTGCACGCTATGGTTGGAGTTTAAAGTTACCATTAAACCCTACTACTCAAAAAAGTATGAGTCAGTGCCTTCCCTAAATGTGTCATTTATTACATCATAAATGACTCGAAGAGTGGTAGAAAATTTTCACAAAAGTCTTTGTTAATGAGTAGTCAATAACCACCGACATTTAGAAGATGTAATTTTTAAAACCCACTGAAATAAAATAAGTTTTTTTTACATTGGCTTGTTTCTTAGAGCCTTTCAAAATCAAGTTATTTGCAGTTAAAATACAAATAAACCAGTTCCACAACTTCCAAAAAAAAGTCTACAGAAGATTGAGAGGTCTAATTTTTTACCTTATAGAGTTCTAGAAAGACCTTTATGGTCTGCATTGTGCTAGAAGAATTGAAGCTTTCAATCAAAAGTAGACATCTCCATTTCCACTTTTGTTTGCAAAGTTACAGTAAAAATTAATTTTTTAACCATTTTGAGCTTCATTTTTGCCTGAAAAAACAACCTTCCATTCACTTTTCCATGGGGAAAAAACATATTTTACAGAAGTGGAGCTAGAAATGTTAAATACAGCCTTGGAATACCTATCAGGATTCATTGAAATTTGTTTTGGTAAAAAGTGGAGATGTCCACTTTTGATAAAAAGCTCCTCAATTATAAGATAAGTGAATAATTATATATATATATATATATATATATATATATATATATATATATATATATATATATATGATATTTATCTGATATAGAGGTTTTATTATTTTTTTTTAGTTTTGTTTAAAGTACTCTGATTTCGACAAATGGGCAGGAATAAAATACTAAATTGATATACTGCTGTCCACGTTTCTAGAAATAAAGAAATGACCTGCAGAAATAATTTATATCTATAATAAACTTTTATTTATTAAAAAAAAATATGTTGAATTAATCTTTTTTTTATGTTGATTGAAGTTCGTTTTCAACTAATATTACTATAGGTACATTTGAATAATATTTGATTATTGATTTCATTAAATAGTGCACTTGAAAGCCAGATCCTAACACAGACCAATATTACTTTTAATGACTAAGCCAAAATAAAAAATTATTTGGCACTGTGGTGACAAAATACAAAATGTGGGAACTTCATTTATTGCTATTTCATTCAACACATAAGACTTTAAGATAAAAGCAACTTAAACATGACAGTAAACAAACAAAAAAATTATCATTTTATCTACTCAAGATGAGAATCGGGAAAATAGTTTACTATAAATGACAGACACAATTTTCTTTCAAATCCTTCAGTCAGCTTACTTATTTCCTAGCTTAGTATTCCCATTTTTTTCTTAGCATAACTACTGTCAATTTGTATACTTACCTGAAAAATTAGTACCCTATCTCATTCTGAAACAATATTTCCAGTTTCAAAATATTCTGTCAATTGAATTATTTATTTTTAAAAGGCCATAGAAAAAAAATGAGTACTAAGAGAAAAAAAAGACTAACCTACTTTTATTAAGAGATCTGAAAATTCTAAAATTATAATGTGTTCTTTGAAAAAATAAAATAAAAAAAGAGACAATTTTCAACTCTCCATCTCTTAAATCTTAATAATTCAACTAATTATGATGATTCATTGTATTATTTCAAAAGATCATTAAATAGAGATAATGAATGATGTAAAAAAAAAACATTGCTAATTTCTTTATAATGTGTAAGGTATTGATTTATATACATGAATTAAATAAATATATATTTAATATGTACATGTCCAACAAGTTTAAAAAATCAAGTGAAATTCATAAACTTGTAAATAATAAACTAAGGCTTCTTATAAATATATTGCTCTTTGGACATCAAATAAAGGTAACACTAAATATTAAAACTACTTCAGGTCAAATAAATTAGTTTTAGCCATTTCTAATCAAATTATATAAAAATTAATCAAGAGAAGAATCTATTCAATAAATAAATTATCACAGTTCTGTTCCATCATCTGATTTCTTCGAAAGACATACGTCAATCCTGCTAAGCAGCAAACAAATTAAAACAACTAATATTTTTACATAAGGAAATGAAATAAATAAACTAACAATAATAATTTAAAAAATAAATCGTTTTGTTAGGAAAAATAAAACTGATATAATATTGACTATTCATTTCAGATATATAAAAAACATACCAAGGCAGACTTTAATCTAATTTCACAGAAAAAGAAGCGCCACAGGAGCAGCCAGTGTCCGCTTTAGGATTATCTACGATTAGAAAAGATGATCTAATAAGTTCTTTTTGAAAATCAACAGTGGACCCACCAATATATTCCAGTGAAGTTAGATCGACAACAACCTTGGCTCCTTGTTTCTCAAAAACATGGTCATCTTCATTCAGTTTACTATCCAGCGCGAACTTGTATTGGAATCCAGAGCAACCACCACCTTCAACTGTGATTCTCAAAAATTCACCTTCAGATATTTGATTTATTCGTTCAACACATGCATCACTAAGCTTGATGATTTCATTTGTTTTTGTTTTATCTTTCACTGCTACATTTGAACAGGCTCTCAATGAAAGAGTAGACAAAGTGGGAAAATAATTCTTAGCATACTTTGCAACTGCAGTTAATGAAGACATTTGTGTATCGCGTAAGTAATCCTAAAATCGTTATGTCTCAGAAATTGTGTGTGAAAAATGTTGGCACCATAATTTGGTAATAGAGGTCAACTAATAACAAACCTTTTCAGGGAAGGTAATCTCATTGTTATAACTAGTATTGAGAGCCAAGAGGTATTTTTTTGTGTTGGTGTTTGTATAGTCAACATTATTTACTTCATTAGATCTAGAGAATTATAAATTTGTTGATTAACTATATATCAGCTAATTAAATTTATTTCAGGATTCATATTTAATAACTGATGTGAATGAGGTCTCTTTAGTTTATTGAATAGTTTATTTTTTACTTAAACCTTTCAAAAATTGAATTAATAATTTCGAACGTGCATTTCAGTTTCATTTAAAAATAATAAATAATTTTTTGTGACAACAATTAAACTATTTAGGAAAGTGACGATTAATGCCAATCAAAAATACAGTGCGCGCCATAGCAGAATCGGCTGTACTTCCAAACAGCAGCTTTAGATGTTGGAGAATGTTTTATGTACTTCATACTACTACTACTTCATACTCTTACCCTAATTATGTACTTCAACAACAATTCCAGGTACTTAATATTTACAAAAAAGTATTCTATTTCGAATATTTTATTCAATAATCAAGAACTTCATTAATATAATCTAGTATAAGATTAAATTTATGATTTTTTTTTTCTAAAGTAATTTAATATTAGTACCATGGGCCGACTAATGAGAACAATAATAAATTATCTTAAATAATTGATGCCTTCGCAGAATACCAAAGTAAGGATATATAGATCTATAAGTTTGTAGAAAAGAGATCAGATTATTAAAATAAGAAATACACTTTATTTTTTATGTAGAAACTTTATGTTGTTTCTATTATACTGGAAAACATTTTCGGTTTTTGTCGATTAATAGTTTTTTCATTATTTAGTTGAGCTCATTATTGGCAACGCAAGAGTAAAGAAAATTTTTTTATCACTTTTCTTGTCATTGATTCGTATTTCAATTAACCATTGGTTATCGTCAGTGAAATATTTTTTACTTTTTGGTTTGGGAAGCGTCTATTAAACAATTCGTTATACTAATTACTGATTATTAATATTTATATATTTCATTGCTTCCTTTCATTTTGATGTATTATAGGAGTTAATAATAATGAATTTACCATTATTTGATTATTCTTGTCACTAATTTGAATATTGTAGTTTACTTTCAAGGAAACTACATATTTATATTTTTTAATTTATATTTTAACATATTTATATTGCATTTAATTTAATATGTATAATATTACCAAATTGTATTTTGCATTGCTTATTTTTGAATTTTTGTGTGTTTGTAGAGCTGAAGATGAATGTATAACATTAGAAACTAGTTTTCAATAAAAACTTCAATAAGTGCCAAATAATTCATCAATCCCTAACTCTATATTTCACATTATTTCAATCTAGATTTCATATTACGCGGTTCCTTCATTCCAATAGTTTAGTTCCTTCAGAACTCACCGGGGCGCTAAAATACTTCTTGAGTTATTTAAATCTGAAAGTGATTCGATTAGATTAAACATTGAAGTTAGACGAAAGATTGATTGAACTACGAAATTTTCCATATTTTATGGAAATTGCTGAATTATTAAATATTCTAAACGTAAAGATTAACTAAATCTTCAAAGATGTAGTTATTGTTAACAATAACATAAAAATAATACACCTGACTGGAAAAATGTCGTATATCTGCTGGCATATGGTTCCGTATCTTACAAAATTTAACAGGTGAGAATTCTGAATATATATTTAAAATTTTATCATATATTTTAACCATATACAACCTTCATCCTTTGTAGAACGTGCCTTTTCAATCGTAAAAAAAAATGGACTGATGAGAGGAACAGATGTTCAGTGGGTCTAATTAAAGAAGAATTATTGATCACTAAATTCTCAAAAAAATGATATGCATTTTTGAAATATAAAAAGTGATGCATCCTTCTTAAAATGTGCCAAGAGTAACCAAAAATATAAATTAGGAAACGGCATATTAGTCTATGTCGTTTCCAAACTTATACGTTTGTTAATCAATGAATAATTAGTTTTCAATTTATAATTAGTGTTGTATAATTTATAGGTAATATTAAAGGATTATGTTATTAGAATCATAACAGTACTACTTCGTCCTTCAAAACTATAATAATGTCCTACTTTGGGAACATTAAAAACTTGCCAACCCTGTATTTTCAAAAATCAAAAATAATCTAACTGAAATAATCGATGTATTAATTCAGTGTCTACTAAAATATAAATTAATTAATATATTATTTAATAGAAAAACAATGATAACTTTTCAAGTTATGGAAGGTGAGAAGTAAAAATATTTGTTTATAGTAGGAACGTTTATATCTATTGTGATAGGAAGTGATAATATGTCCAGTGGTGTACCCAGGGAGGGATCATGGGATATATACTCCCCTCTCCCCCTGTCCCTGCTCGTACGAACAAATTTAATTTTATACCCAGCAGCATAAGATTTGTATTTTGAGTAATATTGTTTGTAACTTTAACGATAGTTTTTGATCCAATTTTCTGCTTATCCTGAAATCTTACACCAAGTTTGACGATTATATACATTTAGGTGATTATTTGTCTTCTTTATATTAAATCCCTTCTCCTCCCCCACCCCGAAAAAAAATTTAAATCCTCCGAAATTTTTTTTTACGTACGCCCCGGAATATGTCGGAGTGTTTTTCGTAGCGACACAGCAAGCAAGATATAATATAGGACTACCTTGATAAACTAAAATATTGAGTCTACGAAAGATTAGATCATTGTACTGAGTACCTGCTCACATAACATGCATTCTCACGTTTTATTATCTAAGAAAGGTGAGCAGGTACTAAGGAATCAATTATCAGTCCATATTTGTGGAGCACATGTTCCATACACTTAGTAAAACAATAATTAAAAGGATTTTAAAATAATAATAAAGAAAATTAGTTTTTAACAAAAATCGGTTATAAATAAATAATAATAAAGTATTTCATTGTACAATTTAAGTATTTCATTGTGTAACTTCTATTTATTCACATCAAACCAGAGCATCTGCTCAGTTTTTTTAGGAATGAGTACACACTCAATTTTATTCACTTCTTCTAATACGTGCTCAGTTTTATTCACTTCATCTGATATGTACTCAGTTTTATTTAGTTCCGGTAATAGGTTAAGTGAACAAAACTGAGCACGTACTCATTTCTCAAAAAACTGAGTTGGTGCACCGGTTAGATGTGAATAAAGAGAAGTTACACAATGGAATACTTGTTAAGAGTATGGAGAACATGCTCCGAATATTTGATTCGGAATACCTGTTCACCTTTCTAAGTGATTAAACCTGTGAACGCTTCACTATGTGAGGACGTACTCTGTAAAATGGCGAATCTACGAAAGAGTAGTCTGCTCAGTTTTTTTTTATGAATGAGCCCATGCTCAGTTTTATTCACAACACTTTTTGTATGCTGAGAGCCACATTCCCGAACATGGTCCGCTGAACAATTGTTTCCATTTGTGTAAGTGGGCTTCAGTAAAAACTTACACCGATTTGTATAATTAGAATATTCTAATTTGTTCTATTATTAGAATAACCGATTTGTTCTATTAGAATATTATCGGAACATCCTAAAACAAAGTCTGAAATTCCTCAAATGCCAATAAGTAACTAATTAATCAACATTTCGTTATATTTGTTGTTGTACGGTTGTGCTAATTGTCTTGAAGTGAGTTAGTATCTCTGTTTTTAGGCTAACTTCTGTTTATTATTAATGTGCGTAAACGAGATCGAAATTTCCACACTCGAGAGTTGTATGTCGTCACAGCAGGTGTAAACGTCTGAGAGTATCTTCTCTCTGAGAGTATCTCAAGAAATTCAGACCTGTTTTGAATTATTGAAATTACTCCCCGAGAGAAGGGAGGGAGCGTTTACACCTGATATAACGTGACAGAACCACTTTTGGAGAGTTTACCCTCGAACTCTTAGGGCCCTTTACACAATGATGGTTATTCCATTTGTCCACATGAACACATGATCTCCCTACCTTTTATAAAAGAAATGCCTTCATTGTGACAGACGAAACCCTCAAAGGTCCCCACAAAGCTCTCTGGATCAGGCTGAGTGGCGCAGTGGAGGCTAGATTTCGGAGCAGAGGGGTATGGCGCAATGTGTGCACATTAAATGTGCGAACCAAACAGCTCGGCGCTCGAATGCAAGGTTTTATTACAACAGCTAAGTTAGCGGACAATAGTTAATTTCATTATTTATTTTTACTGTATTTAGATACATGTTACATGAAATAAATTACTCTTTATCTCTCAAAGAAAAATGACACTTTATACAATTAGTCTTTTAACGCCTTCTAGTTGTTTGGAAACTGCTCCTTTATACTGACTTTACCGAAGTCATAAAATTACAAAACTGAAGACGTCCCTACTTGTTACGTTTATTTTACTTGTCATATTTTACTGTTACTGTAAAGATTATTTGTGTAAACACCCGTTACCACTAACCAGGAACCGCCACTGCCTTTACACTTGCGAGTTTTACTCTCGAGAGTGGAAAACTCGTTCGTGTTAACGCACCTTTAGCGTGTTGATCTAAGATGTGCTCTCTCTGGTCTGCAATCATGTGATCTTTTTTTCTTAGTCTTGACGATGCCTGAATTGGTGAAGCGTTGACTTGTTAATTATTTACTGATATTTGAGGGACTTTAGGTTTTGTTTTGGAATCTTCCATTAATATTTTGACAATTATTTTATTTTTGTTTTTAACTTTTGATCTCATTAATTAAGTATTAATTGCAATTGGTACAATATAATTTTAAATTTTAATTACAGACATTTATCATTTACCTTAGATGAAATAATTCTTTATTTGTTTTCTTTAAGAGATAGAATTATTGCTTGAATAATTTAAGCGCTCGTTAGAACAGCAAACAGTTAAATATTTAAGAAGGCTATTTATCAAGTTGTAGTTAAGTCACTTCGGCCAAATAGCATATTTCTAACTTAACCGGGAGAACACCTTAATTAAAACTTGGCTAACTTAAAGGTGAGTAAGGGATTATAGTTGATCGCCGAACTAATCCAGGACTTTAGGAGGGAAATTGGGTTTCCCTTGTGGCTAATTTCAGTTGAGAGTTACTTCATACAACCATTTATCCGGCAGAACACTAGCGTAGAGATAAGACGACATTCGATGCTACAAGCAAATACCGTCGATTTTCATCCACTGATAGGTTATGGCTTGATGAACAAATCATTGTGTTCTTTTGCCAAGTGTGGGGCGAAATCGATTAAATTCATTTCTTACCGTCGCAAATGGTCTATTACCGAAAAATCCCGAATCGCCTTGATTTAGGGCTGTGATGTTTTTGTGATTTATAGAGGATCGACATGAATTTCCTGCTATTGGAGAAATTGACGCAGTTGACAGAAGACTTGCAGTAAGTTAGATAATCTCTGTCGGAAATTGCGAACTTATATTTTTTTTTATATTATGAATCTTTTTTTTTTTAATCAATCTACAAATAAAGAAACGATTTTTTTTTGTATTATCATTTTTATATTATGATATTTATTAAGGAGAGAGGTTGCACAATAGGGCTGACTATAGTTCGATAGCACTAACGGTAGTATCGATAATCGTAACTATCGAAAAGTCTACGGATAGTCGTTGGACTATCTAAAAGACTATCGATTTTTCCAAAAGTGTAATATTTTAGTCTTGGAAAAAAAAATAACCAAAAACGAAAATTAAATAAAACATTTAATTAAAAAAAGAAGACTATTTAACTTGAAAACCTATAAAAAGTTTGGCTTATTAAACAAAATACTACCTATTTTCGAATCCAACCGTGACTCCGGTTTATTAACCAATAATAGAATTCTTTGAGAATATTTATAAATAATAAATAATAAAAGGCTTAGCGAACCCGAAATAAAGCGAAGCTTAGCGAATTCGATGCCGATACCACTAATCGCTGTATACAAATCTCGGTCCACCGACTCCCGTCCAAACCCAAATTTATTAGATCACTCTTAATACTATCCTCCCACCTACGTTTCGGTCTACTCCTCGGACGTTTACCAGTCGGCTCAGCGTTTATTAACTTTTTAGGAATTCGTTCGTTACTGAGCCCAACAACTTTGCAAGCCCATTTCAACCGTCGCGATGATATCACTTCGATTATATTAACAGGGTGCATGCTCCGCAATTCCGCGTTGTGTAATCGCCTAAATTCTCCAGTTGACTCATCCTTTTTCGGACCAAATATTTTACGCAGTACCTTATTCTCGAATACCTTAAGGCGTTGTTCATCCTTCAAGGTTAGCGGCCACGTTTCACACCCATACAGAACTGTAGGCAAGATAATAGTTTTGTATATTCTAAGTTTTAAGTTTCTGGACAAAATGCGCGACCTAAGTAATGTTGATACCGAAAAATAGCAAGCATTTCCCGCCTTTAACCGCTCCTTTATTTCCTCTTGAATTTCATTTTTTCTAGTAATCACAGACCCCAAATACTTAAATTTCTCAACGTGTTCAAACCTATTTTCTCCTGTATCTATATCCTCAAAATCGTCTCTGTTTCTATTGCTAATCATATATTTCGTCTTATCCGTATTTATTTTGAGGCCAACCTCTTTCCCAGCTGTCATCAACGTTGTTGTATTCAGTTTTATAGTTTCCGCGTCCTCACTTAATAATACCAAATCATCCGCAAACCCGAGCACGGATATTTTACCACCCAGATCTAAACCCCTTTCGGTACGCATTACCTTTCTAATGACATACTCTAGTGCTAAATTAAATAGGACAGGTGAAAGGGAATCGTTTTGTTTTAACCCCGAGCGAACTTCAAATTTCTCCGAAAAATAATTACCGATTCTAACTTTATTGAATGTTTCGGTCATGCACGTCCCTACTAGATTTACTAACTTCTTCGGTATTCCCTGAGCAATCAAAATGTTATACAATCTCTGGCGATCAATGGAATCATAAGCCTTTTTGAAATCCACAAAAAGCTGATGAACTACACCGTAAGGAAAATATTTTATCGATAGTTGATCGGTTCCGTCTAAAACCACATTGGTAGTCTCCGATAATTTCCTCGGCATATTCCGTGATTCGACTAGTTAGTATCAACGAGAGTATTTTATAACAAACCGGGAGGAGTGATATTCCGCGATAGTTATTACACTCCGTCCTCGGACCTTTTTTGTGAATCGGAATAAGTATAGATTCTTTCCATTCTTCGGGCATTTTTTCATTTTCCCAGATCTTTTTAACCAAAAAATTTATTTTAGAAACTCCAGCTTCACCGCACGCTTTTATTATTTCACTAGAAATGTTGTCGATTCCCGCTGCTTTATGAGATTTTAATTTTTCCAATGGCTATTTCGACTTCCTCCTTACTCGGTTCTTCAATTAACGATTCAGCACTCTGATATTCAGAAGGAGGAGATTGGTTATTATTTCCCGAATTCAAAATACTTTCAAAGTGTTTTTTAAATTTATTCACAATGTCCCCCGGATCGGCCAATCTATTATTTTGAGAATATTTAAAAAAAAAAAAAAATGTTCCAGAAATCTTCCCCTTCTCTGACTGCTATTTCTTTTACAATTTATGTATTAGTCATAATCTCGCCTTGCTTCCCTAATCGCTAATAAGTGAGAGTGTGTTCATCGCGTTTTTTTGTGCTGATTTTAGCCCAATAAAGTCGAGAAGATAATTTTTTTGTATGCCAATGAGTTATTGATTATTATATTTATGTTTAATTTGATCTAAATTAATTAATTAATTCAAATTAATTTTGTTTTATAATTATTCCCTACTTACACCTAAATATCAAATACAAAAATGGAATTTGTTTAATTAAAAAAATTGGCTCCTTTTTCTCCTGAAAATTGCTGAGATAAGGGAATCTATGATCCTAATATCCATCAAAACATTTTTTTTATGACGTCACAAATAATAGTTACTGAAATTGTTACAAATAAATGGTCATTGACAAGACCTTTAATTCAAGTAAATTACACATTGATCTTCAGTAAATGACCTAAAAGGCCTTAACACAAATAAACAAATAGCTAAAACTCTGGAAATAACTGATTATTAGAAAAACAAATGATATTACTTGGTGTGCCTTAAGAAAATCATTCGTATGAGTCGATGATAATGATGGTGAAGTCAAGTTTGCTTTTTTTTTTCTCTCGAAAATGAATATTTTGTAAATTTGCTTATTAAATATTACACATGCAAGATAAAATGGAATATGATTCAATACTAGCCAACAATGCTTTGTTAGAGTTGGGAGTTCGAAAAAATAAGTTATGCAAGCTTTAATGTTTATTTAATAACTTGTTTCAAAGGACTCAAGGTTTCAAACTACGATGAAAAACCAGTGAGAATCATGCTAGTGTAAGTCAATTTTAGTAATTTTAAGAAAATTAATGCTTTGAAAATTATCTTTTTAAGCATTAACCAAGTGAGATAAAATGGAATAATTACTCTATTCAAGCAACTAAAGTCTTAAAGTTAAATAAAATTAGTTGTGCAAGGTTAGTTGTTAGCAATTTTCTCACATTTCGAGTTTGGAAATTTAAAGTCATTTTTTTAAGGCTGGAGAGCTATAATTAATTCTTCAGCAGTATTTTCATGTTTTAAGATAAGTTTTTGAGGTATTAAAAAAAAAACGCATTCCTTTATCAGCAATTCTTTCACGTCCCAAGTTCAGTAATGCCAAGGGATTGTAAAGAAGACTACAAAGCTAATATTCAATTTGCAGCACTTGTCTAGTTTCAAGTATAATAATTTTAAGGATTTTTCAAGGCAACAGAGCTAGGGTTTTTTCTATCAAAGGATGAATTTTACGTTCTGTAATTTTTAAGAAACTTACAAACTGAAAGACTTGAGAAATAATTGAAAATGAAACAGAGAAAAAAAGAAACTAATAATAATAAACTAAAAAATAATTCTGTAAACCTCGAAACTGCTACTGCATTACTGGTGGACGTGAAATAAACAATGAAAATTTATTTGTAGTTGTAATTCGTGTAACGGTTTGATTTTACCAAGGAGGTTAAGCACCATGAAGTAGGTAGGTGGGTAAAAGGTAAAATGTTTATTTTGCATTTTTTGTTCAATTGGTTTTTATTTTATTTGTTTACGAAATTAATTTTCAATCGTTTTTTTCTCAGGTGTTTGCATTAAAAAAAAACGCTGATTATAACCGATAGTGTAAACAAAATCGGTTATTCGATACAGAAAACCCGGTTATCGATTATAACTGAAAGGCTATTGACATCCTTAGTATATATATATATATATATATATATATATATATATATATATATATATATATATATATATATATATATATATAGTACATTATCACTCCATGACTACATTTATTATGCATTGAATTGTCTTGGAGTGATATACTACCTCTATATAATTAGCCTTTTTTAGACTGTTAATGTTTTCAGTTTTGTTAGACTGAGATGCCCTCTGGACTGCATTTATATATTATCTTTATTCCTGATGATGCTAGAATTTGCGAAACACAGTTTGGTTAGTTTTTTTACTGGCTTTTGAGAAACTTAAGGATTTGCTTCAGAATCTTTGAGAATATCCTAACAGTATTTTTGTGTCTTTTTTTTTTTCATTATTTAACATTTTCATAATAATTTTGTAATTATTTATACAGTTTTTGTTTGATAATAACCTGTCAAAATTATTGGCGCTGGCTGATACAGTCTTTGCTTTATTTCGGCCAGTTGGAATTACGTTTATTTTTTTTTTTTCCCCAGGAAAGGGAGGAATTTAGTGCTAATGATTTGTAATTCAATCGTTTAAAAATAGTAGTTTACCTCGTCAGTATGAGAAAACAAACTTTTGGAAGTTTCTACCATTTAAACTGGGTGCATGTCAACACTAATTAAACGTTTTGTTTGCTGCGAATGCAGTTCCATTCGGGTAAATGCAACATTCGTTAACACCATTATTTATCAGATTGGTGCGTTGGAATTAATATTGATGGATTAATTAATTAATTAGTAACTTAAATTCTATTTTATGCTATATCAATTATTCTCTTCTTTTTTCCCCTCCGGAAGGATATTTTTATATTAATTCTGATATTTCGTCCACACGTTCCAGGGGACTTCTTCCCCAGTACCTCTGAAGAAGTCCCATATTTTTAAGACAAAGTATTTGGAAGAGGATGAATATACCACCATGATATAGAAAAATAGTAGAATATCTGTTATGATAACTCAGAGAAAATCTAAAAAACTACTGTATCTACTATAGAATGTGTATTTGAGGAAGGATGAAATTTAAACGTTTTAGAACCGTCCTAAAGAAAGGAAGACTCCCGCTGGTACTGCCCATCGTAGCGGCTGGTAGTACTACTTTGAGGGAATAAAACTGGTGGAATAAAACTGAGGGATAGCCAGGTATGTCCTCATATCCATACTGCTGCGTCCTGGCCGCTCCAGGAGTCTGAAAGTCGGTAGTGCGACGGTCTATATCGTCAATCAATTTTGTAGAATTGAAGTAACAACAGTATTAATTATATTTTAGATCTTATACTAATTAAAAAAAATCTCTTTAAAAAGAGATTAAAATATGAATCCAATTAACATTTAAATAAATTTAAAAAAATCCATCTTAAATAAATACTCAAATTTAAACATTAAAAAAAATCAAAATGTCTTTTTTTATACTAATTTACTGATCACATAATGAGAAAACATTATCTGTTGTGATTTCATTACAAATATAGGATATTTATTACTGAAATGCTTGTACGAATACCAGCCATTACTATCCATAGTAATAAATTAAAAATCAGAGATACATCTTCACTTCTTCTATTTTCTATTCAAAATACTACGAGAAGCTATTAGTCTGTTGAAGTTTTGCATTAATATGCAGTTTATTATAACGTATTGGTTAACATTTTGTACAGGCATAACCTAGCCTTATTATTGAACCAGGCGCAAACTCCTACGATACAAATGAAAACCATTAAATTTGAGCCTAAATTTTTAATTCAACTATATTCTAAACTAGGATGTTTAGTGCGAGAGGATTTGTCCGCTACGTTGAGTAGATTCAACGAAATTTACAAGAAGTAGCGGCTAGCAATAATAGTTGAGTCAACGCCAGCCCCTACGTTGGGCAGTAACAGCGAATGGTCAACCACTAGTCTTCATCTGCCGACCGTTCGACGTCCGCGAATATGTTCTTTCATTATCACCCTAGGAATCGCATGTATAAACATTCTGGCGACATGATCTGTCAGTGAAGTAGATTTAGTTTTATCACTTTAGTCATATATTTCATTATCCGTTCTCCGCAATTCTGCTCTGTTAGTTGCAAGACTAAAGATTCGTAGGAGAATTTTTCTTTTTCTATATTTTTTTAATTTATTGGCGACCATTGATCTACTTTTAATTTCTTTTATACTTCTTTTATAATACTTTTATCGTAGATTATCCCTGATTCCAAGAATATAAATTCGTAAATTAATAAAGTGAAAAATCATAAAAATGGTAAATGAAAGTGATTCAAAAACATAAAGATCAAAATGAATAAGAAGTGTGTTAGGAAAAAAGATGTACGTAAACCTATATATTTATCAATCGAAAAATTATAAAGTTAAAATGAGGTTTTAATGTTCTTCATTTTAAAATAATTATTCTGAATTAATATATATTTATCATTAATTAAGATTTGTTGTATGGATTTAATTTTATTCTCCTTATTGATCCACACAGCACCATCGCATGCTTGGAAGTTCTCCCTATGTTCTTCATAGATCTTCAAGTCAACAGACGAGGTCAGTCATACCGTTTGACAAAAATGTGAAACACCTAAGCCCGATTAAGAGTTATTTTATTATTGCGCAAATTTTATGCACAAAAATTAATTTTTAATTTTTTCTATCCAGTAATATATCAATTCCAATACATACTATTAAAATATAATCTCTATATGATACAAATTTAATTTTTAACAATTTTTTGCCTCTCTTTGAAAAGTTGGGATTCTGCAGTTACATGGTTTCACATTTTTGCCGACGATATGTTTTTTTAAATATGAAAATAAATTTAACTGTAAAGTAAAATTATGTATTCATAAGTTTATGTTGCATGCAGATTTTTTTTTTTTTTTTAAGTATACCCACAGCTATATTTAAAAAGTGCAGGCAACCAAATCTTAGAAGTGCCAGTACAACTTGATAAAACCTACTGACTTATATGCATTACGATAAATTTTGCCACAAAAACGTTTATTTTTATAGAAAAAATGTTTATTTTATCTGTGAAAATTTTTAGTATATCAGAGGAAAATTATACTTAATCTGGCAAACGGTTTAAATTAACTAAAAATGCGATAAATGATTAAATAAATGAAAAAACTTTAATTTTTTTATACAAATTAAATGTAATTTATTAAAAAAAGTATAATTTAAAAAAAAAATAACAGCAATAAATGAGTACAATTTGTACAATTAATTTTTATTACTTACTAAAAAAAAGAAAAGAAGCTTTTGATAGGCAGAGGAAAAGCATTACCTAGCGGCATCCCTACCGTGGGTTTTAATTTACATACATAATTATGTTAGTAGATCTCTCATCCAGACCCTTTTTAGTCTTCTTGTGGTATTCTCCGGCTTGAGAGTTATGGCCATTTCTCTAATTATTTGGATGGAGTGCCCATTCCACTTATTATGATTTTTTTTACATTTCTCTTTCTTTCAAATCAAATTATTATGGTAGCCCATCTCCTGATTGTGAATAATTGTAATTGATAGGCGTTGGTTTATGAATAAAAGTGCAAACAAATAAATAAGTAATAATAATTTATCTATAAATTACCAGAATTTTCACTCATAGTATAAATGATTTTTTGGGTATTCAGAACAACTGATACTGAACTTCCTTTGTACAAAGATTACCTTTACTGTACCTTAATATTTAATGAGTTCAACTTCAAAAAATATTCAATAATGGAGCCATGAACCTGTGTTGGGTAATTAAAAAGATAAAATTACAAACGCTTTTATAACAGTTATGTATTTGAAACTATTATGAAGAAGATAAGTTCTAGTTGCCATTAATGTTTATTGTAACTTCCAAATTACATTAACAATAAGACTTACAACTAATATACAAAACTATAATTTGTCATGACAAAAAACTCGAAACAATTGGTAACATATGTTACAGGGTAACATTTATAATATAAACACTAGTTCAAAGAGAGACCTCAGCCAACAAGAAATAAAAAAAAAAATAAAAATAAATAATAAGCTTCGTGAATAAATTTCTATTGATGAAGTAAGAGTATCGCCATTCTTAAGAGTAGGAAACATTGACCTTGAGGGGGACTTTTCTTAAAGTCCTAACAATAAAGTGAGTTTCAAATATTTAAGTATGGTGTATTGGCCGTTGGTACAATTGTGAATTGAGTTTTGTGTACTACGATTTAACTACTGATACCACATCGGTTAATAACACAGAACAATTATTTCCACCGAGATTCGAAATAATCTACCAATAAGATTGGATTTGAAACAGTGAACATCGAACACATGTTAAAATTCGGGCATGCAACATCAATCGGGGTGTTTTCGTCATAGGGATTCGAACTTGGTGATTTCTAGACATCTAATAAATCTTTCAATTTTTTTATTTATTCATGCGCATTAAAAAAAAAGGTGCAATATTAAATGGAGGATATGTCTTCAGTATCCTATGAAGAACTTTGAATGGCAAAAATAAAAAGTCAATGTACACGTGATTTTCCACAAAGACCTACGAATACTGTTAAAAAATTACACTTATTGGAACCACCCGAAAGATCTCTAAAATCGATTGGTAGCACGTCATAGGAAGTGCTGGTGGCAAAAGAGACTTAATGATCCATTAGTGAATGCAGCAGTGCGACCCTGATACCTAGATGAACAACGCAGGGGTTCGAAACACGTTTACAGGAGTGACTTGACCATGAAGAACAAGACGATGTTGATGGATATGGTCTGCGATGTGGCCGAGTTGTTTTCAGGTGTCACCGCCTGTTTCACTTTGGCTCTATTCTTCGTCCTACGGTTGGAGTATATTGCGTTGGATTGGTTCGTTGGGACTGTTACATTGCAGTACATCTCATCGCAACAGGAAACGCAGACCTGAAACAAAACAGATTCGGTTTCAAGTTGAGAATTAATTTCATAATTTAATCCATAATATACAAACTTATCCAGAAAGAAACTCAAAAATACAATTTTTTTTTTCTGATATTTTACTAAAAATTTATATTTAATATTATAAGTAATTTTGTGATGAAATGTCTTTCAGTATTGCTATACCTTTATTAGAATTTTCTATACCAACGTATGGAGTTTTCCTCATCATCAAAAAAACTCCTGTATTATAGAATAGTAGTACTAATTAGTATTCTCAATAAATTATTTACATCATATTCAAATATTTAATAATTAACAATTAATTTATATTAGTATACTATATATCCCTATCTTCTAGTACAATTTTACCATATTATTATTCAGCAATCTATGTCATTAACATCGTAATATTCATAAACTGTAATTTTTCGTCTCAATTTTTACTCTATTAAATCTTATTTTTACATTAAATTCTTACAATGGGTGTCAAATTCACATAAAAGTTTATTGACAAAATCACTCATAGTAAAGTTTAAGTATAATAATTATTCTTAATCTTTATTATGGGTGATTTTGTTAATGAACTGAATTCCTATAAACATTGCGTATGAATTTTGAAAGCTGATTATTTATTGAGTAACTTTTTAATTTTATTTATCCTTAGATGAGGCCCGGATTAGAAAAATAATTCGCCAGGATCCTAACAAATAATTGGTTAGCATTATTTGTTACGTAGATATATCATTAACTTCGCT
Organism: Rhaphigaster nebulosa; assembly: GCA_948150685.1. NCBI lineage: Eukaryota > Metazoa > Arthropoda > Insecta > Hemiptera > Pentatomidae > Rhaphigaster > Rhaphigaster nebulosa. The sequence goes on along the minus strand of OX411312.1, from coordinate 49,947,980 downwards.
ACTTTATAATAAGTTACATATTTTGAATACCTTGGATTATGATATATCATCCGCTTGTCAAATAATCTTATAACCATAATATTCAATATTAAAGTAGCCAGGATTAGTGAAGAACTGTCCAAAAAGCTGTTAGGTTAGGTTACTTATTGTTTTTAATAATTCATTTTTTCTATTGATTATAAGGATGCATTTTGATTAAAAGACAGTTTTTGCCTTTACATATGGTTGCAATTTTCAAAAAAAATTTTGGGAAGAGAACTCCCGGACCTCTTGGTTTGGTGGTCCCACTCCAGTCTCTAGACGAGAGGCTCCAAAGGAGCCAGCCCGGGCCTGGCTGACACTCTGTGGTACAGGTGCGGTAGTTTATTTTTTGAAATAAATCCTCAATGTACTTTCTCAACATGATAATCAGGAGAAAAATAGTAGAAACAAATTATATAAACAAATTGTATATGTTTCATATATATATATATATATATATATATATATATATATATATATATATATAGATAGATAGATAGATAGATAGATAGATAAAAGAACCTTATTCTTGGACTAGGTCCCTTAAGAATAACATGAAGGAACCAATAAAACAGTAACATTATCTGGCCATAAGACTATAGAATACAGAACAATTAATTTTTACAATATCTTCTGTAAAATAAATAAGCAAATAAATAGGTTTTTTTTATCGAAAAAATATAATTGATTTGAGCAAAACAAAAAAAAGAGAAAAAACAAGAAAAAAGTAAAAAAAACAGAGAAAATGAAATATACAAAAATAATGAATGGATTAGCAAAGTTTGTACATTATCTAAATCTATTATCCACTTCTGATCCAGATGTTAATCTTAAACTGAAATTTCGCAATTAGAGAGCATCATTTTGAAGAGAAAAAGGAGGGATTTGAATGAGGATAGAGAAGAAGCATATATATATGCTAAGAAGTATATATATATATATATATATATATATATATATATATATATATATATATATATATATATATATATATATATATAAAGTTTGGTTTAATATCTAAAAAATGCGTTTGAAAATTGGGCTTTTTCTTGCTTCGGCTGCTCGGAGGGTGCGAGCGGTGGGGAAGTGTTGAATGGAGCGGGAAGCCTGTGTCAATCATTTTCCACTGCTCGAAGCCCGACCGTTCCCTGGCCTCTAGCGGCCGAAGCAAGAAAAAGTTCGATTTTCAAACGCGTTTATAGGTATTAAATCGATCCTCACACACATTTCATAAAAATACGGTTGTAGAGAAACTACTCAGGAGCAAATAGCGCTTTAGAAAAAACGCTCTAAGACCATTTGAACCTTGTTCAAGTCTTTTTTTGAGAACTCCTGTCTTTATATTTTCTCAATTTCTGGGAAAAGTTACGATTATTTTTGCATACCTGTTATTGCAGGTAGGCACTAAAAAAGTCACAAATTAATCTACAAGTTTCTGCAACGATTACAACCCCTGTAATAAAATTAAAATATTTTGCAGTTTTTAATTTTTTTTTTTACGAAAAATTGTAGACCGATTTCCATTGTCTCAAGCTCGTTTTTAAAAATGAAAAAAAAAATCTTATAAAACATATATATATATATAGAATATGTTTCTATTATTTTTCTCGTAATTATTAACTTGAGAAAGTCCATTGAGGATCTATTTTTAAAAAATGAATATTTTTTCTCTACTTCTTTATTTTATTTTTTCGATTTGAACTTCAAACTGTCCTCTACTTGGATTTGTAGCTAATCTGAGATAATAAAGCTACGCCCATTCTCCTCAAATGTAGACTCTTTTCTTCCTATAAAATTCGGGAAACGCTGGATACTTCAACTAGCGGTCGATATTTATAAGGTGAGAGAATTGGATGGTTTCACAAAAAGTAGTGGAGAGTCCGAGCCTACTGGCTCGGCGCCAGAAGAGTTGAATCCCAACGTGGCGGGGATGTTGTTGCTGGCAAAGCCGACTCAGGCAAAAAATTTCATCTAATCATCTCTCCCCACCCTCTGCCGCTGAAGAAAGACATTGGCACCGCCGAGCGATGAGCCTGATAGGCACCGCAGGGGCATCCAGTCAATGCTTCCTCGCCTAACAAGGTCCTCTCATTAATCACAAGGTGTCAACTAACTTTGGGCTTAAGCTCCTATCTGCTAAGCCCTTGACCAAAGCCTAATGTTATTAAACCTTGTTTAAAGTTTCGATCAGCCGTCTACTTCAACTTTAGCTATATAAATAAAATAGACCCTGACATCCATTTACAAGATTAATTTGATGAGATAAAGGAACACTTTATCGATAAGAGGCGAAACTTTTACAAGATGAAAAGAAAATATCTTTTAAAGGCTGGGGGTGCGATTAGAAATAAAACACACTGTAATAAAGCTCTTAATTATATTCCGATATTTCGGGCTACGTTTCAGCTCTTTATCAGTGTTTACAAAAACAAGATAAAAGAAGAACATAATTAGTTTTGTGAGCAATATAAATCTTGCGAACCAATTTAGAGATTTTTATTTTATTTTGCATGCGTTTATTCCAACACCCTTTAGGTCGCAGCCGCGCCCTAACCAGAGTTCGAAGGTCAAGATTCATTTCGCGGGATCACCATGAATATATAAACATATATATTTTTTAACAGTTGGGGGTCTTTTCTGTTTCCAGACCTCCGCTTACTATTATGATATCCGCTAGCCAATTCAGATAACCGTTGCTATTAATGATAAATAAAAACACATGTTATTTTATATGAAAATATTCGGTTCATATGAGCTCAGTGATTACTGTTATGAATTACGAGCAAATTTGTCAAAAATTCAAGACAGAAGAGGATTATCTTGTTTTTCTGCAGGAGTCCGGATCCTTTCCCATTGATAGTTACCACCTATGCTACCTTTGCGAGTTCATGTGGAGGAGGAGATACGCGGGAAAGGATTTTTTTTTACAAAATTTTAGAAAATATCAATGACTTCACGGCGGCAGATTTCAATAGTTTTTTTATTATTATAGTTACTTTCGGCATGGTTATACCTTGCCCAGCTGTTGCTTTCAGTAACCGTTTCATCATAATGAGTAACCGATATCATAATAGTAACCGGAGGCCTGGAAACAAAAAAGACCTAAAAGTTTTATTGCATAATAAAATCTAAGCTAAATACAATGACAATAAGAAACTTCATTCACACCATATTTACAGAAAACATAAATACAATAAAACAATAGCTAAACAGAAATGGGAAAAAAAATTAAAGTTAAATAAACATCTTAAAAGCAAGAATACTTATATACACAGTCTACCAGGGGAACTCCGAACCGTACTTTCCCTCCTTGTGGAGGGGAAAACAAGACCCAGGAGATCCCAGTACTTCTATCTCAACCTGTCAAATATACATGTTTGTTTTGGGTTTTGGGGCAACTGCCATTTAGACCTTCGAGGAGGATAGTAGAGATTGTGCTAAAGGATTAGGCTGATGAATAAGGTTCTAATGAAATTTGTATGATCTAAAACAAATGGGATATCAAGGATGCACAAATGAACAGGATTGGATGCGTTTGATACTCGAAAACGTAGCTATCCTCCCACAGTTACACGCGCTCAAAACCTCATTTTTTACTTACTGTTATTTTGGCAATTTAATCATATTTAAAGGAATTATATCAAAGAGTAATCTAAAGTACATTTATCACTTAATCCAATGTTTTCGTCTTGGTTTCCGTCAATGATTGAGCCTCTAGGAAACAGTTGTAGGTCCTATTAAAAAAACTATTAATACATTTTAAGTATTCATAAGGTGGAGCTGAATGTTCTGAACATGAATTTTATATCTTTTATAAAATTATTTTTTTAAATTTTGCTCAAGAGTCTCACAAATTTGTAATAATGGAAACTGTTGTGAAAAAAAAAGTGTGCAGCACTTGCGATAAATTAAAAAAAAAATATTTAAAAAAAACACTGAACACAAGTTCCGTTGGCCATAGTTACCGTCTGTGTGTCAACCATGACACAGCCCACTCCCATCGGCCAGCATTCGGTTGTGTCCGCGCATTTCTTATTTACAATAACGCTGGCCCCCGTAGAGTCCATGATATGGAGAGTATGACAGAAATCTTCACCTGAAACAAGCAATTTACGAGGGCCATTCAAATATAAACGAGAATTTATTTTTAAAAATGTAATGACATAAGTAAATGGTTAAAAATATATATATATATATATATATATATATATATATATATATATATATATATATATATAATTTTTTTACATAATCCTTCTTAATGACTATTATATCATTCTTAATGATATTATCAATAAGAAATTAGATAATGTGCTGTAATAATTATTGGACGTTGTAAAGTCGATGACATTATCTTCGGAATAAGCAACCTCTTTATTCTGAATGCTAAGATCGTTTACGACAATCTCCACTAGCGCAAATATAAGTTGAACAATCACAGAGATTTGAATCGTAGGAAGGCTATCGGACGTCTCATCTAAGCGACATGTCTTGACCTCATCCTTGCACTATATGGTTCACCCAGAGATGTCGTCATATGAGGTAGGAGGGATGTCATACCCCCGATTATTTTAAATCCTGTGGAAATTTTGTGATTTGAGAACCTTCTTCAATTTACGAAAATTATGGTTAAACATAATACCCAAAGAATTACACAAATTTAAAACCAATACCAATACCTTCTAAGTTAAGAAATTTAATGCGGTATTTGATTAGGAAAAAAAATATTGTAGTAATATGTCAACATTCCCAATAGGTAAGTTAAAAGTTCAAATCTAAAGGAGTTGGGTAAATTACAATATTTCATAACATAGTTGAGAAATCCGGCAAAATTGTTTGAAATTTTAGAATTATTCTCATTTATTTTTTATTTAGTGGAATTTTATTTCTTTATTATCCGAAGTAATGGAGTATTGTCGTTTTAGTATAATTTTCAGTATTCCAGTATTTCAGAACAGGCCAGCCCCTCTATGAAAAAGTATGACGGATGTCAACGGGGAGATTCAAGACTTTATTTCAGACTCTTTCAATTTTTCAATAACAATATTAAAAATATATTTTATAACATATTGCTAAAATTCTTGTATTGTATGTACTATTATATAAATAATAGTGGTGAAAAGTTCTTTAAATCTACCTGTAATTTATGATTCCATTTCTTTCCATTGTAGGACTCCAAACAAAGAACCATTGCTCGAAGGCAACGAAAGAGTTTGGAACAATGGGCATTATAACACATCAGAGTTCCGAACGTGTATTAGCTTTGAAATTCCCAAACGACCGAAGCGTGGCCAGAACTAAACATATATATTGGGATAAATGCCCTCCCTGAGTAGATAATGTTTTCCGTTAAAACTTTGATTATATGTTGCTACCGTTCATTAAAACTTGCTGCATCCCTTGCTCACCTCGTCCATAATGATTAAAAACTTTCCTATCAGAAATATTTCAGCCGAGTCAATTTTTAATTTATAAATTACGAACTGTGTTGGACCTTTCCAATTAAAAGTTTATCCCCACCGCCCTAAATTTGACTCTTGTCATTTATATCCATTTGAACCCGAGGTGAAATAACAATACGGTCTGGGAGAGGATTTATCACCAATGAAAATGCAAATTATGAAGTGATGGAGTTTTACACAGTTTCAAAATAATAAATAAATAAAATAAACTCTTGCAAAGGTCTTATATTGAATTAGCAAGTTTTGATGTATATTTTCCTAAACACTGGGGCTGACTACTATTGACCGTCCTGAACAATTTTCAGAAAAACTAACTATTTAAAAAAAGATTTTTACTTCCTTGTACGAAGTAAAGGAAGTATTGTAATCGCGAAAATTTTCGGTTTTCAGATTTCGACGGAAATATCCATTTTGACCATCCCTGAATCCATTTTGACTAGTTTCGTCGTGGTGTCTGTACGTTCGTACGTTCGTATCTCGCATAACTCAAAAACGGTTAGTCGTAGAAAGTTGAAATTTTGTATTTAGGATTGTTGTAAAATCTAGCTGTGAACCTCCCTTTTTGGTTACTGCTTGGTCACCGGAAGCACTGAAATTTAGTTGTTTGAAGAATAAAAAAAAAAAAAAATCATATCTACAACAAATTTTTGGTTGCCCCTCTTTTAAAATTCAGAAATTATTTTCTTGATTTTATTACTTTTTTTGAGGCAATATGTTCAATAATATTCCAACAAATAATTAAATTATTTATAATTTGAAAATTAATATTTTATATTACCTAAATAAATATGGTAAAATAATTTTTAATTGTAATGCCTTACCTTCAGGACATGGCCTGTCTATTGCGAATCTATTACACATCAAGTTGTCGGACACATTGACGCAAGTGTAACAGGTGACCCCTTCTGAAATTTCAAAATAGATATATTATCGAAATATAGAATAAATATAATTATATGTATTGAAAAGTAATTGAATTACTATTCATCATTATTTTGTTAAGCTAAATTATGTTTTTGATAATTAGGGAGCGGATTTTCATGTAAAATAAAAGGCTAAATATGTACATATAAATGTAATTTTATTTTCCCAAATATGTTACAAAACATATGATATATTTAAAAAAAAAAAAAGACAAATATTTAAGAAAAAAATTACAAAATAATTAACGTTTAAAATTATGTAATGATTCAAGAGACCAAATATATATGTGAAATAAAACTTAAAATATGTACATATCTCTGTATTGATTTTTTACATAAATTAATGAAAATATAGAAAAAAATAAAATAAAATAAAAACTTTTACTCCTCAAAATTATTCGAAATTACAAACATTTTTAAATTTTCAAAGCATTTCTTCTGTTTTTCTCATGTTTTTTAAATTTTCAATATAAATTTTCTTTGTTGTGTAAATATGTACAATAATATTTAATATCTCCTTCAAATATGTAAAATTAAAAATGCTTTATTTCCTTTTAAATTGTATTAAACGTAAAGTAAAATGTTGAAGAAGCGGATACAAGGCTTAGAAAAAAATATATAATTATAAATAAATATATAAATCCCTTCTGATTATATTTTGAATATTTTGAATCTTGTTGTTTTTTTTCCATTTTATTCAGTATATATCAAAGTCGTTTTTTTAAAAAGGCTTAAGTGCCATTTAGCAAACTTCACAGAAAACACATGAATCGATTTTTTCCCGGATAATATATTTTTTTTTTAATTTTATTCTTTATTTTATAGAGTAGAAGTTTATTAAACTGGGAAAATCTTTATAATTACAATATATTTTAAAGGATTCTAGCACTGGCCTAAGGCCAGAGTGACGACTGAGAGTCGTTAGTATTTGGTGCGTACGTCATCAATATTCGATTTTTATACCATTTCCAATTTTCTTTTCTCGATATATATCGTGAGCGGGAATTGATAGAGGTGGTGTTTACGTCCCTTGAAACCTAAAGTTCGAATTTTTGGCGCTTAAATCTTTTTCAAAAAACGACTTCGAAATAATCGGTAGCAATGGTGCGAGTATAGGCAATTCAAGTATTTTATTTATACATTAGCATTTTTTATTTGTTTTTAAACAGCAAAAAGTACTATTCTTCGACTACATGTCTTATTGCAACTCCTGAAGGCCATTTCACACTGTAAGAACCCTAGTCAGTATAAATCAGCGGAAATAAGGCTCACAAAGAAAATCACAATAGCGGAACCCTTTTGAAATAAAGACAATGGACTTTAAGCCGCTCACACCCGCCGAATTCAGATCAATCTAGGGTTCAGTGATTCGCCATCTTCGATTCTCTCCAGTGATGAATCGTAGCCCAGACAATAGGGATGTTGAATTCCTTATTTAGAAAGTTAAAATTGGCTTCTTGTGTGACCATAGCTCTCAATATTTTCAAGATAAAAAAAAAAAATCCCCGTCAATAATGAAGAAAATTTATCGCGGCATTGTTCAAGTATGGGTTTTGATTATGAAAAATATATAAGTTTGCACAGTTGTCTTCTACGATATACAATTGTATTGATTATTATAGTGCCCATAATTAAAACCTGTGAGAAAATAAGAATAGAGCGATAAGATCGAGGTTTATTCAGATTGATTCATCCGGTGTGTATTTGGAATCTGAATCTGATTCAGGCATACTCCGAGTGACTCGCGATCAAAATATTACCGATTAATTCTTAATATATAATTACCTTACCCCTCGTGTTAAACCAATGACATTTAATCCGGGGAGTAAATATTATGAGATGGTGAAATTTATTTAGAAATAATATTGCCTAAAATACTGTTGTTGACTTTTATTAGGTGAAAGACGGGGTGCATAAATCAAAAAGCTTACCTTCTCTGGCAAAAATTCTAGATTTTTATTCTGATCTGAAACAAAGATTCTAGATTTTTAATAGTTATCAATATACTGTATTTTTAACATTGCCAACTTCTTAAATAGAATTATGACGCCTCTTATTGTCTAGATAACAATGTGAAATTAAAGCATTTATTTTATTTTTTCTAATCAAGAATCATGATGACCGAACCGGACCATATGGCCCGGAATTAAGGAGTCGCACAGTGCATCGAATTTAGGGGATTTGTTGGACGAAAATCTATTGATTGTGGATTCGGAATAATGTGGATAGGAAATGCCATTTTGATTTTGAATATACCCCTTAATAAGGGTTAAAGATGACTATTAATAATAACTAGTATATCCGAGCGAGAACTCTCGCATTAGATATATATTTTTCTTCTCCCTAATACATACATAATACATTTGAAGTATTGTATAAGGGATATTAACACTCATAATGGTGAAGCTACATAATTCATACTTCATTAGTTAGTAATCAGCTCGTCCCACCGGAAAATATCCCTTCAGTTAAACAGTTACCTAAGCAATAAGACTGTTTTTATTACTATACCATTTTCTACGTATAGTATTACAGTGTCCTTTAGGGTTAGACATAGGATAGAGAGTATAATCTCCTCTATCATTCATAGAAACCTAAAAAAAAATTTATTTACTATACAACGTTTTCACTCTTATTAAAAAGTTTTTGTATACAATCCCAACATGCTTACATAGATATGAAGTCGTCATGACAACGGCACCAACGCAAGCTGGTAACCCGTGCGGCCCTATATCATGCATTATCTCAAAAACGTTTATTTAAGCCCTAGTAAGAATTAAACAGTTGAAATTAGGCGTCACTTCTCCGTGAAATTCCCTTTCTTTTGATACCTCATTCTTCAAAATTCATCGCTCTTGATAGCCGGAAAAGGGATCTATACTATCGTATAATATATAGAGAAGTGATAGCTAGATAAATAATAGCCAATAAATTCAGAAAAAGTTTTTAATAATTTTTTTAAAAATTATATAAGAACAAATAATATGAATAATATAATTTTTAGAAATTTCAATTTTCTTTCATCAAACAAAGCCAAATTCAACTATTTACAACGATTAGTGATTTTATTAAAACATCCTGCTGAGGTCAAGAGGTGTAGCGCTCACGAAATATTGCCCATTCTTAGCGACACTGTCCAATTTACTATTGAAATTCAGGCAAAATATCCGACTAATGTTTAATAACTCTAGTCGGTATTGCTCATTAGACTTCTCCATATGTAACAGTTTATCAAAAACTATAAGTATTCAATCGCCCTTTTCATAAAGGAAACATAACTCAGCCAGATGTGCGATCGTTGAAGTTAATCAAGTAACTATGAAAGCCGTACGCAGACACACCCAAACTAAACTGAAAATTAAAGCTAATAAACAAAGAAATAAGAATTTGCAAAAAGTATAAAACGTTATTTGACGATTTTTTTTTTAAAGCTTCTTCGAAGTTAGAGCCTGCAATTTTCTCAAACAATTAAATATTGATTAAAATGTACCATTTTAAGGTACATACCTTGGCCAACAAATTCCATGATTGGGTAAGTTTTTTTCCTGAGAAAACAGATGCCCCCGAGACGAGAAATAAGTCGTAGATAGTGAAGCGATTATGCTGAAATTAAATTAATTTTCAAAGTTTGGCCATGATATCAACTTACAAAGAATTGTAAACAAGGTGCTAATGATGGGAATCAGTGGCATGAGGATTACTTTAAAATATCCAGTAGTAGATAACTCTTTAGATATTATGATTTTTAATTTTTGTCCACTAACGATTTTTGTACTCTGTAAGCCGGGGAGGAGGGGAGGGGGGGATGACATGGGCTATACTATCAACAAACTCCCCTCGTGGAACCTTTTTTTTTAAAGTTGACTGCAAGAATATTTCACTTATCTCGCCAAGCTAAATAATCAAGGCAGTTTCATATCATATAAATTTAGATGAATTTTACTATCCAAAATTTACAAACATGTTCTTAATTTTGGTATAAACACGATTGCATTTTTTATTTTAGTTTTTAATAGTATGTTATATTATATGTATGTATATTATATAGTCAATATAAATTAACACGATTTCATAGAGACCTCTCATCATACATATTTAATTTCTTTGCTTACAACTCTCATAATGAAATGAAGGGTGAGAAAAAATAATCCAGATATATCCTTTTTTTTTTTTTTTAAATGGGTCAGAATGAAAAATTACATTCTTCCAGTGCGTTAGTATGCGGAAAAAATGTGCAACTTATAACGGATAAAATTTCAATGGTTAATATTTCTTTACAACGGTGGTTTTTCCGCATTCTAAAAGCTTATAAGAATGCAGCATTTCATTTTGTTCCACTAAAAAAAAGAGAAAAAAGAACAGATTTATCTGGGGTTTTTTACCCTGATCCTTTAAATAAGATTGGATATAAAACTTCGTGAGACTAAATGCATTAATTTAAAAAAAATATTTAAAAAATTCAGACTGGTTATGATTCTTTGGATGTGAAACGGTACTGGTTGTTCAAGTCCATTAAAAAAAAAAATAACCTTAACATAAAAAAAAAATAATTTGAAGATATAGTTGACTTACATATTTGAAGAGTTTGGCCGAATAACAGTCAATGCAAATCTATTTAACTTTACAGGACGCCAATAAAACTAGAGCCCTAATTAGGGTAACATTTTTTTTTAATTCCTCGTAAGCAGTAAAAGAAGTATTTTAATCGCGAAAATTTTCGGTTTTCAGATTTCAACGTAAATACATATTTTGACCATCCCAGAATCCATTTTGACTAGTTTCGTCGTGACGTCTGTACGTACGTTCGTTCGTGCGTATCTCACATTACTCAAAAACGGTTAGTCGTAGAAAGTTAAAATTTTGTATTTGGGATTGTTGTAAAATCTAGTTACGAACCTCCCATTTTGGCCACTACATGATCACCGGAAGTGGTTCTTTACTTGAATATCATAACATATTCCCTTCAAAAATTATAATAAAATAGAATGAAAAACTTCTCAAATTTAGTATTTATGATTTATATATTGATTTCAATAACATACTAGATTTTGGTTTAAATTGACAAACCGGAAGCGGTACTTTACTTGAAGATCATAATAAACTTTCACCAAAATTATGTTAAAATACGATGTAAAACATCTCAAATTTGGTAAATATGACTTTTATATCACTATAAATAATATACTAGATTTTGGTTAAAATTAGTGAGCCGAAAGGGGTACTTTACATGAGAAACTTATATCCAAAATTATATTAAAATTAAATACAGAGGTCATATGGTTCGGTGATAAAGGTTCCAAACGCGATTTTTCCACTATAAATAAACATTTTTATTGATTGTAAAATTGTTAAAATTGAGTGTAAAATACTTCTTTTCCTCCCCATTTGTGAGCTGAAGAAGTCTGCTGAAGAAGAATAAGATATAAGTTAAGCGGATTCTTTTGCTTAAAATGTCGAAACCGTCGATTTCCAAAGCTTTATCTAGTGATATAGAAAGTTCTAATGTTGTCAAGGAACACGAAGAAATCTCTTGGGAACTCGTTACCTCCTGAAAGAAAATGTATTATAATAACGGAATGTGACCTCCAGAAACTAGAGCTTTTGTGTACGTTTCAATAGATGCACATAGCGACGCTGAGTGTCTTTCTTGAGATTCTGCTATCTTCCGAAACTAGTATTCAAATTCAGGATCACTTTTTGTGCCACCGATTTATAGTTTAATGGGCGTACAAGGAAGTCATGCGGTGTCCACATCAGATATTTTATTTGGATATAAAATATACCCAATCCCATCAAAGTCTTATTATGGTAGTGGCATCATTATTAGTTATGTTAATAAAATGTAATATAAGCTATATAAAAGATTAGAGGAGAGTAGGAGAAACTGTTCGCGGTGGGTAACTGTGTGCATCACTATAAAGAGATTTCTATCGACAATAGACATATCTAGTTGGTGTTGAAACATAGCGTTAGACCCAATAAAGAAGCCCATTTCAGTGGCTTCCCGCCAAATCTACTATCGTGGTCATTTGGACTGGATTATTTAAAAGTGTTTGTAAAAATTCAATGTCATTACATTTTTTCATTAGGTGCGCACTGTTTTTTCACTTTCCTATATCCACTTAAAAACTCGATTTTGTAAAAATGTAACATTTGGTTGGACCGTTCATTTTTTTTTTTAAATTTGCCAAATTTCTGAGTATTAATTAGAATCGGCAAACTTCAAATGCACAAGGGCGATATTGACATATGCGATGGTAATTAAGTAATAAAGATATCCGTCAACTGCACAATTTTCCCAAGCAATTAACAGCAAATATGTTATGACTTTGTCTAGACGTGAAAACTAATAATACCTTTGAAACATTAAAAACATAAAGCATAGATGATAAGACAAGTTAATCATTTCTTATTAATTTATCCATTTATCGTCACTCAATGTAATTCGAAATTTGTAAAGAACTTTATAATATTATTTTGATAGTTGTATTATGCTTTTTGCATGGAACATTGCGACAGCATACCTGAAAACCTCGTAAGTTTCCATTTATTTCAATATTGCACAGTTTTGCATATTTACTGTTGATATTGAGAGAAAGAATTATAAAAAAGAAAATGATAATTTATCATCGCGAGTATTAAATAGAATATTATAGAATATAGAATATTTATTTAATATTTTTTGGGGATAGAAATTGGGGATAGATTTAATATTACTAATGTATTTAAGCATATTATGATGATATTTATATTTTTTATAATATGTAATGTTTTAGCTTTGATATTTATTGTATCTATAGCATGTAATGTTTTAGTATGATGATTTTTAGCCCAATTATTAGCTCGTGGTTTTAATTTTTTATTTTCAATAATATACCTTTGTAATCGACTATAAAAATTTAACCCTACCTCAACATTTGAGGTTTACCTTTCAAGATAGATAGAATTCAAAAATCGAATAATAGTAAGTCCGTCTGTAACTTTTCTCTCAGAATACTGGAGTTTTGGCACCAAGCCCACAGGCCAGGGTGATCCTCGGAATTCGAAATTACCATCCGCCAATTTCTTTTAAATTGGCGACCGATAACAGATTTTATACGCCCATTACTCGGCCATTCATGAAGAGAGAGAAATTTTTTTTTTTCCGAAAGGTAATTAAATTCCTTACAAAAAAGTCATCGAAATCGGACTGGCATTAGCAGAGATATACCGTAATGAACTTTGTAGACATGCTTTAAAAAGTATTCTGCGCACGTTCCTATGGAAACCGGTTCACCTTTGTTTAGTTATTATAAATATACTCCGAAGCTACTTGTATGTATATATATATATATATATATATATATATATATATATATATATATATATATATATATATATATATATATTCACTCAATCGGACTAATTTTAGCAATGATCATATATTTGCCAATATTAGCCCGATTTGCTATATTATAGCAAGCGATTTTTTTTTGTGGAATTCATCCAAAGAATCTTACCTCGTTAAATGGTGTGAGTGGACAGATATTTTAGTATGTTATGTTTTAAGTTTGTTGTTTATTATATTAATAACATGTAATGTTTTACTATGGTGATTTTAGCCAATTTATCGATGAAGAAGATTTTGATACGTTGCTTTGTATTAATAATTTAAATATATAAAATAAAGATATGTATGTTGATGATAATTATTTAAATAGAAATAGAATCATTTTTTATAGACTTTTTCCCTAAAAGCAACATTCACAGAAGAATAAATTACAGATGGTAGTTAAATAATTATAATTTCATTTATTTCTTCTTTTTTACCTAAAGAGACTAAGACTATGAATTATGAAGAAAATATCATTTAGAGTCAGAATGAATAGATGCCATTTGTGTTCCTGGATGGCCATAATTCAGTTAAAAAAGCGGTTCTCTGTTCAACCCCTGAGAAAAAGTTTTCTTAAGGTGTTACTAAATTAGGAGCCAACAAAAAGTGAAAACTTGTTCTTATAAATAATATTAAGATTTAAAGGAGATTTTAAATTATATTTGGTACTTTGGAAGATTTTAAAATTAAACAACGGATAATTCCTTAAATCATGTTCTTTTTTACTTCCTTGTACGCAGTAAGGGAAGTATTGTAATCGCGAAAATTTACGGTTTTCAGATTTCAACGGAAATATACATTTTGAATATCCCTGAATCCATTTTGACTAGTTTTGTCGTGATGTCTGTACATACGTTCGTACTTATTTCGCATAATTCAAAAACGGTTAGCCTTAGAAAGTTAAAAATTTTTATTTAGGATTGCTGTAAAATTTTTGTAAACCCCCCTTTTGAATTACTGCAAGATCACCGGAATTCGTACTTTACTTGAAGGTCATAATTGATTAGCATTAAAAATTATATTAAAATATAATACAAAACTTCTCAAATTTAGTGTATGTGATTTATATATTGATTTCATTTACAGACAAAATTTTGGTCTAAATTGGGAAAGCGGAAGCGTTACTTTACTTATAGCTCATAATAAATTTTTAAAACAAATTGTATTAAAATATAATGAAAAACATCTCAAATTTGGTAAATAGGATTTTTATATCAATATAAATAATATTCTATATTTTGGTTAAAATTGGTTATATATATATTGCTGGTTAAAATCCCTGAAAGGGATACATTATTGACTGTAAGAAATTGGTGTAATATTAAAATAATTTATCAACAATATGTAATCCTTATTTAAATTTAGCAGCTACTATTACATGATTTGATTAGCTGCTGTAGTAGTAGCCCAGTCTCCAAATCTGATCAAACTATCATGCACGTTCTTTACCGCTTAATGTAGAAAAATTATGGTATTTTTCTGTTAATAATTTTTTTCTCGAAATTTCCCTTGATCTAATCGTTTACTGTAATGCAGTCTCAAAGTAATTTTAGAAAAATGATGTTTAATCATTACCCTCAGATTCGTTACTGTAACAAAGTGTTTCATGTAAAAATTTTAAATAAAAAGTTGTAGACAGACACTTTATTAAAATTACAGTTATCAATGTATTTCGATAAATCCAGTGAAAAAGAAACAATGTTATGTGACTTTTGAGTTGTTTTTTTTTGTTACGTGAATGAAAAGAGTAACTTTTTGTTTGATTCTTTGCCAATATTAAAAAAAAAAATTGTAATTTTTCATATAAAAGAGCAAATCCTCAGAAAGAAGCAATATATACTTGTAAGCGATTCCCAAAAGTCCCTAAGCATCCAAAGTCTTTAAAATACCGTTAATAAGTAATCACAGGCAAGTTAAATTCCTTTATAAAATACAAACAAATTAATATATGATAATGAAAACTATAACCCGAAAATTTTAATTAAAACCTTGGTATGATACTTATTCATCATTTAAGCAGAATTCATTACTTTGTTTGAATTATATTTCAAATATCTTCATTGTTTTAAGTGAATAGCTTTAATTTAACTGGAAAACTAAAATAAGGGCCTTTTCAGATATGCGTGAAGAAGGCTTTGAGGCCGAAACTTTGCATATGAAAAATAAACATTTAGTGAATTACTTTCAGCCTTCTATAATTCAGAAATATATTTCTTTAAAGGGATATTGGATTAAAAAATTGATCACCATTGGAATTACAATTTTTTTAAGAAATCATGTAATACCTACTAGCCATATACATTAAAATAATAATTAATATATATATATATATATATATATATATATAATAAAATAAAATAATATCATGTTAATAATTAAAATATCATTAGATAGAGTATAAAGCAGCGACAGGGGCTTTTTAAAGAGGGCAAGATCGTGTTGATTCCTACTGGTCTTTGTGAAAATTTATTTACATAAGTATATTTTAATTTTAAGTACGTTTTGTATTTTTATTGTTAGTGCTATTGGTGAAAATATTTTCTTCTATTAAATATTTAAACATTATTATTTTAATTTGTCAATGTAAATTTTATTTTTATTTTCAGGGACAGGTTCATTTCATGATTAATTTCGAATTGTTTTGGTTAATTTACAGATATATTTTTTTGGTAAAGTTTTCTTTTATTTCACAAAGAAGCTTTTTATTCTGCATTTTGTCTTATTTTATTAACTAGAAACAAAGTCAATTTGATAAATTTCGTTCTCAAAACACTTATTTGTCGGGGAAACGTAATTCTACATACCACTTTTTGGCAAATCAGGTGCCAATTCTAGACCAATCCCAAAAGAAACCTCAGCTAAGTTTATATGAGATAAAAACCTTATAAAAGTTTTCCTAGAGTTGGAGTAGCCCACAGGGGGCTAGGAAAAACATTCACAAGTAAAGTTTGATTTTTGAAAACAAATAAAACTTTTCGTTATTAGTTAAAAAGAAAAAAAAATTACTCGAAAGTACCCTTACAATGGGCTTAGTAAAACTATAATATATTTATTAAAAGGAATTGTTTATACTTTATGATGGTGCAATGGGAACTTAATTACCTAGTCTTGTTTTTGAGTGATCGCTTGCTATTCAACGAAGAACGTGGCTTATGCGTATTTAAACCAAACACTTAAATGTCCTCTTTTTCTCTGCGGAATCAGACTATACTCCATATGAACTGTTTTATTACTCTTGAGGTGCAGAACCGGCCCCTGAAATTTTATGGTTTTTATCTGGTACACCCTGTATATACCAAATTCCAATGTTATGAAATGATAACTTATTTATCATTTCTTGTTTATTTATATCTTATTTATTGGTAGTATCTCGGAAGATGTTTGCATGAATTGACTGCAAAGTATGCATATCTTTTAATTTAGCCGAACCATCCCACATGAATTTTTTTCCAGTATTTATTGTGGTGCATAATTCTAATTTAGTCGAATAGGGTTTAATAATTAAGGAGAATGACAGGGATTACCACAGTAAGACTTTTTTTTTTAATTAAGAGACTCTAAAATAGAAAAATTATATGTAATCTCGCTCTAAAAAAAAAAAGAAAAGATGTTGATACATCTTTTATCTTCACTAGCTGAAAATATCTGATGTGGACAACACATGAATTCCTTGTATGCTTATTAAACTATAAATCGGCGGCTCAAAAAATGTTCTTGAATTTGGTTACTAGTTTCCAAGGATTGCAAAATCTCAAAACGACACTCGGCTTCGCGACATCCATCTATTTACACGCTCACACACACACACAAGCTCTTTTTTGGAGGTCTCATTCCGTTATTATATTTCATTTTCTTATAGTAGGTAACAAGTTCCCAAGAGATTTCTTCGTGTTTCGTGACAGCATTATATACTGTCAATGTCACTAGCTAAAGCATTGGAAATCGATGATTTCGACATTTCAAGCGGAAGAATCAACTTAAATTATATCTTATTCTCCTGCTGCAAATTTTTCCAGCTCACAAATGGGGAGGAAAACAATTATTTTAAACACAATTTTAGCACTTAAAACAAGTAATAAATAATTTTTTATGTAAGTTAAGTATTTTATGTAAAGTACCCCTTTCGGCTCACTAATTTTAACCAAAATCTAGTATATTATTTATATTGATGTAAAAGTCTTATTTACCAAATTTGAGATGTTTTACATTATATTTTAATATAATTTTTGATGAGAGTTTGTTATGACCTTCAAGTGAAGTACCACTTCCGCTATCCCAATTCAGACCTAAACCTAGTATGTTATTTAAATGAATGTATAAATTATAAATACTAAATTTAAGAATTTTTGCATTATATTTTAATATAATTTTTGATGGCAATCAATTATGACCTTCAAGTAAAGTACCATTTCTGGTGATCACGCAGTGACCAAAAAAGGAGGTTCACATTTAGATTTTACAAGAATCCTTAATACAAAATTTTAACTTTCTAAGGCAAACTGTTTTTGAGTAATGCGAGATACGCACGAACGAACATAGTCAAAATGGATTCAGGTATAGTCAAAATGGATATCTCCGTTGAAATCTGAAAACCGAAATTTTTCGCGATTAAAATACTTCCTTTACTTCGTACAAGGAAGTAAAAAGGGAATAAACAATCCACGAAAATTTAATCAAACTCGATTTCTAGAATGTAATATTTTCATTCTTGTAATTCAATAAAGTTGTAGCCAACGCCTTTATTCGATAAACCGTATATCATGAGCCCTCGCTAGATATTAACAATAGCCGTACTTGTTCATAAAGAAGCACTGGTTTAATAAGGCAATATCAGGTAGGGAATGTCACCTGTACAGCTCCAGTCTCCACTCGGGTTAATATTGCCCATATCTTCGTTGGAATTTACTCTCGACAAAAGTTTGTAGACCTTTGACTAAATCAACACGGTATTTCATTAAATTTATAGATAGATAGGTATTTCAATATATTAAACAAAATATTTATATTTATTAATCAATAGGAACGCCCGTCAGAATATTATCGTAAAATATGAGTCTATGACATGATTTATTAATTAAAAAAAAATAGTACTATACATTAATACGGTACTATGGATCCCTTTTCCGCCTGTAAATACAGATAGATTTTGAGAAATGAGGTTTCAAAAGAAAGGGAATTTCATGGAGATGTGAGTACAGTGGAGCATCGATTATCCGAACATCGATCAACCGAACGACCTGTTAACCGAACGCGTTCTAGGAAGCGAAATTCAAATCTCCGCGTCTTTCACAGCAGGAGTTCCGGAGTGAAGACTAGAAATTTCTCAGTAGGGAACGGGTGTTTCCGCTCGCGACCGCGCAAGCGCATAGCTTCCTGCCTATTTCATCAGTCGTCCCGTGAGCCTAGTTTAGAGTGACCTAAAAATATGTATTTCTTTCTTCTTTACATTTCCTTTATAACTTTATTTCTTGATATACATAATGTTCCATTCTTTTTCATTTGTTTTTCTATGCTCATTTAACCGTAGTTGTAGATGTTTCTAAAATGATCGGTTATCCGAATTATCATTTATCCGATCACCCCCTGTCACCTATTAGTTCGGATAATCGATGCTCCACTGTAATCACAATTTCGATTCTCAAATCCTTACCACAGCTCTTAATAAAAGTGGTTGGAAAATGTTGGCGGTTTCAAAACTCCGACAGTGGTGAGTCGGGCTTTATAAATTTTGACGCGGACATCAAGACCCTGTTTTTAAAGTGAAATTTAGCGTTTTCGAGATAACGCACGATATCGTGCCGCCCTCCACACGGACTCTATTCCAACTTGCGTACGTATCGATGCCATGACAACTTCATACCTTTATCGACTAGATAAAGTTTTTAATAAGTGTGGAATCGTTTGAAAACATCGCATACTGTGGTCTTGTATCTCATATTGCGCTCGAAATATTATTTTGGATTTCTTTTATTATCGTATTACACTTTATTATCCCTGGCCTGGAAGATGGCAAGGTTAGTTTTTATGATGCTTTAATACAAAATGATGCACCCGATCCATGTAATTAAACTGCTACAATTAATTTAAAAAAAAAATAAAGTAAACTAAGATGAAAGCATACTGGAAGAAAAGTAAAGAACAAAGAGTTAGGAATTGAAATTGGAACGTGGTCCTCAGATGGCCTGTTCGCAGCAAAAAAAAAAATAAAGTAAATAAAGGAATAAAAAAGGAAAAAAAATAATACAATAAATAAATAAATAATAAGATGTATTTTATCATTTATTATATGATCATTACATTTACTTCAGTAAATTTATATTGGTAAAAAACGATATTACTTTATCAGCCCGACCACAATCGTTGCCTAAGGCTATTGAGATGCTTTGCGATAATCTTATTTTATTTAATTTAAGAATGGACACTCCTGAAAGATGTGGATTATTGTTAGGATACTATTGCAATGTTGGCATCTTTGTGGTATGTCTTTGGTGATTAGGTGGAGGTGAATCGATCTTCAATGCCCAATCCTGAGCCGGTGAAGACCCCTTCTTCTCCGTGGATGCTGCGAACAGAGGAGTTCCAAGGTTTTACTTCTATCTTTATTAGTTTCAGTCTGCCTGGAGAACTCTTTCCCCACATTTCCTGCAATTCCTTGTGGATATTCTCTTTCAGTGGACGTGGGAGTTCTGATGATGTTGGGAGGGTCCTATCACTATCTCGGAGAGTGTTTCTTTTTCTGGTTTATCGAACATTTCAGGCGGCAAGGCACCATCCCCTTAGTAGACGTTTTCATCGAAGGATAGGGGCTCAGAATCTATTGTCTGACTTGCATCTATACAACCACCAGCAGATTGTAGAAATGTAAATATATCGTTATAGTAGTTTCATATATCACTGAAAATATCGATATTTTGATGTATCGGGCCTCGATATTTTTAATCTTTCAAATAAGGAAAAGAGGGTTTACATTAAATTGAATAAAATAATTAAGAAGTCTTAGATTTGTAATAGCAAAAATTAAATATTCATATCGACGTCGTTTTTTGAAAAAGGCTTAAGCGCCAAAAATTCGAAATTTAAGATTCAATTGATTATGGAGCATAAACACCAACTCTTTCGATTCCCGCTCACGATATATCGTAAAAAAAAATTGGAAATGGTCTAAAAACCGAATATTGATGCCGTAGACGCGAAATACTAACGACTCTCATAGGTGGCTTTAACCAGTTGCTATAATTCTTAAAAATATATTGTAATTATAAAGATATTGCCAGGTTAATAAACTCCTTCTGTATACAATAATAAAAAAAAAAAAATGTATTATTTGGGGAAGTTATGTGTTTCCTCTAAAGTATGCTAAATGGCACTTACGTCTTTTTCAGACGTCAATATATTGCTTATCACAAAAAAAACAACAAAAAAAAAACATCAATTTATTAACATTTGCCAATTAAAAAAATAATATTAGGAACTATAGATAAAATAAATTAAATTGATTAAACTTAAATAAAATAAAATAAAAAGGAAGAAAGAAAATATATATTGGATGAATTACAAAAATCCAATCATATATATAGGACACATATTTACTATTTAAAAAAGATTCATTACTAAAACTAGAAAAAAATTAATTAAATTGTTAACATATAAAAATATTAATCATAATTTAATAAAAATGACTGAAATCTATGAATCTTATGGACATTTTTCTGTTATTTTTTTACTCTTTTTTTTTAAATATCGGCTTTCGATATCCAGAATTTAATATTAATTTTATGATATAACGAATTAAAACTATCCGACAAAAATATGGATATATTTCTTTTAAAATATCGATATTTTTCCAACATCCCTAGCAGAGTGATGACCCCTCTTCGCTCACCGAAAGGAAGACACTGTGATCTGCCTACAGATGACACCTCAGACTTTAAAACCATCATCAAAGTGTCTTTGGCAAAAGGCTCTTGCCTCGACCACGTTCTTGTGGGTTTTGATATTTTTTAATATTTGGGAGAGACAGAAAAAAGCAAATACAAAATTTTGTGAAAACGTTATTTTGCAGTTAGAATGGTAAGGTAGTGATTCTCAACCTGGGGGCGAGCCCCTCTAGAATGGCGTGATAAAACTAAAGGAGAAGGTGCGCGAGTATATCGAGAAAAAATATATCAACAAAAAATAAAAAAATAATTTATTTTACAGAAAACATTCTGGCGTAATAACAAATAAAATACACTTTACACTGATATAATACACTTATAAATAGGTATTGCTCAACGTATTTAATAATTAACTTATCAAAATAAAATTAAAAACATGATCAATACTTATTATTGACTCCCTTGTGTTCACGTTCCAGAATATTCGAGACAAATCTATACATTAATATTTTAAATATTGAATTGATATATAATATTTTTGAAAATTAGAATCGATAAATGCATTATGTGATTATGTAAACTAAATTAAATAAAAACTAATGTTATGATTACGGCACGATTTCAGTGAAAATTATTGTATGGGATGGAGGGGCGTGATGAAAATTGTGATTGAAAACTGGTTCGCAAATACAAAAAGATTGACAAACATTTTGGCGGGAGGGAGTGTGAAAACCTGAAACCAATTTAAGTGAAGCCTAATAGTCGTTTATAAAAATGTTTTTTGACCCTGTTCCTTGAAAATGTCTGCAACAAATAACACTAATAATAGGTTACTATTTCATAGGTTATTTCGTGTTTTAGGGGTTAATCCAAATTTAACGGGAGTGAAACCGCGGGGCACAGCTAATTAGTTATAAATTGTTAATTGTAGGAGAAAATTAATTTCGAAGGGTAAACAAGAAAATTTATGTTATCAATTTGAGATTGATCATGCTAAATCAACAACGATTTAATGTGGAAATTTTTCATAACCCATTGACCAAAAATTACTTTTCATGGTCATGGAGCATTTTCTAAATTGTGTTAATAATAGTGATACTGTAGTATACTAAATTATGCGTTAGGAGATTGTATTTAAATACACATCTCTTCTGTAGGGATTACTAATGATTTTATATATTACTTATAATCACAAAATTTATATCACAATACTTTATACAACTATTGATAACAATGTTATAATTTGAAAATATCTAATTTCGAACAGAGCAAAGACACGTAGCGCTCACGAAATTTTTGATGGTTCCTAGCGACACTGTCCAATTTACTATTTAAATAAAAACCTGTACCATTACTATTACTTTTATTTTATTTTATATGAGTTTATTTATTATTTTTTGTATTAAGTTTATTTTTGATTTTGTTATCATTTCATTTTTTTTTAAATATGATATGAATGAATTATTTTATCACTATTACCATTGTCCCTGCTGAGAAAGAATGAAATATGACTCAATAAATAAACACTTAAAATTAAAAAAATTTACCACTACAACCCATGAAGGGTCTTGGGTTCAGTACTTGTTAAGGACCGTACTGTTTCTAGGCCACAACCAACGGTTGTGCAAGAAGGTGATTCGGCCGAGATCACGCTCAACCGCCAGGTTTTTCTCCCAATTGAGGGTACCCACTTTATAGAGGCTGGGAGGTCCCCAGGAGGGTCTAAGGCTGATAACAGAATCAATAATTATCTGCCACAGCCGGTCTCGAACCCGGAACCGGGAGCATGGGTTACCAGCGTTAGCTGTGCCTTAGCACTTAATACAGGCAAAATAGCTGACTGTCATTCTCGTCGGTATTGCTCATTAGACTTCTGACGTCTATGACATCAATTGGATGTCATCAATTGGTCATGGGATTGGTTTAAAGTACTCATTACTAGTCTCTTAAGAAAATATTTTGATTTTTGTCCAATGACGATGCACTGTGCGGTGGGCTGAAATCAATTTTTTTTTCAAATAGTAATCCTGCAGAAAAGAGAGATAAAGTAAAGGGGAAAAAATCAGAGCGAATTATCGCTAGGACGCATAGTTTCCGAGATATAAGCGAAAAACCGAAACAAGGGACATTCAAACTACACCCCCACCATCACCGGCGAAGACATTTACTATGTTGTACAGGATATTCCAATGAATAACTGTATCAAAATCCAGAACTATATGTTTTTTGTTTTTTTCTAAATATTTTTCCGTTGTTACCTGCACTAAATGGCTCAGAGAGCTTGTACGAGATTTGGCTCTCGGGGGGTTTGTTAAACTTCACAGTTGTTACAGGTAATGCAGGTAATATACTGAAAGCTTTGACCAATTTAAGCATATTTTTTTTTTAATTCTTTATTGATTCGAATAATAATCGAATAGAGGTAATACATTTACATTGTTGCATTAAGTTAAATAATATTGAAAATTATCTTAGTGAAAAAGTAATTTTATGAAAATTTCTGCAACATTACTGCTCATGCGCAACCGGAAGATATGAATCGATTTTATATATATATATATTTTTTATCAACCTAATTATTATTTGAAATAAAAAAGTTATTTTTCGGCCCACCCTACTGTGCGGTCCCGCAAAATGAATCCTGCTGTAACTTCTCTAGATAGATCTGGACGAAACCCTTTTGTTCGACGTGAGGAGTTGGCAGATGTGACTATTAGTACCTCCGGACTAGTTTCTCCACCAAAACCAGTACTAGTTCGAGAATTTCATAGCATTAATAACTACTGTATTGAAAACTATTAAAAAACAAAACTCGGCTAATCTAAAATTTTTAGTAATTTTATAAATAACCGATATCATCTTTTTCAGTGATAAAGTATTTTTCTTATAATTTATAATGCCAACAAAATAATTATTTTTTTATCCAAACAAAAAAGTAAAATATTAAATAAATACGAAAATTGGTCCTGGTTGAATCCTCAAGAGCACCGGGCCTGGAGCCCATCGACCCAGGCCTTCCTTATCCTTCTTTCATTGTTCCCTCTTTTCCTTCTGGAAGGAGGGGGAGAGAGTTATCCTTCATCCTCAACTCATTTGTCCGACATCGTAAATGCTCTCTTCGCCTGAGGATTATCTCACCGTCTCGCCTCAGAAGAAATTCTTATTTCCAAGGTTTCATCAGACCTTCCTTCCGTCTTTCTGTGTAATCTTTTTGTATTATTTTTTCTTTCTTTTTCGCTGGGATACTTCTTTATTCCGTTCCTGATTAACCTGCGATAAGGCTTAACACACCTGGTCGCTGTCTTCACAACTCACAGTGGTTCTGAATCTCGAGGGACAAAAAAGATTTTTGAGTAAATAGTTGTTTACCGATGAAGTCAAAGACTTGCTTATCAGCAAGATATTTCTTGTATTCATTTTTTTATAGCTTGTTTATAAAGTCACGTGCCGCAAAATTTTATTCCAACATTCAGAGCCCTTAATACCCGGTTATTTAAACAGTATTCAAAATTTATATACATTAGATTAGAAGCTCCTAGACGGTGGTAATCCCATTGGATGAGTACTTTTATGTGTCACAGAAAACATGAATAAATATGCAATTTTTTAAAAACTTATTTTACATTGAATTTTGTAGTAATGTAATGAATAATTTTCTTGAAAATTTGAAGATTTTTTTTTTACTTTTAATTGACTTCAAAAAAGAAGGAGGTTATAAATTCCACTTTATTCGTCGTATTTTCAACAAAAATAATAGACTACTGCACTGTATTGAAGTTTATCGTAGGAAGATGGGGATGCATTTTTATCCGCTTTGTAGAACATGATTGTGGGGGTTTCGGGGATGTCTGACACGCACACACACACACACAGACACACACACACACACACACACACACACACACATACATATATATATATATATATATATATATATATATATATATATATATATATATATATATATATATATAGTCAACCTCTCACCCGCTTCATTTGGGCACTTCCAGGGATTCTCTATGGATCAAACGAGCTGAAATTCGGTTATTGGGCAGGACAATACTATAAAAGTGAGAGTAAATTTCAATCAAAATTTCATTAAGTTAGAAATTTCGCTGGTTTTATGGTTCCACGTACCTCTACAGTCCCTCCAAATTGAGTTAGTGTTGCTATTTTGATATTTTTAATTTTGAACTGATTTCTATTATTCTTTTTTTTAATCAAAAGTATACCTCCAGGAGAGTGGTCTCGTGTAAATTTTACCAGAATCCGATGAAAACTTTTTTTGAATGTATATTCACTTATAACAGTGCCATTCCTGGAGTGATTTATATGATTATATTTTTAATCAAAGGCTGATTTAATGATTCTATTTTAAACAACGATCTCCAGGGTTCCCATATAAATTTCATTAGTATCCGATGAAAACATTTATTTATATTTTTTTCAGATTTTAGCAATTTTTTTTTATTGGTTACTTCATTTAGTACATCATAACAAACTAAAAAAAAAATCCAAATTTTATTAGCATTCAGGCCTAAAAATCATACCTTCACACTTCTTTCAACATTAAACATGACTATTAGCTCATTATAAAAAACATTTTATCTTATATAAAAAACATTTCATAAGTTTTGTCTGCTATTCAGCTTCTTTTCTGTTTATATTTCTTCGATTATAAACTAACTGTTGATTTGTCACAGAGCCATTAAATTTAATTTAAAAAAAAAAAAATGGTTATCTTGTCCAATACATTTATTTATCTTGTCCAACCTTTACAAATTTTTACTATGTTTAAAGTTCTTTACCTAGTCAAAAATTAAAAAAGAGTTATAGAGAGTTAAGAGAGCAAGTCTTAGTTATAAAAGAGCGTCATGAAATTAAAAAAAATTCCAACTCACACGCATTAAAATAAAATATATAATGATAATATAAGCGATAATAGTACAAATAATGACTCCTATAAACTGAACTGCTAAATTATTCGGTCAGTTAAATTCAATCTAAATTAGGCTAATAAAATTTACTTTATAAACCTTAAAAATAAATCCAATTTATTATTAAGTTATTATTATTAATTAAATTTATTATTTAACATTATTAAAGAAACCCAAAAATTCAAGAGTGTTATAAACTATGCATAATTCAACCTTTCTGAAACTCAATCCAAACTTTGAACGTAAAATCAGATCGGACTTAGTACGTTTTGATTGCTTAAGCATGTACCTACCATAAAGAGGACGCTAAGCAGTAAGGAATACAATAATATCAACAATGTAATGATATAAAAAATGAAAACAAAATGGATTTACCCCATTTTGCATCTCCAATCATTTGTTAATAGCTAAAATAAAAAGAATTAAATGAAAAATATTTCTAAAATAATTGAATCTCTTGCGCTCAATTTTGAATTTTGTATGTACTATATGATATTTGAATGTATGCAA
This sequence comes from Rhaphigaster nebulosa, assembly GCA_948150685.1. Taxonomy (NCBI): domain Eukaryota; kingdom Metazoa; phylum Arthropoda; class Insecta; order Hemiptera; family Pentatomidae; genus Rhaphigaster; species Rhaphigaster nebulosa. The sequence goes on along the minus strand of OX411312.1, from coordinate 49,920,878 downwards.
TACTATATTTCTTGTATGTTATACTTGAATTTTTTTTAAACAGCTGCATATGGCTGCAACTGGCTTTTTGACCATGATCAGTATTTAATGCCGTTTTCAGTGTAAATAATTTTAAACTCAATGAACTAGAATAGCATCAAATATATAAATATTTCAGTGTCAACTTTTCCTTAATTGCAACTATTCATTATTTTAGATCGAATGAAAATTTTTGATAATTAACTTAATAATATAAAAAAAAGTTGAAGGATCGATCGAGTTTGTTGGACTTGCATGTATAGGAAGGCATCCGACACATGGTATTGCAACAGTTTAACAATGCAGTGTGATGTTTATACCAACAGCAACCATTGTGGCATTGAGAGCGTTTGAGAATGCGCTTGAATGAGCGAGAATGCAATGCACCCGAATGCCTAGATATGCATAGAGGGGTTTTGCGATTCCATTGCTCAGCGATTTCCATGTTCCTGTGTTACTGCCAACGATTCGAAAACTTCCGTTTAATGAAAATTACTATAAATGTACTGATGAATTTATTATATATTTTTACTTCCCCTTAACTAAATATGAAATAAAATAGTAGAGGGAAATATAGCGATCGTGAAAAATTTCAAATTCGAATTTTAAACGGAAATTCACGTTTTAAGGACCCTTGAATCCAAATATCTTACCGCAGAAACAGTCTGTGTTTGCGAACGGCCTAGCTGCAAAACGAAAAGTTGTACGAAACTTAAATTACGTATTTAAGGTAGGTATAAATAAGTATGTGATATTACAGCAACTTTTTCGCCAAAATCGACCTACCAGAAGTACCGCTTTATATTAACGATTTTACACATTTTTACAACATTTTCGAAAAAGGCTCTAACGATTTTGATCAAACTTGTTATATTAATGTACAATTAAATATCAGCTAGGTCTTATCTTCATTGAAATAGCCTGACAGGGCTTCAAAACGGCTTCCTCTAAAGTAGGAAAAGCCCTACGATTAATTTTGTTTATTTGAAATAATTAACCGTCTCTGATTGTTAGTAGTAATAAATAATGGACAAATATAATCGAATGATCGAATTTTATAATTAATTTAAGGAGAAAAATAGAGAAATTTTTTCTCAGGTTGATAACGAAAACACCGAATAAGAGTAGTAATATAGATGAATAATGTACCGCTGGAAAGCTAAATTTTTAAGATGATATGGGATATGTGGATGGAAAAAAAATGCTAGCTTACTGGGGAGAAGCTGTCATACATAGTCCCTATACTTAAGAAAGGAAATAAACTAGGGGAGAAAGAAAATTACAGAGGCATAGCGCTTCTGCCAACAGTTTACAAGGTCCTGTCGGTAGCAATATGTAGGAGGTTGGTGGAAAGGAGTAAACAACTGCTGGACGAGTACCAGAGCGGTTTCCGCCCGGGGCGGTCGACTACAGACCACCTATTCTCGATTAGACAAATGCTAGAGAAAACATACCAGCACAATATCGATTTACACCACGTCTTTATTGGCTTCCGGCGTATGATAGTGTGGACAAAATATTCAAAAAATTCAAAGCTATTGAAGGCATTGCAGTCACTAGGAATGCCTAAGAAGTTAATAAAGATTAACGAAGATGGCCCTGGAAAGGACAAGTTGAAAGGTTAAAACTAGAGTAGGCATCTCAAATAGCTTTCACGTTAACAGTGGCTTAAGACAGTGAGACCCTTTATCGCCGGTACTATTCAACATCGCCCTAGAGGTTGCCATTAGAAGTATAAGGACAAAACCGCATGGCATCATTTACAATAGTCTCACACAACACATGGCGTATGCTGATGATGTAGTCATCACAGGGAGAATAGCATTGGCCGGTGCTATAGGAGAATTCAACACAAGATTTGGGACTAAGAATAAACATTGAAAAGACTAGAAATATGAAAACCTCTTGACAAACCGGGGAGAGAAGAGATGTTGTTGATGTGGGTGAAAACACATTTCCCATTCAAGTACCTGGGAGGAGTAGCGACGGAGAACAACAATTTAAAAGTTGAAATTAAGGGCAAAAAGGTAGCAGGAACCAAACCACGCCCTACAAAATGCCCTCAGATACAAAAATCTTTCCAGGCAAGCAAAGTTTCTGTTGTATAAAACGATAATTAGGCCGGTAGTAATGTATGGCAGTGAGACCTGAACTCTGACCAAGGAAAACAGAAGAGTTCTTCTGGTTTGGGAGAGAAGAGTCCTGAGAAAGATCTTTGGACCCGTCAAAGAAGAGCACAGGTGGAGAATCAGAAGCAATGCTGAACTAGTCGAATTGTACGGGGAGTCTAATATCCTCTGTGCTATTAAGAAGAGCAGACTAAGATAGTTGGGGCATGTAGAAAGATCCTGTATGCTGCTTAAAATAATGCTGAATGGTGTACCAGGAGTAAAAAGGAAAACCAGGGGTCGATGGATTGATGACCTGGAAGACGATTTAAGAAAGACGGGGATCGGAAATTGGAGGAGTCTCCCTGGAGACCTCGAGGAATGGGGAAGAATGGTGGCAGAGGTCCAGGTCCTTATGCAAGGATTGTAGCGCCCAAGAGTGAGTGGAAAGCTAAAGATTTTAGACCAAATTAATGTATGACATTTATAGCTATAGAAGGTATTGAAGAGTGGCAAAAAACGCATAAACTTAAGTGATTGTTGTAGTTAATAATTTCTACTTTTATATTATTTAATGAAAACTAATAGAAAATTTATTTTAAGTAGTGCAACAAGTGAAACTCGTATGATGAATTTGTAGCATCTATATTTGTTTTAATTTCTTGAAAATTTTAATTACAATCAGATAAACAGTAGAGATCCTAAATACACATTAAAATAATATAGGTCTGTCATTATTACCCCTACATAGGTTATTTATTATCTGAATCATTGTTTTCTTTTGACTCAGAGGACGAAATAAGCCATAAATTGTGATATCTCATGAAGATTCTATTGATCGGTTACCGTTTTCCCATTACTCTATCTAGCTAGTTCATGAAGTCGAAGTTATAGAGTAATAAAGCTCGGCGATGCAAACCAATTTAACATTGATAGCTGCACAAGGATAGTTTTCCACATGAACTACATTTTCCAATTAGGCTCGGCACATCAGGCCTTGATATAATTCCTAATGACTCTAAATCAGTCGGGACACTAAACCCGGATGAACACGGAATTGTAATAAAACTTGATGGTATGCGCTTCAATGATTGAAGGACCAATGGAACCAAATTGGCAACTGATATTGGCCGTTGAACTGTGACGACCAATCAAATAGCTCTGACGAATATCCGACTCCTGTTGCTTTAATTTGAGACATGATTCCGGTCACCTGTCACCGCAGAGGTCAGAACTAAAGAAATCTTCGGTAATATTCTAATTAAATACATTTATAAATGTTATTTGGATAAATTAAAAATAAATTATATATTTTTTATTTAAACAAGTGACTTAAAGTTTTCTAAAAAAACAATGAACCCTATAAAAGATATTGAATATTAACTATAAATAATGAATGAAAAATGTCCAAAATGGAACTATCAATCACGGGAACAACGACACACGTTGAATTAACATATTCACTTTTTGTTTTTTTTACTTTCCCTGACCTATATACGAAGTATATAGTAAGGGGAAGTATTGCAATCGTGAAAATTGTCGAATTCGAGTTTTCGACAGTCCAAATGACCAAGTCTCGCAAAATGGTCTGTGTGTATGTGATCAGTCTAGTTTAAAAACGAAAAGTTGTACGATACTGAAATTATGTATTTAAGGTTGGCACATGCATGTGATGTTACAGCAATATTTTCGTCAAAATCGACTGACCGGAAGTGCCACTTTATATAACATATTTTACACTTTTTTACAATTTTCTCGAAAACGGCTCTAACGATTTTGATGAAACTTGCCTAAATTATTCTTCATAAAGACTTTTAACTTTTTATATATGTGGTACATCACCGAGGAATTGCAGGGAAAAAAGTTATGATGAAAAGAATATTTTTTTTACGCATAACTTCAAAAGCGTGGAATTTATGGTAAATTATCTATAGACTTATATGAAAAGTAATTAAATCATCTAAAAAACAAAAAAAGAATCATCAAAATCGGACCAATAATAGCAAAGATACAGCGCATCGGACTAACCGGAAATGGTAATTATATCATGGATATTAAAATTGTTTACAATTTTCTCGAAAACGGCTCTAACGATTTTGATGAAACTTGCCTAAATTATTTTTCATAAAGACCTTTAACTTTTCATATATGTGGTACATCACCGAGGATATGCAGAGAAAAATGTTATGATGAAAAAAATATTTTATTTATGCATAACTTCAAAAGCGTGCCATTTATGGTAAATTATCTATAGACTTCTATGAAAGGTAATTAAATCATCTAAAAAACAAAACAGAATCATCTAAATCGGACCAATAATAGCAAAGATACAGCATATCGTACTAACCGGAATAAGCTATTATATCATGGATGTTACACTTTTTTACATTTTTCTCGAAAACGTCTCGAAAGATTTTGATGAAACTTGCCCAAATTATTCCTTATAAAGACTTTTAACTTTTCATTTATGTAGTAAATCACCGATGAAATGCAGGGAAAAAAGTTATGATGAAAAGAATATTTTATTTGCGGATGGCATGCCTTTTATGGTAAATTATGTAGAAAATTGTATGAAAGGTAATTAAATTATCTAAAAAACAATAAAAAAATCATCAAAATAGGGCCTATATTAGCGAAGATACAGTGTATTTTATGAGAAATGTATGGATAACCGAGCGCATCCGAAAGGAGATGGATGCGACCGAACCTCCTCCCACCAATCCGCTCTGTTGTAAACAATACGCTCTGTAACAAAGTAATTTAAAAATACAAAAGCGGAAATTAACTTAATAATTTCTACTTTCACATTATTTAATGGAAAGAAAATGTTTCCATGGAAACTAAACCAGAAACTTTTAAAATATATTTGCAACTAGAAATGTTAAAATATGTAGGCAGTATACAGAATTGTTGTACTATAATTGTTTAAAAAACTGTTTTATTGTACTTAAGTGGCAGAAGAAGTGAATGCTGCTTGCTGAGTTTATTAGAAGCAGTGTTTATGTGAACTCTTTAAAATTATTATAGGACGGTAAGAGAAAATTGTGTGATCCGCGTACCGCACCAGATTTTTATGACAAATTTTAGGAGAAAGGAAAAACGTGTTTTCTCTGTAACACGATTTCACAAAAAATCAAAGAACCAATGGTTTTTTTTTTCATTAAAGAAATAATTTTATCTCCTCATCCGTTTCAATGCATACAAAAAAAAAAAAAAAAGAAAAAAAAGGAAAGAATCAAATGTCTTTAAGGAATATTCATGTCAAATTTGAAGAAAATCGAACATCGCGTTTGGGTGTGATAGCAAAACGAAAAGATATTTGGAGATGCAGGGCCATTAAAACGACCGCCATCTTGGATCGCAATTAAAAAATAAAATTCTCTACGTCGTTTTTCCTGACTACAAGGAACATTTGTGCTAAATTTGAAGAAAACCGAACGACGCGTTACAGACGGACAGGTGAAATGCTAAACAATCGAGTTGAAACCGGACATCGCTTAGTGCTGTGCTATCTATGCGAAGTGATATTGAATATGTTCAGATGTGTCGAGATTTTTTAAGATTTTTATTTTAAAAATTATACAAGCTGCCACACTCAAGGGCAATAGGTCTTAGGGCTATAAGAATCCATTAATAACTTTTATACAAGATAAACAGAAAAAACAAAACAAATTAATAAAATAAAATAAAAAATATAAAGAGATAAAATAAAAATAATAAATATCATATAAAAAGAAAAAAAAGTACAATACTAGTAAAAATGAATAGACAGACAATTCAAAGAATAGCAAAATAAGTAAACAACCAAACAAAGAAAAATTAAGTTAAGTAAATTAAAGAAATCATCTTAAACACATTCATACCTATTTACAATATTTACAATCTGCCCAGGGAACTCCGAACCAAGCTCTGCCCCCACATGTGAATGGCAAAGACGGGCTCCAGGAGATCCCAGCGCTTCTCACCCAGTCGCGTCACTTGTTTTAAGATTTAATTTCGGATACAATAACTAGCTGTACCGGCACGGCTAGTTATTGCTGTGTGACGTTGCCCGTGAAAAGAATTACGAATTAAATACCCTCTCAAATTTCAAGTTTTTTTTTTAGTTTTTTTTTATGCCTAACTTTTAAAAGATAATGTGCGTTACAGAAGACAGAACATTGTTCTTATCATTCCTAATCATCATACTGTAAAGTTTGTACAAACCTTTTAAGAATAACTTTAAAAAAAAAAAAAAATATATATATATATATATATATATATATATATATATATATATATATATATATAAGTTCAACTTTGAGTGTTATTTAATTTTTAACATATTACTTATATATATATATATATTGCGTTTCATCATAATTATTGCTGTATGATATGAATGAAAAAATAAATAAAAGTGTAATAGCGAACATAAATTCACCGAGAAAACACAGAATTCAATTCAGTACCCTCCCTGGCTTGCTTTGGAATGAAAGAAAATGAAGAAAAAAGTTGTTTTAAAAAAATATAAGTATTTATTTTATTTCAAAGGTAGTTCTATTTTAAATGTGATTTTATTACTTATACAACCATATGTTATCAGATAGAGAAAATGTGTTTTTTTAATTGTCATATTTATTTAATATCTTTCAAGTTGAAATTGGAATTCTCAAAACAGTTTCTAAAGGCACTTAGACTCTTTTGCATTTCTACGCTTCAATAATTAGAACTCTTAGGGGAGGCTACCAGAACTTTTTACAAAACCACCGCTTACCAATAAAAATTTTAACTGTAAATACTCCAAGGCCAAAGGGTAAAAAAATTTCTCTTTTATCGATTGTATTAACAAATGATACAATAATTTCAGTTGACATCCGCATGATGGTATAGAAGGGTCAATCTAATTAGGGATTGATAAATTATTTGCCACTTCTATAAATTTGTTTTATTGAAAACTAGTTTCGAATGTTATACATTCAGCTTCAGTTCTAAAAACACACAAAAAATTCAAAAATAAGCAATTCAAAATATAGTTTGGTATTATTATACATATTGAATTAGATGTGATATAAATCAGTATTATAAAACATTCATGAATTATGAATTTAATTAAGACAAGGAATCAAATACATGTTGGTATTCACCAAGGTTTAAATGGATTATATCAAACAGAAAAGTTTATACTGGTTTCTTCTCGCATTGAAGTAACAATGAACGAAAGGTATGTAGGATGTTTATAGGTAAACGGTTTAAGGATCTGGGTTTTTCCTGTAATGCCGGCGAGTAATTGGTTTTTCTGTTATAGATGGGAATAAATTTAAGATTGAACTATTGGAGATATTTATTTGGTCATTTAAGCAAAAATCTGGATTGGATTTGAAGGATTTTATTATTTCAAGTGCTTCATATATATTTAATTTGAGGCTATTTTCAACGTGATGTATTAATTTAACTCCTCAGTCTTTGATGAATTTATGTTTTTTTTTCATTTAAATGAATTACAAAGTTTGAATTCTCTGTCTTCACAGTTAAAGCGTTTTCATAGTAAACTTTCTGTAATGTATATCCATAAATTTGCCATGGTATATATAAAGTTTTCATGACGGCGATTATAAAATTACCTATTTTTTTTAACATTTTACCTCATTTCTCCCTTTAACGGGAGCATTTCGAAAAAAATAATGCATATAAACCTTCTAGAGGAAATTCTCTAAATGATAGCAAAAACCGCATCTAAATCGACTGACTACTTTTCGGGTTTTGCGATCAGATACGCAGACTGAATTTATATATATATATATATATATATATATATATATATATATATATATATATATATATATATATATATATATATATGTAACAGCGAACATTTTTAATGCTAGGTATTCTCTGAATCTTAGCCGAGGGAAGTTGGAAATGCTTGTTCGCACAACTGTAACCATAAGACAAACTGACAGAGATAAACTTGGCTGAACAAACAAGTTCCCTTGGATACCTGTGGCAGCTAAGTCGCCCACTGGAAGCCCCTAACTTGGCTCACCAACTCCTAACTATTGATGGGGGAACAGTGATCGATGTAGGATATTTTAATGACATTCCATCTATTAGTTATGTGTAATACTGTTGATAATTAATGTATATTAATAAATGAAATAGATATTATTAATTTTCATTATGATACTTAGTTTAATTAGTGATTGATAAATTATTTGCCACTTCTATAATTTTATTTTTATTAAAAATTAGTTTCGAATGTTATAAATTCATCTTCAGTTCTAAAAACACACAAAAATTCAAAAGCAAGCAATTCAAAATACAGTTTGATATTATTATACATATTAAATTAAATGCAATATAAATTAGTATTATAAAACGTTTATGAATTATGAATTTAATTAAGACAAGAAATCAAATACATGTTGGTATTCAGCAAAGTTTAAGTAGATTATATCAAACAGAAAAGTCTGTACTGGTTTGTTCTCGCACTGAACTAGCAATGAAAGAAAGGTGGAGTGTTTACAGGCAGACGGTTTAAGGGTCTTAGCTTAAATGACCAACTAAATATCTCCAATAGTCCAATCTTAAATTTATTCCTATTTACAACAGAAAAAACAATTACTCACCGGAATTACTGATAAAACCCCGACCCTTAAACCGTTCACCTTTCTTTCATTACTAGTTCAAATTTTTCTGTACCAATCAATCAAATCTCGATGAGTACCAACATGTATTTGATTTCTTGTGATTAAATTCATAATTCATAAATTTTTTATAATACTAATTTATATTATATTTAATTTAATATGTATAATAATACCAAACTGTATTTTGAATTGCTTATTTTTTAATTTTTGTGTGTTTTTAGTACTGAAGATGAATGTATAACATTCGAAACTAGTTTTCAATAAAAATAAAATTATAGAAGTGGCAAATAATTTATCAAACCCCAATTAGATTGATCCTTCTATACCATCATGTCAACTGATGATAATTAGCTGTTTTATTTATTATAAATAAAACCTTCTTCATTTCAAATAATGAAATATTTTTATGGAATAAATACTTTATTTTAAATAATAATCCATTAAATTACAAAAAAATAACTTAAAATCATTTTGAAATAGCAAACCACTTACTTTATTGCTGTAAATAATATATTTAAAGTGAGAAATATTACGTAATTTACATTATTGAATTATACCTAATGTATTTTTAATTTCAAATAATTTAATCGTTATTATAGTGATGAAGTATTTAAATAAATACTTCAATACTTAACACTTTCAATTGGGTTTTCGTTTATATAATTAAATTATTTTTGATTATTTAAAATAAAAAATAAGCAGATAACTCAACTATGCAAATTACGTGATATTTCTTACTTGAAATAAAGTAATTGATTTGTTATTTCAAAATATAAAATAATATATTTTAATGAATGAAATTTAGATGATCAGTATTCTTTATAATAATTACTATTATTATTTATTTTGTTGACGATAATTTACAATTTCTTCGGAAGACAGCTTCTTCGTTTTCAACCAGGGAAAATATTTCCCTTTTTCTCCTTTAATTAATTACCATTATTACCAGAGTCTGCTCTGTAAGAAAGGGGATTGAGGATTGAATCAGCGAACTGTTATCAGTGTTTATAGTTATGAGAGAGTATTTTTTTAAATTGCAAGCTAAAAAATATTCTGTTGCACTATAGAATCTGCTCTTAAACCTGAATTGCGGTGGAAAACTTTGGCTATAAAGATAGATATAGTTGAGTAAATTACCTTGTTTCTTGTCAGTCTCCGCGGCCACTTTGAGGATGGAAGCCATCATAAAGCAGCTAAGCAGCCGACCATCCACCATTACTACCCACTGGATCCACCCGCATTACCTGAAGTGTAATAATTATTCATTATTTATATAACAACAAGATAAATAAATTTTATATTTTTAACAAATTAAATATTAATATCTCGAGTAGCTAGTTCATGACTAATGCTACGAATCCTCTGGAAGCAATGAACAATGTATTCATTGATAGAAGAGGGGAAGGGGGTCTGCTTGTAAAAGCAAGTGGGGATGGCAAAAGTTCTTGAATAGGATTCATTGGTGTTTTTGAAAATTTTATAGTAAATGGGAGGAAATTAAAATTAATGATTATTGAACTTGAACATGGTTGGGCAGAAGTGACTAACAAATTTTGGTAGGCTGTAATAAATAAATCAATGTTTCTTTAAAAAAAAAGGTTTTATTGTCAAAACTACATTGAAATTAGTTTTATTTCAGTGGGTTTTAAAAATTATATCTTCCAAATGTCGACCGTTCTTTACTAAGGTTTGCCGGAAATTTCGGATCCACCCTTATTTCTGGTGGAATAATCGTCACATTTTTAGAGGACACTGTGGGCGGCTGTTGGTGACGTCGGTGTTATCGGCTCGTACTTTTTTGAGGATGGGGGTTTAAAGGCAACTGTGAACTCCGACCGTGCACCAGCGGATGGCTCTGCTTCGAGTAACCAGGTCATACAGGACGGTTTGTCTCATGAGGCGGTGCAGGTCTTAGCAGGAAGACCTCTTGACCTCCTGCTGCGAGAAAATTACTTCCGGTACAAGATAAGGAGGGAAGGCCCGACGGATCCACCGGCGGATCTCCGAGTGAGGATCAATGCAGACCTTGGAAGAGAATCCTCCGAGAGGATACAGTAGAAGAATGGAACCGGCGGTGGGTGACTACCACTAAAGGGGCTACCTTGAGGAAGTACTTTCCCACCGTCGGATCGCGACTAGAAACGACATGGGTCCTCCCGGACTACAGGGTCTCGCAGATTCTCACTGGGCATGGGTGTTTAAGAGCGAACGGGAGTTTAAGCGAAGCTTTTCAAACATGGGATAGACATCTATCCCCTATGCCCCAGTTGTGATGTACCGGAAATCGCCGAACATATCGGCATAGCCTGCACTGCCTATGAGGCTCTGAGGGCCAAACTAGTGAGGGAGACAGGGCTCTATGTTCTGACGGAGAGTGAGTTCCCTCAGCTGATGACAGAAAAGAACTATCCTCACTTCAGGAACTTTGTGTGTGGTTGGAAGATGATAGTGGGTCCAACACACTTTGCCTTGGGAAGGAGAGAAGGAGTTGTGCCAGGGAGGCCGCCGGACAGAAGACCCAGGAGCGGAAGAAGATGAAGATGGTGGCAAAACTGACGTACCGAAGAGCATGCTGTGTGCACAGTTACTGAGATAATTTTAATCTGTTTCACTTGCAGCAGTGTGTTGGTAAGCAGGAATGCATAACATCACACTCCTGCAAACATCCGTATTGCCTTCTAGGCAGGGTAGGGTGGAAAATAAAAAAAAAAAAGTTACGTGCACATGTTGAAGAATATCATACCCCCTAAGTTGGATGAAATTTAGGCAGAGGATGTGTGGTTCCAACAAAATGGAGTCATGGCTCACAAATCTCGACGTCGGCTTGGTGTTTTAACGAAAATGTTCCTCAAAGCGGTCACCAGATTCATTTCCAAGCGATTTTTGTGCTGTTTTAAAAATTGAAATTTCTCTCTGGATGATTTAAAGGAGGGAATCAGGCATCGAAACTTTGGTGATGTATTAATAAGAAATATACAATAAAGAAAGAATGGTTCACAAGCTATTTATAAATAAAACCATTTTTTTTCGAGAGACATTGGTTTGTTTTTTATATCCCTTCAAAGCGTGTCAGTTATTTCTCCTCCACCACACGAAGAGGACTAACGTTGCAAGGACCTATGCTCGTGCAGTAATTTAAATCATTAGGAATGGTTGATGTAAGCAAGTATTCAATGCCAGCAAGTATTTTTCGTCGCTAAAGAAGATCTTTAGAAGAAAAGCTTACTTTGAGAGAAGGAATAATACCTTTCTTCCAAATGTTGAAATAGTAGCAAATGCTTTTCCAGAAAAATGATTTGTGACTTCGGTTCCGTATTGGGCGAAGTTTCTTTGTTTTATTTCCTCTTCCTCCGAAGACCCTCGCATAACGAGAGCTCTCACAACCTCCTTGCCTTGCCTGATTGCGATCTCGAAAGCAAACAGGAAGAACAGGGGCCCGAGGGAATACACGCGGTCGCAAATCTGCAAAGTGTCGGATGGTCTGTTTGTGTTTCTTTTTCCGAAACGGTATGCTTCATGGTTATGTTTGTTCTCGTCTGTGACGAACTAGTATAATAAATATATGTATTTTTTTTTACAAATTTATGTTTTGTATAGTACTAAACTGCTCCATGCAGCCAATCAATGTATTTTATAAAATATAAAAATTAATTTTATTACGATTAAGAAACCTTGTGAGTTTTAATATATATAAAAATCCACAAGAGTAATAACAACCAAGGATGATGAATATTATTTTGCCGATGACGCTTCTTTTTATAATGGCCATGACGCGTAGTGGGGCGAGCGTACATTTCCATTGGACATTAGGAGGAAAAACAAAACTTAAAATTTGGAAACTTGCATGATTGCAATTGTGACAAAATATTGTCACAATATTGTCAAATATTGCATATTGCGACGTTGTTGTCACATTAATAATCCCTTAATATCATATTATAGTTGAAGGAAGGAAAACTTTAGCATTAAATGCCTTTACAAAAAAATCATACTGAAAGCGTATGAATATCGAGCAGCTACCGTCTCAGATTTCAAAAATATAATATGATTTCCAAGCAGAATTTTAAAAAATATATTACCTAAAATCAAAATCTCAGAGAAGAAATCTCGCTCATCAATCATGAAAACCACGAATTAAAACAATGGGTTGAAAATATGGAAGATAAAATCCGACAATAAAATATTATTTTAAGGGATTCACAATACCTCAAGACGGAGACCCGAATAATGTTATCGAGTGTTTGTGAATAAATGTACTAGAGTTGGAAAATATATCAATAAATGAATAATACTCATCAGGACATATAAATCATGTAGGGATTGATAAATTATTTGCCATTTGTATAATTATGTTTTTATTTTCACACATCAACTTTCTTCTATTACAATAATTTCTATTACTAGTAGTACAATGCGAGAAAAAACCAATGTAACCTTTTCTGTTTGACATAATCTACTTCTACCTTGGTGAGTACTATGTATTTGATCTCTTGGCTTAATTAAATTCATAATTCATAAATGATTTAAAATACTAATTTATATTAAATTTAATTTAATAGTACATCAACTATCAAATATCAAATGTTTTTTAAATTTCTTATTTTTGAATTTTTTGCGTGTTTTTAGAACTGAAGATGAATGTATAACATTTCAAACTATTTTTCAATAAAAACAAAATTATAGAAGTGGCAAATTGTTTATCAATCCGTAATTAAATTGATCCTTCTATACTACCATGCGTACGTCAATTGAACATAATTCAATAATATAAGCCTCTCTTGGTGGAATGATGTTAAAAATATTCTGTATAATACGAAACGGTTTAAAAACACAGAGATCACTTTTGATAGGGATCTTAACTTAAAGCACAAGATTGAAACAACCTTAACTTCTTGTAATTAGAAGGGAAATAATTAACAAGATGAGAGATAAGGGCAATTAATTGAAACAAGTAGACACTCCCAGATCTTTTTTACCGAAAGATGTATTTTTGAAATTCAAGCTAAGCTGCACGCCTTTACTAGTCCACTAGGATTATTGTGGGTTCTAACTGCTTTGTAAGATTTTCATTTCCCAATCGTCATTCTAAATTTTCGATGTGAACGTTTTGTAGCTGTAGCCTGGAACAGAACCAGAAGAAATTTTACAGTTATACCCTTAATATCAATTATTATTTAATTAATTAATATCCTTAATACTATTAATTTTATTCAAAATATCTTTTGAATATATACATATATATATAAACACACACACACACACACACACACACACACATATATATATATATATATATATATATATATATATATATATATATATATATATATATATATATATATATATAGCAGTGGGTATTGATGGGAATCATAACACGTTAACAGGTGAAATTGACAAATGTTAAGAGAACGTTTGATATAACATTTGCCCGCCAATAGACCGATAGTTTGCATAATATACGAGAGTGCTCTCATGAGAGTGGGACATAGTTCTGGTTTTGAGAACAAACATAGGGCCTGGGTTAAACCTGTTTGTTATGTCAGTCTGTCCAAACTCAGAACTAATTCTCTCTGCTGACTGGAGGCTATCGGACACCAATTCTCAACATTTAAAATTAAACAAAGCTTTTGTTAAACAAGATGCTTATTATATACAATACGATTTAAATTTATTATATGAAATAAATATAATGATATCTTTAGGAATATCATTTATTATGTAAAACTACAGTAGAGAATATAATAAAAAAATATGAATTAATAATTATTAATTAAAACAGAACTTTTTGTAGCATTGTATACCTCTCTCGACTGAACCTTGTCAAAGCAATCTACTAGATCAGACCTTCCTCACAATCAATCTTCCCTTCTACGTTTCGGTCTACCTCTCATGTGTTTTTCTGTCGGATGATAAATGAATTTTTCAAGGAAGCAGTTCTATGAGAAGGAATATACATGAAAAAGCCACTTTAACTCAGCATACCAACTGGAAACACGAGTGATGTGTCTAATGAAGCGATTTATTAGTCTCTTCAGTCTCATCTAAGACCTACCAGATAGTCCACCATACACAAGGCAGGCGTAATCAAAGGAGGGGGGGGGGACGAGGAAGGAGATTAGAAGCTGATGGGTTTAAGGGAGCAAATAATCACGAAATCTTAGGAACTCCTTAAGGATAGCAATGCATTTTCGGGTAATTTGGGAAATATGGTTATTCCAGGTTTGATTTAAAATTGTTTTCTGTTCTTTTTCTCGCGCCTTAGCCACATTTTTATCAGTAATACATTGGCTGGGGTTGCCTTTTCAATTTTGCCTACGAAATTTAAACCAGCCTCCAACAAAATTGTATGTTAATGGCAAGAAATTAATATTTCCATAAATACAAAAAAACCTTCCGGATAATCCGGGCTTCGCATTTGTAGGATCCGAATAACCGGGGTTCTACTATATCTTGATCGTAAATAGTTTAAAGTTTAAAGGGGGTCACTGACGATTATCCTGCTCCACGCCAAATGGAATGTGGAACGATCGTGTGTGAAGTCCTGTTTGTATTTTCATGAATGATGCGATTCTCGGTCCTTAACGCCACTCCAAAATCCCATCACTCCAACCAACCGTGAGTGTGGAAAACTGGTGGAATGGAACGAAGGACTCCACAGTCTTTACGCTGGGCAATAATAATTAATTATAACAATTATTGGTCAGTAAATATTGTATAGATAAAATTTACGATATTGATTGTATATACATACAATTTTGTTTATTTTTTGCTATTAATATGCCAACAAATATAATTATTAATTAAAAGAAATTTTTGTTTAGTGGATTTACAATTTGTGACATGTTTAAAATGTCCATATTTTTTGATATTTTTTTTCGGGAGGAGGGAGAGATTAAAGATTAAATTATTAAGCGTTCTTCCTATTATAGAGACACTGTTTATATCCCATTAAGTAATTCCCAAGAGTTATACTAAACTGTACATTGACATATTTGAAGTCTTTAAATATTATAAAATACCATGCTTATTTGTTATACGTGAGCATGAGATACATGTTGTGTAGGAAATCATAGAGTGCATCAATCATCAGTGGGCCTTTTGAAAGCTTCTTCAATCCAAGTACTCAAGTTGCTCCACTCCACCGTTCCATTTGGAGTGATCGTCCGTGACCGCCTTTATAAAACTAATATGTAATGCTTTATTCATGCAATACTTTATTTTTGAAAACCTTAAGACATTGTTCAGATTTATTGAGGCAAAATATGGCTCAATTATTTAACACGCTTGATGATTAGCCAATTTTAAACTAACAAATCAAGACTCTCAAGGATTGAAATCAGAATTTGTTCAGTACACATCAGAACAATAAGTGGCCGTTTATTGTAGTTCTTCCATATTAGGTAGTTGAGGGAAAAATAGGAATTAAAAAAAATAATTACCTTTAATTATAAAATATTGATTTTGATATGATTTTATATAAAATATTTTTTAATAAATATTAAATTAAAATTTTTAACAACAAATTTATTTGAGTAAGAGTGAAGACTACACCTCAAAGCCCTCTAATCTTAGGCTCTAATGAAGACTTCCAGCGCCCACTATTCCAATATCCAAGAGGCTTCGCTTACCAAGAGTTAAAGGAGACCCCTGACAGAACCTCATTGAAGACCCAGTTCTCTTAACTGTCTCTTATTCTTAGCAACTCTTGCGATGGGGGAGGGGGAGGAGGGAGAGAGAGAGGAAGTGTACAGGTAGGATCTGTTAATTATTAATTTAATTTAATATAATATTTTTAAAACAAAATTATTTTACCTTAACTATGCTATTTTTTCTAATATAAAATAATTAGCAGTATTTCTCTAACATCCGTTATATTATATAAATACTAGATTTTCACCCCCAAAAAAAGGAAGAAATATGTTGGACAATAGACAAACAGCAAACAGATAATGGATTAGTACAAAGTTTAATTCTAATGCAGGTCAGTGTGATATCTATATAGTCTTAGCAGACACTCTCTAGTATAATAATATTTTTAAAAATTTTAAATGTGGACCCAACAGAGTGATATCTATATATCTATATCTATAGGTCAGTGTGATATCTATATAGTCTTAGCAGACACTCTCTAGTATAATAATATTTTTAAAAATTTTAAATGTGGACCCAACAGAGCAAATAATGTATTATGGAAATAACGAATCTTACAGAAGTACTGCTAATGATTTTATATTAGAAAAAATAGCATAGTTAAGGTAAAATAATTTTGTTTTAAAAATATTATATTAAATTACATTAATAATTGAAAAATATGTATAGTGTTGATGTTGTTGAATTTTATAAGAAAGGAAAACCCAGAAGAGAATTTCGAAACGTTAGTTGTGTGTCGGCTAAAGAAAAATATTAATGTAGAAATTTAATAAAGATAATTATCTGATTAAAGCACTGAAGTGTGCTTGTTCACAAAAATAACAAAACTATTTAATACATATATATATATATATATATATATATATATATATATATATATATATATATAAATTATTGTATATTAATAGATACAATAAAATTTAATGAAATATAATTGTTATCAATTTGGTCATTTAATATTTCATTCGGGAAAGCTCTAAGAATTTCGATCGCCTTATATTATATTCCTTCTCGGCGTCTGGAAAAAGTGGGAAAACCAATGTCTGAAGGATTATGGCAGGTAGCGCTAGTAAAAACCGCGCCTCAGAGAGGAATGGATAAGAGAAAAGTGTTGGAGTTGGGGAGGGGGGTCTGTGAAAAACAACCCCCCTTATTTAGCATGCACGCCAGAACCAAGGCCTAATAAACAATTTCTGAATTTCTCTTAAAAAGGAACCCTTTGAATAAATTTGTTTCAGAGTGTAGGTTCACGGACCACCATTAATTTCTACTAACAAATATATCCCTTTTCACCGGCTTCGTTTTTATCAAGCTCCTATAGCGGAAGCCTAGAACTCTCTCAATGGCTTAGCACTAATACTTTGCAGTACCTAGAATTTATTTTTATTTGTTTCGATATTATAAAATTATACAATTTAATTATAATAATTAAAAGGCGTGGGCTTAGCAGCTCAAACTTTATTCTAGTAAATATAAGAGCGTTTAAGAAATGCATCTCTACAAAAAATAATTACTGTTATGAGGAAAATATAATATTCAAAATAATTAGGGATTGATAAATTATTTGCCACTTCTATAATTTTGTTTTTATTGAAAACTAGTTTCGAATGTTATACATTTATCTTCAGTTGTAAAAACATACCAAAAATAAAAAATAAGACAATTCAAAATACAGTTTGGTATTATTATACATATAAAATTAAATGTAATATAAATTATATAATATAAAATATAATAAGACAGATTTCCAACTTTGTAATTCATTTAAATGAAAAAAATCCTAAGTTCATCAAAGACTCAGAAGTTAAAGTAATACATCACGTTGAAAACAATCTGAAATTAAATATATACGAAGCACTTGAAATAATAAAATCTAATCCAGATTTTTGCTTAAATTACCAAATAAATATCTCCAATAGTCCAATCTTAAATTTATCCTATATATCTAGTCCCATCTAGAACAGAAAAAACAATTACTCACTGGAATTACTGGAAAAACCCCGACCCTTAAACCGTTTACTTATAAACATCCCTCGTTTCTTCCATTGCTAGTTCATTGCGAGAACAAACAATACAAACTTTTCTGTTTGATATAATCTACTTAAACCTTGGTGTAGGTATTTCATTTCTTGTCTTAATTAAATTCATAATTTATAAATGATTTATAATACTAATTTATATTACACTTAATTTAATATGTATAATAATAATAAGATGAATGTATATGAATGTATATTCGAAACTAGTTTTAAATAAAAATAAAATTATAGAAGTGGCAAATAATTTATCAATCCCTAATTTGATTGATCCTTCTATAACATCATGCGGACGTCAACTGATAGTCAATCGTTTATAAAACATCATATAGTTAATTAAGGTTTGTTATTTTATGACTGTTGATATAAGATGAGCTATTTCTGCTCTCGATTTATGCTACCTCATGTTTTTTTTAATCCTGTTGATGCCTGACTTGACGAAACATTGAGTGGTTAGTTATACAGTGTTATTTGAGAGAAGGCTGTGAGGGAATAATATTTTTTAGTAATCATTATTACAAGAAAATGTAATTGTAAAGTTATAGTTAAGGGTTAACAAGTAGATTAAGTAAGAACTCGAAAAAGTGTTTTGGAACGTTTATCGTACGTCACATGACTCAACCGTTTTGTTTGCAACTATGTTGTGCCAAAACTAGTACCTGCTTGCTCACAGATCAAATAGTGTAACCTACTTGCCTACAGCTTGTGACAGCACTCACATGCTCTGATCCAGGCATTAACCTAATTTAAAACTAATTAATTAAAAAGCAGTAACAAGAATCCATCTCGTTGCTATTCTCTAAACGAGCTCAAAAACGACTACTTCGTTGTTTGCTAAAATACCAGTCGCGTTAACTGAAATACTAAGCTCTCTGTCTTCTAAGGGCAAGGCGTTGAGCGCATTTTGATGAGCACAAAAACCTGCTTTCACCGCCTGGATTTTGAGGGAAACGTAAAGCATTTTTAAGGAGAACTGTGATCCATATTTGATGAGAGATTATGAAATGACGTACTACAACTTAGTTTAGAAGCACATGTATCAAAGTAAGATACTTTATTTCTGGTTTATAATAATACATAATTAATTATGAAAACATCCATTCGTGTTTATATAGCAATAAATAAAAATTATTAGTGCACATATTTTTTACTTTTCTTACCAACTAGTTGGGGAAGATATTGCAATTAGGTCAATTTTTTTATATGTAGTTTTAACAATGTTTTACAACATAGCAATGTACTGTGTGTGTGCTAAGATTATCCTTTGAACTGTTACATCGATTCTGTACCTTTTTTTTTTCGTTTTGTAGAGTTTAGGGTTTCGATGCCGGTGTACCAAACAGGGCACGCTAAAACTTTTTTTTTTATAGAATGACAAAATGTCTCCAACATTTTTTCCTAATATCTTCTACTTAAAGCCCTTTTAATTTCCATTTATAGTATATTCCCGAGGAAGAGCAGGAAACAGGTTATGACAAAAAGAAATCTTATTTCTAATAATAACTCAAAAATAATGCATTTTAAGGTGAATGGTCGTCATTTGAAAGGTAATTAAGTACTACACAACAGAAACAAAATTCATCGAAATCGGACTAGTATTAGCAAAGATAAAGCGTATTGGACTTAGTAGCCACGTTTTTAAAATATTATGTGCGTATATATATTACTATAGAAACCCGAATACTTTTTTGGTGTATTATTTTCAATAATGAAGCTTTGTAATCGACCAGGAAAAAAGCATTTTTTTTTTTTAAATCCTCCACTTTTCCCAATTTTTTGATCTTTTCTTTTCCCACTAAAGTGCGCCTTCAACATCTTCCTCTGTATCCTTTCATCCTCTATCCTGACCACATATCCTGCCCATCTTAGCTTACTTGCTTTAGGGAAAGTCGCGTTATATTTTTGAAATGAAACTGTTAGGAAATAATAAACCATTGTGTAATAATTCGCAGCGTTTTATTTTTTCGATTAAGATGAAAAATACACATCTAATCTAAAATAAAAATAAAAAAAGGGCTAATATTAGCAAAAAATACAGCAAACAAATTTTGTGTTGGACTCTGCATCCAAAACGGTAAAGAAATTCGTGTGATTGGACTCAACTTATATTACCAGCTATGATGTTCTCAAAAAAAAAAAAAAAAAAAAAAAAAAAAAAAAAAAAAAAAAAAAAAAAAAAAAAAAATGTGGACCAATTATCAGACTTCATTATCTTTATATGTCGGGAGCCGGTGCGCGGGTAATTAAGGTATTACTTTCAAGCTGAAACTTTTTATAGAACTTCAAAATACCAAATCCTTCAACAATATGCTATTGCAGCAACATGGACCCCAGTACTTACCAAAATAACATCCTCAGAGTTTCGGAGAGCTATTCAGTTTCGCTTCTTTTGTCGGACGAATGGCTCAACTTGAAAGCTCTTCAATTTTCTTCGTGAAAACCAAAAATTAGCCTGGTTTTAATTACGCGATGGCTTATAACGTAGAACTCAATTTCGTAAATTAGACCTGTTGGGCACCAGGTCGAAAGATTTTTCTCGGACTATAAATTTTCAATCGTTTTCGTTTTATGACACCCGAAATTGGTCAGGTTTTAATTATGCGTTTATTAAGTCAAAGAACGTTATTCCGAGAATAAAATCCATCCGTCGGACGCAATCCCCGAAAACAAAAAGTTTTTTTTTTTTTACTTTCAGCTGAAGTATCAAATCCCAACGTTTTAGAGTGGCGAAGCGCTAAAAAAAAATAGATTTTCATCATGTTCCTCCGTTTATTTAAAAATTTCTTTTATATATATAATATGTATATAATGCTATATCTCAAGTCCTTACATTACCTGAAGGTATTCCAAGGCTGTTTGAATGTCCGCTGCGTGCAGGAGTTTCAAATGCAGGCATTGACCCTCACTAATTGTCAGGTGATGGCACAACTGAACATTGATCGTACATTGAGATATATATATATATATATATATATATATATATATATATATATATATCATATATATATATATATATATATATATATATATATATATATATATATATATATCATATATATTTTTAAAATTGTAAGTACCAGTAAGTCATATATAATCGGGTAGAAAAAATTAACAATTAATAGTTGCGAATAAAATTTAGGTAGTAATAAAATAACCCTAAATCAAAAAGTTTTGTGCTTACGTGGTTTCACATTGAAACCGAATATATGCTCTTTAGTATTTAGTGTCCACATTTTTTACCCGAATACGGCCGTATACACAAGGAGGGTAATTAGTTTAGCATGCTCGATTGTAACGATTTTTTGTGCAAACGGCTCAATTGATTTTGCAAATTTGATTTCTCAAATTACAAAGCGAGATCAATGAATGTTTTGAAATAATTTGTGCTCAAAATACTGAAAAAATATTTTATTATATTTTAACTATTCTCGAAGTTTCGATGTTTCATATTATATCACGTGTGAGCTCATGAATGTCTGCAATACAATATAAATTGCCAACACTTGAAAAATTAACAACGCTAAAATAAAAACTAATTTAATTATTTAAAAAAAATCCGATTGTGGAAACAATCCTGTGCATCGAAAGATACGGAATACTCTTGCATATTTACTTAAACACATTGTTGGGCTGTTGATGAAGTTGACTGAAACTTGGTGTGGTAGTCCGGTGCCTTCCACTACATATTACTTCTCCTTGCATCTGTGCGTATTTTACAGAGAGTAAATTAATGTATTGTCAGAAGTCTTGAGCTTCGTGCCGATGTGAAAAGCTACTGCTACACCAGAATTTAATATTCACCGACGTAAAATTCACTAACAACCCATCAATGTACTTAAATAAATATAAAAGTAAGTACATCTGGTGTATATATAGGTTTGTTTCCGTAATATTTTTTTTTTTATAGTAAAATTATTAATTTAAACTGTATTTTAAAAATATTTTGGACGAAGTAAAACGAAAAGAGAAATTAAAAATTGATAAATATTAAAAATAATAACAGATAAAATGATGATGGCAATTAATTAATAGTTGCGAATAAAATTTATGTAGTAATAAAATAACCCTAAATCAAAAAGTTTTGTGCTTACGTGGTTTCACATTGAAACCGAATATATGCTCTTTAGTATTTAGTGTCCACATTTTTTACCCGAATACGGCCGTATACACAAGGAGGGTAATTAGTTTAGCATGCTCGATTGTAACGATTTTTTGTGCAAACGGCTCAATTGATTTTGCAAATTTGATTTCTCAAATTACAAAGCGAGATCAATGAATGTTTTGAAATAATTTGTGCTCAAAATACTGAAAAAATATTTGATTATATTTTAACTATTCTCGAAGTTTCGATGTTTCATATTATATCACGTGTGAGCTCATGAATGTCTGCAATACAATATAAATTGCCAACACTTGAAAAATTAACAACGCTAAAATAAAAACTAATTTAATTATTTAAAAAAAATCCGATTGTGGAAACAATCCTGTGCATCGAAAGATACGGAATACTCTTGCATATTTACTTAAACACATTGTTGGGCTGTTGATGAAGTTGACTGAAACTTGGTGTGGTAGTCCGGTGCCTTCCACTACATATTACTTCTCCTTGCATCTGTGCGTATTTTACAGAGAGTAAATTAATGTATTGTCAGAAGTCTTGAGCTTCGTGCCGATGTGAAAAGCTACTGCTACACCAGAATTTAATATTCACCGACGTAAAATTCACTAACAACCCATCAATGTACTTAAATAAATATAAAAGTAAGTACATCTGGTGTATATATAGGTTTGTTTCCGTAATATTTTTTTTTTTTATAGTAAAATTATTAATTTAAACTGTATTTTAAAAATATTTTGGACGAAGTAAAACGAAAAGAGAAATTAAAAATTGATAAATATTAAAAATAATAACAGATAAAATGATGATGGCAATTAATTAATAGTTGCGAATAAAATTTATGTAGTAATAAAATAACCCTAAATCAAAAAGTTTTGTGCTTACGTGGTTTCACATTGAAACCGAATATATGCTCTTTAGTATTTAGTGTCCACATTTTTTACCCGAATACGGCCGTATACACAAGGAGGGTAATTAGTTTAGCATGCTCGATTGTAACGATTTTTTGTGCAAACGGCTCAATTGATTTTGCAAATTTGATTTCTCAAATTACAAAGCGAGATCAATGAATGTTTTGAAATAATTTGTGCTCAAAATACTGAAAAAATATTTTATTATATTTTAACTATTCTCGAAGTTTCGATGTTTCATATTATATCACGTGTGAGCTCATGAATGTCTGCAATACAATATAAATTGCCAACACTTGAAAAATTAAAAACGCTAAAATAAAAACTAATTTAATTATTTAAAAAAAATCCGATTGTGGAAACAATCCTGTGCATCGAAAGATACGGAATACTCTTGCATATTTACTTAAACACATTGTTGGGCTGTTGATGAAGTTGACTGAAACTTGGTGTGGTAGTCCGGTGCCTTCCACTACATATTACTTCTCCTTGCATCTGTGCGTATTTTACAGAGAGTAAATTAATGTATTGTCAGAAGTCTTGAGCTTCGTGCCGATGTGAAAAGCTACTGCTACACCAGAATTTAATATTCACCGACGTAAAATTCACTAACAACCCATCAATGTACTTAAATAAATATAAAAGTAAGTACATCTGGTGTATATATAGGTTTGTTTCCGTAATATTTTTTTTTTTTATAGTAAAATTATTAATTTAAACTGTATTTTAAAAATATTTTGGACGAAGTAAAACGAAAAGAGAAATTAAAAATTGATAAATATTAAAAATAATAACAGATAAAATGATGATGGCAATTAATGTCATTTTTTGAATCAATTGATGGTGAAATGGAGCATGATCTCGAAAAACATTACTAAGATTCCTGTACTTAAAAATGGTAATATAACTTCTATGTGTGTATATATAAATACAGGTGATACACACACACACACACACACATATATATATATATATATATATATATATATATATATATTTTTTTTTTTTTTTTTTTTCTGTTATTATTGAGACTCTTGGTTCCTTTTTTGGATTTTTCCATTAATGTCTTAAAAATTATTTGTTTCATTTTGCTCAAATAATATATATATATATTCTATGGACATTTATCATATGGCCCTTTATGATTTTGGCCGGTATTTCCACCTTTTGCACCGGAAAGGGACCAACCAACCCAATATACAAATACAGAAATTCGTTTAAAATCCGTGATTACATCTTTCTGATACAAAGTGAACTTCAAACAAACGGTTTTTTCTTTTTTACACAAATGTGAATTGCTTTGAGTAGCATATCAGCTTTGATTAGAGATCTCTTAGAGTGTCCTCCGGAGGATATTTATCGTTTTTAAAAATATTCATATTTTTATTTTATATATATTTTTTTCTCTCTGTTCTGTATGTATTAGAATCGGAAATTTAACGGTTCTTGCTTCCTTTTATTAAACCCTTTTCTTTTTCTAGATTTTGGTATAATGATTCCAAAACACCTTTATTTGCCCATTCTGATATTCTAAATATTATAGAATTTAAATGGAGAGGAGGCATATTATCTGTGGCATCATGTATAATTGAAATATAGAGATATAATATTTTAACTGAGGATATCATGCTTCTGATAAATAGTCTGTCAGAGAAAAACAATAACTGGACGACATCTCTTATGATAGATTTATAATAATTTGATTGTTGGCTGTGATGATAAAGTCCTTTCCATTTTAGTGTACCATGTAAAATTAAATTGGAATCTGTCGAATGCTTAGGAACAAATCCATTCGGGATCCTATTATTTAATATAACAATGGCAAGTAGGGATTCTCTCAGCTTGAAAAATTGATATTTTTATTTATTGTTTTGTATTAAAATTTCACCTTATCTACTCCTCATGTAACTAGAACAGGGAGGTAATTATAAAGTTTATCGCAAGAGACCGAAAACCTAAAAATACTTACCAAAATACCACAGGTACAACAGAGATACCAAAAAGCTACAAGCAACTAATCGAAAAACAATTCCCAAGATAGGAAGAGGTGGAGCAGCATGGTTATGACAGCAAAGCATCTAAAGAGCCTTTAAAGCCATTCTGTTCGAATAAAAAAAATGTCTGTTTGTTACACTGCGAATTTTTTTGCGAATAATTAATATTATTGATATATATTACAATTTTTTGTACTCGATTTCGAACTTCCTCGAACTATTACATATATAAGGGTGATTCTCAGAAAAAGGTCTAAAATAGGCCTCCTAAAGCCTGTGAATTCTTCTCAAAAATCTGAAATAAATCATGAATGATTTCGAGATAATAGTCAAAGTTTTTTTGACTGTTTGGAGCTAAAATCCAAATTTTGGGACAATAATTCAAAATTTCCAATTTTTCGAAGTGAAATCGGTAGTGTTTATTAATGATTATTTTTTTTGTGAGGTATTTACGAGATTTGTAACCTGTAAGAAGAAGATAATTTCTAACTTTGTAATGAAGAATGATTCCTAACCTTAAGGAAGTTATTAAATTTAATATTAATAAAATTAGAGATCACAAATAATACACTGGAAATATAATTTTATTTGATTGCATTCTTTGATAGAATAGTTAAAGTAATTAATTTTTATTCAGGTTTTCATTACCACACCATTACTTTGTTACCACCTCAAAAGGAAATTGTGACGGTAATGAGAACATTTAAAGAGTGGTAATGATAATTTGAAATATGAGAGCATATCAAAGTAAGATTAATAGAGATATATAAAAAACCAAAATATAATTTTAAAGAGAAAAAGAGTAATTAATTTTTATAACTAAGGAGCGGTAGTGATAAGAATAAAAATACTCACCGAAAATACTTCAAATTTATGTGACTGCTTTAGCTAAAGTGAAAAGTGGACCATTGAGCAAGAGAGGGATCTTCTTTGCAGAGCTGCTACTTTTCACCTATGGAGAAACCTCCGCGAAAAATACACAATATTTCCTTGCATAGAAAAAAATCAATAGTGTGAAATAATGATACAGATACCAGGGAAGAAGTTTTGATTATTCTAGAATCAACAAAATTTAAATAAAACTCAAAACAATTCAGGTTTGAACATTATGTACCATAAACTTTCGGTGATGGGACTCATTTTTAGGAAACAATAGAGTAATAATATTTAATCGTGTGTTTAACTAAAAAAAAAAAAAAATGTTTTCAGGGACGTGTTAATGAGAACTGTGATATTTGATTCCAAAAAATTTCCGATTTGACAAATGTGAAAACTCATAGTTTTTTTTTTGTCATTTAGTCGAGAAGCGAAATGAACATTATGGACAACAATAAACAGACCTGATATTCATCATCTGATTGTAATGTACGAGGGACACAATTTTTTTTTTCTTTGAATTACCCATAAGACCATAGTCGTATGATGTCCATTTGTTTCGCTATCTGTGAAATGCCTTCAAACATATCTTATTTTTACTTCCTTGTACGAAGCAATGGAAGTATTGTAATCGCGAAAATTTTCGGTTTTTAGATTTCAACGGAAATATCCATTTTGACCATCCCTGAATCCATTTTACTAGTTTCGTCATGGCGTCTGTACTGGCTAGCCGTAGAAAGTTGAAATTTTGTATTTGGGGCTGTTGTAAAATCTAGTTGTGAACCTCCCTTTTTGGTTACTACTTGATCACCGGAAGAAGTATTTTACTTGAAGGTCCTAATTTATTTCCATCAAAAATTATATTAAAATACTATGAAAACCTTTTCAAATTTAGTGTTTATAACTTATCTACTGATTTAAATCACATACTAGATTTTGGTCTAAATTGGAAAACCGAAAGCGGTACTTTACTTGTAGGTCATAATAAACTTTCATAAACAATTATATTAAAATATAATGTAAAACATCTCAAATTTGGTAAATAGGACTTTTATATCGATATGAATGTATTTACTAGATTTTGGTTAAAATTGGTGTAATATTGGCTAGATCAAGAGCAGCTTTATTAGGGGCATTTGAGGAATTCGGAAAGGCTGCAATTCAATTGGGCCTCCATGTAAACGATGAAAAGACAGTCTATATGAAGCCATCAAGAAACCCACCAGATAATAGAGAAGAAATGGTCAAATTTGGAAGCCACACTTTCAAGATGGTAAACCAATTTAAATATTTGGGTGCTCTTGTCACATCAAAGAATGAACACCAAGAAGAAATTAAGGCAAGAGTAGCTGCTGGAAACAGGTGCTATTATGCTCTTCAAAAGCCCTTAAAATTCAGAGGTCTCACCAACAGAGCTAAGGTCATTTTATATAAAACAGTGATTAGACCGGTTGTGTCATATGGCTGTGAGACTTGGGTACTTTCCAAAGAAAGTGAAAGAATATTAAAAGTTTGGGAAAGGAAAGTACTAAATAGAATATATGGACCTATCAGTGAAAACGGCAACTGGAGAATAAGAAAGAATGAGGAGCTGAAAGAAATGTTTCAAGAACCAGATCTGGTTTCCTTTGTCAGAAAGAATCAGTTGAAGTGGCTGGGACATGTGGAGCGGATGCCGGCTAGTAGGACACCTAAAAAGTTGCTAGATGGTATGCATGCCCGCAGGAGAAAGAATGAGGGGACGCCCAAGATTAAGATGGTCGGATAGCATGGAGAAGGTATTGAGAGAAATGGGAATCAGAGGATGGAGGAGACTCGCCCAAAATAGAGAAGAGTGGAGTAGGATTGTGGAGGAGACCCAGGCCCTTCTAGGGCTGTAGCGCCATAGAGTGAGTGAGTGAGGGTTAAAATTGGTGAGCCGAAAAGGATACTTTACTTGAAGGTAATTATTAACTTACATTAAAAATTAAATATAGAAATCATATGTTTCGGTAATAAAGGTTACAAACGCAATTTGGTTTCCAATCCAATTAAACATTTTTATTACTTGTTTTAAGTGTTAAGTGTAAAATACTGGTTTTCCTCCCCATTTGTGAGATGGGTAAGTCTGCAGCAGAAGAATATGATATAAGTTAAGTGAGTTCATCCGCTTAAAATGTCGAAACTGCCGATTTCCAATGCTTTACCTAGTGATATTGACAGTTCTAATGTTGTCACGGAAGACAAAGAAATCTCTTGGAAACTGGTTACCTACTGAAAGAAAACGACATATAATGACGGAATGAGACCTCTAAAAACAAGAGGATGGGTGGGAGTGTCAATAGATGGATGTCGCGACGCCGAGTGTCGTTTTTGAGATACTGAAATCTTCGGAAACTAGTTACCGAATTCGGGATCACTTTTTGAACCACCGATTTGCAGTATAATAGGCATACAAGGAAGTCATGTGTTGCCCACATCAGATATTTTTTGTTTATGTTTGATTCTTACAGTTAATTATTTCGCGTGCATAATATTAATAATAATAAATCTGTTTGTTGTATTAATGGGATTATTCTGTCCAGTTGGGTTTGAGAAGAGACTGCCCAGCTCTCAGTTTTCAGTTCTGTCACCACAAAAGACCTCCGGGCATCAAGACTCGAGAGGCTGTTGGGGTCAGTTTGAAGTCCAGAACTAGACCAACTTTCTCCAGACCCTTCCAGAGGAACATTCATATTTCGAGCTCTTGTCCACATAGCTTTAGATTATTATTTGTATTGTCCCAGCAACAATAAATAAAACAGAATCGTTAAATAAGGTACTATAGCGAAAGTTTTATTATAAATCTTTTTCATTTTTATTTATTTGTTTACTGTCTCAATAAGTGACTACCAATAGTCCAGTCAAATGGTAGTTTTTGTTTCAATAAAATCTACATTATTTTATCTACATTATTCATTATTGCTTCCTATGTTTTCTGGGTGCTGTATCGAAATCTAGAGTACAAATGCTCATACTTTTTTTTTATTTTTAGCTTATAATTTCGAAACTGTATAGCGAAAACGTTATTGTTTTCTTTTTTAAGGTAGCCTAATTTACAATAATTTGAGCTCAACTATAGATCCACAGGTCAAATAGTTCCCGAGGAACCAATGCCAATTTTGAGCCAAATATTTGCGAAAATAATGATCTAGGAGGAAAATCGTTAGGAGTAAAATTAAATCTATTCACATTTAATTCGAGCGCAGAACAAGTATTTTTAATTGCTTTTTTTTTTAATTTTTGTGTTTTTTTAGAACTAAGATGAATTTATCACATTTGAAACTAGTATCCAATAAAAACAAAATTACAGAAGTGGCAAATAATTTATCAATCCCTAATTAGATTGATCCTTCTATAACATCATGCGTACGTCAACTAAAGTAATTAGCATTAGATAGTGTATGTGATAGTGAAAATTAATATGCTGGCTATAAGCGTTCGTTTGGAAACTTTAAATATTTGACTGGAAAGAATATAACAAAATATATCTTTATGATTTTTTAAAATAAAATACTTTAAAAAAACTTACGAAAATATGTTGAACTTAAATAATAAGGGAGGATTATTTGGTAGATTACTTTCCTTAAATTCCTTATGAGAAAGATATAATTTTTTTTTTTAGTATTATATTATATGTATAAAGTGTTTTCTCTACATATATCGAACTTTAATCATATCTTCTTTATACTTTTAATTCATATACTGACATACAATTACTTTAAACGGTAGATATAATGTAAAACAGAAGGTAAATATGTAATAAAATCTAAATAGAATTCTTTTTCTCATATAAGCTATCTGGAATATACAAGAACAAGATTACGTCTGTAAGGTAACATCACTGTAAGAGCGGCTCCGAGTATTAGGAAGGATTTAAAAGAATCCCTCGAGGGGCTTTCTGTTCAAGCAGTAACTTCCATCTGAAAAATAAGGGATTTTATTTTCCCCATCGCTTGGTCAAGCATCAATATGGGGATTTTCAGCCCCTCCACTCCCATCTTTTGTAGATATTAATAACCCGTTTAGTCTCATTCAGGAAATTTATTACTTTTTACTTCCTTGGACGCTGTAAAGAAAGTATTATAATCGCGAAAATTTTCGGTTTTCACATTTCAACGGAAATATCCATTCTGACCATCACTGAATCCATTTTGACTAGTTTCATCGTGAAGTCTCTACGTACGTCCGTTCGTACATTATTTCGTAAATCGCATAACTAAAAAAATGGCTAGCCAAAGAAAATTAAAATTTGGTATTTAAGATTGTAGCATCTAGTTGTGAACCTCCCTTTTCGGGAATACATGATGATTACCGGAAATACTACTTTACTTGAAAAGATTTTCATCAAATATTATATTAAAATATAATGCAAAACTTTTCAAATTTGGACTTACATATTAATATTAATATCAGATATTTTCTTTATCTATCTATGAAAGGTTAATATATAGTTACAGTAGACTAAAGGGCACCTTACTCGATCAATATTACTGTTATGATGCTGAAATATTATCATTACTGATCATGTAAGGGCAATGGTGACAATATTGAACAATATCCGAATATTTTTATATCAGTCCGTCAGTATTTGGCCACGCCTCTAAAATATTAGAGAACGCCCCAAATAGGAGGAAATATTGACAGTTTTATTAATCGTAATTGTCTCGCACATCATTAGTGTGCTGGTGTCTTAATGGGATCATACCAAAAAACGTTTTGTGGAAGCATATTCATCAATTAAGACTCATGGATAATGCTGGGTACGGTAAATAACTTAAAACTGCACTTTGTATTTAGCAAAATAAATTTCATTGTTTAAAATACGAAATATGCAATGTAACTCCATTTCAGTTTGAAAAAAAACAGGCATAAAAATGTAAAGCTTTATTTTTTTTTATAATAGAACCCATAAAAATGCCATCTGGAAATTTTCCTGTATCATTCTTGTAGGATATCAGTAAGGGAAGGCACGTAGACAATTATAATTAGTACCGGCATTGAACCTCTGGGTTCGCTACGCATCATTAAGTGCCTAATTCACTTAAGAGTTAAATAAATAAAGTTTTATCGAACTTTATATTACAGAACATAAAGAACATCACCTAACTGCTATCATAAATAACCTCAAACCCTCATAAAACTGGTTCTAACACTCAAGAATGATTAAACATTATGCAAATTGCGCTATCTATAAAACTAATTAAATTAAAAAAGCAGTCAAATACCCACAGGAATCAGGTAGCACACCTAATTAACAAATGCTTTTATTCCATTTGTGTTTTTTTAATTACTCTGAGTAAATATTTCCTTTCACACCTGAATATTTACTCTTGACTGTGCGAATCAGACTATTTATAATATTTAAATAACAGAAATAAAAAATCTTGGTGAATTTTAGATCTGAAGCTTGTTAAAAAAAAATCTGCATTTTCGCTGATGATGATAATTTTATAGCCTTAATCTATTTTCAATTATTTTTTTTTTTTTTTGGCATAAGATCTAAAATCAATGGAGATTAGTCTAATGGACTTTACTAATCCCACAATAGTTTTTGGAGCAATTCGGGCACAATACAAAAATGCATTTAAAAAATTTTTGGGTTTAGTGCCTTTTAGCTTATGACGGCAGAACAGGTCTTTTTCTTGTAAAGAATTTATTGAGAAATGAAAAACAAAGACGTGCCATGTCGCTGAGAAAAATATAGAATATGTGAAAGTTGAGGACTTTGAAAATTAAAAACAAATTCTATTTTTAGTTGTAGATTAATAATACCTTAATATCGGACGTAGGTGACCACAATGGTATAGTTTGAACTGGCCAAAAAATGTATAAAAAGAGCCGAAACGTCACACAAAAATAATATATTGACTCTGTGCATTAGTTTTTATTAATAAATGTATTGTGGGATTAATAAGGCCTATTGTTTCTTAATCTAAATTGATTAATTTTATAAAATAATTCAGAATTCCATTGCATATGAACAATAGTAATATTGCTGTTGATCAAAATTAGTCTGTTTTTTGCTGGTAAATTCTCAATACATAATTATGTTAACATATTATGCATAGGGAATAAATAAAAAATATTTACGAGAGGATATAATTTTTTTGTCCATATAAAGCGTATTCTAAAGAAATCCAGAGGACAGTGGATTGATGAGGCATATGAGCCTAGCTCGTGACCTGGCCAACATCAGTTTTTGTCCCCTTCTTCGGTCTCTCTATTGTATTTTCCGCGGATGATGTGATATTTTGATTAATAAAGGTTTGCCGAGGTAACCTTATAAAACATCATAACTACTATCTCGAATGTTACAAAAGTCATCATGCACTTTTTTTTGCAGGAAACATCCGAAAAAACAAAACAAAAAACAGTTGGGCTCCTTTGCGAATCGAGAAGAAGATGAAATATGAATTAAAATAACGATTTATTTTCAAATTCGGTCTAGATGTAGTTTTTTTTTTTTTTCATGGAGGGATATAAAGACAACAAATTCAAAAATAAAATATCTGATCCAATATGGCAGAAACAATATAAAAATAGTAAACAAGTGTTATAATATACACACAATGAGTATTAAGTGCATAAATTATAATAATAGTTATTATACTATAATATTAAAAAAATTATTTATACATTAATAAGTAAGACCCGTCATTGAATCTGGACCTCCTACCAGAGCAGCCTCCAGTCGCCTCTGCTTTCTGATGCAGCTCTCCTGATCATTTATGCCTCTGCTTCCATGCTATACAACCGCCTAACCTTATGTCTTCCAATTCTTCTTGCATAATGAAGCTCGTCAAATAAAAGTTAAAAAAAAATAAATTAAAGTGTTTCATTGATGTCCATCTTAGACCCCTGACCTGCCAAGCGCAGCCTTTCGATTTTTATGAATCTTACCAGGTCAGTGTCACTGTGCAAGCAGTAAAACTTCTGATTCCTACCTTTCCTTCATCCGACACCGATAAATTCTTCTCAGGATTTCTGGATTGAAGACTTGAAGTCCGCATTCTTGGCTATTAATAAATGTCCAATCCTCCGATCCGTAAGTAAGAACATGGCGAACGAGAGTCTTGTAAAGCCGTACTTTTGTTGTCCTAGACCCTGCTCTGTAAGTGTCATCTCGACAAGGCTAAAATTATCGGCCGAGATTCTTCTCTGAATTTACTGTGAGAGATCATATGAATTTACCTCAGATCCCAGGTGTTTGAAGTTCACTACAGGCTCAAATTTATAATTACGTACTTCGAACGGGGGTCAAATAGTGTCTCCACTATCATCAGCTCCTACATATTAATCTTTCTTTCATTGGCCATGAGGCTGAATTTCTTTGCTGATGCTTCCAGATCCAGAAATTCTGCTGTGAGGGCCCGCTCTGATCTTGATATAATATTACCTGAGTCTTCCTATACCGCGGATCTTTCCTATACCATCAACTCCTCTGCACCCTTCCTACATCTACAGCCTCCTACAATTCAAATGCTCGGTCCACTCACAAGAAACAACATCGCGCCTTTCTGACCTCTATATTTCTTACCACAGATCAATTCCACATTTTTCAACACCTTCTCACTTCCCAAATAGACGCTGTCAAATCATGAAAATTTAATTCATGATCAATAACTTGATTAGTTGTAAATAATTGTTACAATTATCATACAAAGTTTTAACTCTGTGAATTATTTCATTATTTTCATATAGTTGAATGAAATTCTGTTTAGAAGTGAGAATGTGTTTTTAATGTTGTTTTAACTAAGGATTGCTCTACTCATATTATTTTTATATTTTTATTTTATACGTTTTTTCTTGCTTTCTATGTTTTTTCTCTTTTAATTTTTTGTCAGTAAATTATATTTATAATATTTTTTTAAAAGAACGATATCCTTTATTTTTTTTCTCGTTACTTTATATTTAATTGATATTATTGTAAATATTAATTGACCTTTATTAATGTAGTCTTTGGCCAGACATTCTTTCTGTTATCTTTTTTCCTTATACATACTTGTTATTCTTAAGGAAATTAGTCTTATTAACAGAATAAAGTCTGTTTTTCTATTGTATTCTATTATAATATCTGTATCGATCGTATTACCGAAGATCTGGGTTAAGTGGTAAAAATGGTCTGTGATGTCTGGATATCGGTATCTCTTAGTGCCTTTTCTTCAGCCAGGTTTACAGTTGCGAAAAGGCACAGTACGAAAATTGCAAAAGTAATACGAAACGCACAGCTAAATCCATGCATGTAAATTTACCACAAAAACAAGGTGGTATGTTCATCTCTTCCGAAGCAAAAATATGCTATTCCTAACATCATATATGTTTGAATACGTATCAAGATCATCCAAATATCCATATAGGCATCTGGACACGTAGAAATCATCATAAACGTATTCATCGATAAACAATATAAGCCTTCACCTTCTAGGATTGAACAAGGTTCTCTTTTTAATATTTTTTTTTCCTCGTTGTCGGAACAAACCATAAGGTTCTCTGAAGATACTTCAGAGATGGATATTTGCAAAGAATAGCAGACTTGGTTCTGAAGACAGCTGCTTGGTTCTGCCATTCTTTTAATCAAGCACAGAGATTCACTACATTTGATTTAATAAATAAATGAAAAAACAGTGTATATAATAATACAGTAAAAAAAAGAATACAAAAAAAAAAAAAAAGTAAACTATTAATTTTTTAATAGTAAAGTAATCAAATTTAGCTGTTTCCATCCTGGCTGCTGTAATTCAAGAGAGTAATTTTTATTATAGCAAGAGGAAGAGCTCTTTTAGCCGAGGGGTTGACGGTTACTCCCTGGAGTGAGCTTTGTGTTGCCGTGTGATGTACTGCCTGTTAAATGGTCCTGTGTCCCAGTCCATTTAGCAGTCAGGGATCCCCTTCCGCCCTTCCTGGACATGTTCTCTTGTATCTACGTGTCTTTTTTTAAACTTAATTTATTTTCCTTTTCTGTTTTTCTTTTTCAAATGTTTCTTTTCTGTTAAAAAAGGAAAAACCCCTTTTGAATTTTGAGACCGAAATATTATATAATAGCTGAAGTAAAAATATATACTTCTTAGCGCTTCCAGGTTAAAATTAAAAATATGTGAATATTACCACAATTTATTGACCTAATTGAGGTCACTTTCAAATGCAATTTCAATTTTTTAAAGTATTATTATCTTATATTTTAGTAACTAGAGTAACTTATTAGTAGAGCCCGGATTCTTCATGCAATTGGACATTTTTTCGGTTGCTTGAAACTGATCGGGGCAACTTATATACCAAATTATCATTTGACCAATGAGGTGTCAAAAGAAAGAGAATTACACGGAGAATTTGACGAATCCTAATTTCCATTGTTAAATTCTTACTACGGCTTAAATAAAAGTAATGGAAAAATTGGGAGGTTTCAAAGTTTTGACGACTGAGAGTTGGTGGTTCGAGACAGGATAAATTGGTCCTTAAAGTTTTCGACGCGGGCATCAAGATCATATACGTTCCTATGGAATGTGTTGATGCGGCGTTTTAAATCTCTAAAACCTGCCATTTTTGAGATAACGCACTATATATGACCGTGCAGGTCTATTCATGCGTGCCGTTGTCATGACAACTTTATAACCGTAAAAACAAGTAGAGACTGTATATAAAACATTTTAATAACTGCGAAAGTTGTTTTTAGGTTTCTGTGAATGATGGAGGAAATTATATATTGTTTTGCCGGTCTAAACCTAAAGCACTACTAAATATGAATACTACATATAGCTGAGTCTTATTGCTTAGCTGTTAAACAGGAGATTTTTTTCTAATAGGGCAAGCTAATTATTTATTATGTATAAACTGCTGATTCAACATAGTCATTATAAACTATGTAGTTTCACCAAATGTGTGTGTTAAATAAACTTTCTTGGTAATGTTTTATTGTTTATACGAATGAGAACGTTTTCCTGATTTAGCTTATATTTCGGAGGTATTAGGGATTTGAAGAAGAAGAGATCTCTGATTCGAGAGTTCTAGCTCGGGTATACTAGTCTAAGATATATCGCATTATACCTTTCTCAAGAACTATTGAAAAAGAACAAAAAAAAAATCAGAAGGATTTAAAAAATAATAAAACGTAAGACTTTGCACTGGAAGAGGTCGTACAGCTGTGATAAAACCATGAGTTGCGAGAACTTTAATAAAACATCAACATTTGCCCTAGGGTTTAATACTTAAAGAAAAGTTTTCATTACCAATTCCAAAGCCCGCTGCTAATGTTACAGATTTTCTCTTTACTCAACAGGTTCCTGAAATTTTTAATATCTCCAGGTTTTCCAGAGGAACAGTAAATCATATTTTATCGCAATTTTGTTTGTTTTCCTAACATTGTTAATAATTAGATGATGTGCGAAGTGGAAAGATAGAAAATTCAGGCTCTAAGTACAGTAGACTCTCGCTGATCCGAAATAATTAAAACCAAATAGAATCGGATTAGCGAACGATTCGAATTACCGAACAAGAAAAAATAAATAACTTCATTAATGACAAGGCAATTTTAAAATAAAATTATTATATTAAAAATAATTTTACAATAGTCGATCATTGTTTAGAAATTTATTTTTTGATTATTTTTTTATAACACACATACAAAATTAAAAATATAAGACCTGATAAGAATACACATCCTCACTAAACTTAGAAAACAAATGACTAATCTACACTAAAATATTAAGACCTATTTAGATATTGGCAGCAGAACTTTGGGGTTCGGCAAAACACCTTTAAACACAGAAGATATAAGCAACACGATCCATAATTCTTAGAAAAATAGTAAATTCCTCATAGTTTATTTTGAATCACATTGTACACAATGACTTGAGCATTCCAACGACAAAATGGAATAAAGATTTTTTTTGAGAAATAGACTGAAATTTTTATATTCTTGGAAATCGGAAGCATCTTTTTCAACGCTTCTGACCGCATCTGCTTCGAGATGACGAGCAAACTAAAAATAAATAAATTTTACATAGTAACATATAATGATAATAATACATACTAAGGATAATTAGAAGAAAAATTCAATTTATGCATTTGAGGGATAATTTCTCGTATCTCAATATTCTTTTATTGGCACTAGTTCAGTGTGAGAACAAACCGATGTAACCTATTCTGTTTGATATAATCTACTTAAACCTTGGTGAGTACCAGCATGTATTTGATCTCTTGTCTTCATAATTCGTAAATGTTTTATAATACTAATTTATATTACATTTAATTTAATATGTATAATAATACCAAACTGTATTTCAAAGTGCTTATTCTTGAATTTTTGTGTGTTTTTAAAAATGAAGATAAATGTATAACATTTGAAACTAGTTTTCAATAAAAACAAAATTATAGAAGTGGCAAACAATCCCTAATTAGAATGATTTATATAACAATATTGCATATTAATCAGTTCATACTATAAATACCTTTATGTTTGTATAAAAAAACACTTTGAGAATGGAGGAGTACACCGAAACGTAGGTGGAACTATGCAATATATACCAATAAAGAAATATTGAGATATATGGAAGAAATTATTCCACAAAAAAAAAAAAAAAAAAAAAAAAAACCTGCACCTCTACAACCCATGAAGGGTCTTGGGTTCAGTAATTGGTAAGGACCGTACTGTTTCCAAGCCAACGGTTGTGCAAAGAGGTATTTGGTGATTTGGGTATTGGGTGATATATATATTAGTTGATTTGGCCAAGATCACGCTCAACCGTCAGGTTTTTCCTCCAAATTAAGGGTACGCACTTTATAGAGGCTGGGTGAGCCCAAGGAGGGTCTCCCGAT
This sequence comes from Rhaphigaster nebulosa, assembly GCA_948150685.1. NCBI lineage: Eukaryota > Metazoa > Arthropoda > Insecta > Hemiptera > Pentatomidae > Rhaphigaster > Rhaphigaster nebulosa. The sequence continues at coordinate 49,882,707 of OX411312.1, read as the reverse complement.
CCCACAGGGTCGATCCACGACTGATAACAGAATAAATAATTATCTGCCACAGCCGGTCTCGAACCCGGAACAGAGAGCATGGCAACACAGTGCCTTACCACTAAGCTACTCCGCTCCCATTCCACAAACACACAACTAAATTTTACAGTTTATATAGCTCTTGGACTTTGTTCTATAGAAGCAACAAAAATTAATTTTTTTTTTCAATATCCGAGATTGTGGGCTTACTAACACTAAATTCCACTCCTAATTTTGTTCCGGTTTTACTTCTCTCAAGGTGATTTATTTCGTTTGTTTCTTCCTCAAAGTTAGTATGAGATTTTTCCTTTCCAGTTTATATAGGTAGATTACCAAACATAGTCTCGATTATTATATATTATTTTATTTCATTGAGAGTAGGTTTCGGTGTCCAGCACCATACCCATCTCTATTAAAAAACATCAAGATCAAAAAATAAAACAATTATTCATTATACATATAATCACATTATACAATAGTAATTCCAACATTAATTTTGTGAATATGATGCTGGACACCGAAAGCTACTCTCAATGAAATAAAATAACATATAAGAATCGAGATTGTGTTTTGTAATCTACCTATATTAACTGAAAATAAATTATAAAACAGTCTGCCTACAGTTTCGACGTTTCCTTTTCAAATCGCACATTTAAAATTAAGAAAACAGTTTAACACAAATTGAAAAAAAAAAAATTAGTAAATATTTAAGTTTCTAAGAAGCATCCCAGGTAGTGTATTTTGTTGAAAAGCTAATAAAACAATCTTCGTAAAAGAAGACAATTTGTTTCCTATTTTCTTAAAACTCATGACTCATAGTTAATTATATCTTTGAAAAGTGTTAACTATGTTTTATATTTACAATACATTTTCGTACTGAAGATTAATTTAATGAAAAGGTTAAATAATATCCACCGATTAAGAAATTTAGATAATTAAAACACTTCCAAATTTTTATAGCTTAGTTTTTATTTTAAATAAAAGGAGTTGGTATTATTGAATATATATTTTTTTTATGCCGAGCAGTACGTACGGTTTTTAAAGCACAGATGGTTTTATTGAATGTAAGAATATCAATTCAATTCTTTTTCCGGTTGGTGGATTACGGAACGCGTCGGGTTAGCGTGGTTCGGACTAGTGAGAGTAAGCTGGAGTAAACGTGACACTATTCGCACAATAAATTAATAATGAGAATGTCATTTCATAATGTAACTAAAAAATAAAATAAAAAAGGTTTATAGAAAATCGACCAAATCGGGTTCTAATGCATTTACACTACGATTGTCTAGAGAAATATTTAATTGGCAATTTTTAAAAACCTATACATTTTCATGTTTTCCACGATAAAAATTTCATATTTACCGAAATTCTAATTCAGCTAGCCACTCGTGTTAAGAATGGTTAAGATCTTTTTGAGCCTATATGATGGCGACAATTTATGTGTTTGACCCTGTGCCAAGCTTTTAAAAAAAGATGGTGTGCTGTTAATCAACGTTATCTTTGCAGGGAACTGAGGACCGTGTTTTGAATTACCTGGGTAATATATTATGCAATACGAATAGGCTTTGGAAAATGAATGCCGTTAAAGGTATACCCTTATTATTACCTTAGAATAAATAAATTATAACATTATAAATTTAATTATATATCATAATTTCTTATTTCTTTCCTACCACTACTCATTAAGGAAAGTATTTTCGCTCCCTGGGAATTATGGACCTATATGGTAGTTAACTGAGTGGATATCTATTATTTATTTTTTATTTATTATAATTATTGTTTATTTATTTTTTCTTTAAATATATTTGTTACATTGTTTTTTATCCGTATATTTTTATTTAGTTCTTATTTATTGTACTGTTTTTTGATGCTTAGGTATGCGTTCCTAAAATTTGAACATTTGATTAGTTTCGAATTTTTTGTTGTTTTTTTGTTTTGCATGTATAAAAAAAAGAAGTGAAAGCGTTATTTTAAGTTATGAAATGGTTCAGAGTTACCGGAAAAGAGAAATAAGGGATGGATTAGAGAGTAATAGAGATTCTATAGCAAACAAACGGAATAGAAAGAAAAAAAAAAAAGAAAAGGAACAGATATATTATGGGTAATGCAGTGATAATTATAATGTGTTTAGAGCTAGAATGAAAGGGAGAAAAAAATGTTAGGAATATTATTTAGCTATAGATTGATTAGTATGCTGTGTACAACCCAAGATTTAAGGGCAGCATTGCTGTAAATAAAGCATTTCTCTCTGGGTGAAATTTTCGATATGCAGTTATCAACGGGTTTCATAGGCCCCTGAGTCCAAAATCTCCATTTTCGGCCATTGGTCTGTATTTGTATGTGCCACGAGTATTTCTTGAACGTGTGAACCGATTTTGTTACTTATTTCATTGTTACGTAGAGCTTTGTCCTTCAATGCCTGTTTATCAAAAACGCAATATCCAGAAAATGTTTGTTTTTCTATCGACTATAGCGCCAGAACAGCTCTAACGATTTTGATAAAACTTGCCTAAAGTCTTCTCTTAAAAATCATGTATGTATTCATATATAATGCACATCCCCGAAAAAAAGCAGGATAAAAAGCTATGAAGAAAACTAAATTTTGTTTGCTCACACCTCAAAAAGTATGCATTTTTGTAAATTGTGTATACAGCCATTTAAAGAGAAAAATCAGAATATTTTTTTACAAATGAATATGCATAATAATATTGATCAATGATTATATGAATATTTGAATGGTAATTTAATTCTCTACAAAACCAAAACAATATCATCGAAATCGGATCATTATTAGCAAATATAGAACGTATTAAACTTTATAGTTTAATTATAAAGTATTCTGTGTATGTTCCCAGGGAAACTCATTTAATTTTTTTTATTTTTTCGAATGAACTGGAAACATCTTCCGGATAAATCGAGATGATCATTTGAAAGATAATTAAATGGTCTGCAAATCTGAATAATATATATATATATATATATATATATATATATATATATATATATATATATATATATATATATATATATACAAACAAAAGATACAGCAAACAATTTTTGTATTCGACTTTTCACTCAAACCGATAAGAGAAGTGGTGTGAGTGGACACACCAGATATTTTTTTATTATTATTGGTACAACAAGCCATTAAGTTGACTGACGGCGACGAATTCGAATAGCACGATTTAGCATGCTAAATGAGAGATTGTAAGCACCCTTACTATTTAAACAAGGTGAAACAATTAAGATTTTTATAATAAAATTATGAATTATTTAATATATATATATATATATATATATATATATATATATATATATATATATATATATATATATATATATATACACCAACGTATGTTATCTTCATGATAATCACCAAAAATGGTTTTAATGACTCATTAAATTCTTTCTTAAATAATAGGTTTCTAATTCAAGATATTCTGTTTATTATATCATATAAAACATCTTTTGAAGAAAGTATTATATGGTAATTTAAAAAGGTATTACATTCAGCAATAATAAACCAAGTATTGGTGTGAAAATTTTACATTTTAAGTTTCAGGAATACGTTCGTTTGCCCCATAATACTTAAAATGAAATAAAGGTTTTTAAATAAAATGAGGAAAAAAGTTTAACATGGTTCTCTTAAAAAGAATGGAGTCTGAAAGGTTATCTAAGTCAATTATGGAAAGGGAAGTGGAAGGGAAAAGGAAAAAAAAAAGAAGGAAATGAACAAAAGAAGGTGGAGAGATGAAGTTGACGAAAGCCTGGAAGAAAAAAAAAATCAGAAAAAAACACCTTAATTTAAATGGAACGGAAAATTATGAACGTTGACGAAAATAAAATTAAAGGAAAATTCCTTATAAAAAATTAAATTGAATATTTCAGTGAGGTTAGCGGATTACATATAATTTTTTTCTAATCATAGATGATTGGTATTGCCATGATACACAAATATAAACTGGAAACAAATCTGTTATAACAATAAAGAAACATGAAAGTTTTTTTTTTTAGTTTTCACATAACGTGGAAAGTTCAAACCTTTTTTTTACAAATAACTGTTTCAGTTTCCTTCCTCCCAAATAAAGGGAAATAGCAAAAAAAAAAACGAAACAAGAGAAAAGAGTTGAAAGACCATTTGTCGATTTGAGAACTGAGGCAGAGAACATTGCCTGACCAGCACTCTAGAATAAAATGGATCTCATCGGGTGCTCTGCTGGATTTTCCCTTTTTTTCTTTCTCTTTTTATTTTTTTTTCAGACTTAACCATCACTGTTTAAAATCCACCTAAGGGTTTGGTCTGTAATTCTACTGCTCATATAATTTGCGAATATTCTCGAAAGACCTTATTCCGTGGTAAATGCGTGCCTCTTCAACCCGTACTTACAGAAGTTAAATACGTAATTATTAAAATTCAATTTTTTGTATAAGTTTTCATCATATTTTTTTTTTACCAGGGCGTCACTTTTCGTTAATAATATTTTGTTCTTCTAGTCAAGGAACTTCTTCAAAGATCAAGATAAGACAGACTAGATCACTGTGACTGAAGAAACCCCCCGAAACGTAGGACGAAATATTTGAAAAAAAAAATTCCAGAATAACACTAATGACGACAACCCAGAGAAGAAGTTTTAAAGTCACATACATTATCTATAATACTAATTAATAATTTTGCAAACAAAATTGCACAAGATAAGTATCATTCCAACAGTGCTTCTTGACTTGTTTTGATTTTGATATTCTAATTTTTATTAATAAATCTTAAATTTTGTGAGGGAGGGTATTTATTTTTCTTTGCCGGTTACATAAATAAAAAAAAAAAATTTATGAAAAAAATAGATTGAACCGGTTTTGAAACTAATCGCCCCATAGAGTAACTCTACATGTGAATTCATTAAAAAAATTATTCACAGGTCACGCAAAAAGTATACTATATATATGAACAAGTTCCATTATAATAATGACAAAAATTAAATGGCATAAATAAAAATAGATAAATAATGAGAAGGAAAAAAAAAACAAATGAAGAAAATAATTATTTTAAACAAAAAAAAAATACTAAAGTAATTTGAGATTTAATACATCTTAACTGTAAAAGACTAATGTTAAGTTTCTTGGTTTGTAAGTGTACTCGTATATATTAAAAAAAATAAGAAACTAAAATACAGTCTTGATAATGTTTGCGTTGTATCATTGTCTTTAATCTGTACCATACTCGGTACACTCCTCTACATTTTTCTTCAGTGATATTTTTGATTGCACTTATCTATATAATAGCTCTGATGAAGACCTACCTAGTAGAATGAATAAGAGTTTATCGCATAACTTAAAACTCTCTTTACCCTAACCCGAATAGCTCCTTAAACGAGTTTAAAAGTTTACTCATAGAATATTCCAAACAAACTAACCACTGGGTAATAGGGGATTTAAATGTCCTACATAGATTGTGGAACAATATAAGTATAATAAAGCAGGAGAATACATCGCGAAAACACACTTTACCCTGATAGTCACACTTTTATGCAGAGTGGAAACCCAGCGAAAACTTGGACCATTGACCTTTTCCTAACAAGGTAGCCGCACAAAGTTACTACGTGTGTTACTATTGATTTCATCACATCTGATCACAGGCCAGTCGTTTATGATATTCTAGATAAGGAATGCGAGCAAAAACCAAGCCCTGCCAAACATAATTATAAAAATGCTCATTGGAACTTGTACCGCTGCCAGATACATCAGCAAATCGAGGTGACCAGTAACTTCAACAGAAACAAAGCAATTGCTATGATAGCCCTTGACTGCTCCAAAGCATTTGATTCTGTAGTACATGGACTACGTTTCCAACATCTAATCAGCCTGGGGGGGGAGGGGGTCCGGAACAGTTATATTCGGTCATCAAATCATTTTTAAAACAGCTATTTGGGAGTGAAGATTTCCGAAGAACTCTATGGTTCCGTACCTCTCACGAGTGGGGTTCCACAAGGCGTGGTACTATCACCTGTATTGTTTTCCATTTATACTGGTAAAATTGTTGGAACCAAGTACCAAAATGCCACAGTGTCAGCTTTTCAGATGATATTCCCGTCACATGTAGCAGCTTAAATGCCAGCAAGGCTGTAAATCGGCGGAAAATCAAAAACGCTTGTCAAAAAATAGTGAAAGAATTAAGACATTTGAAGATAGATCTGAATCCAGACGAAACGAACAGCATAATATTTTCGTTCCAGGAAGGGAAGAAGAAACTCCCATCACACTTTGAAATAAATAATTTCATAAACACATTATCTAAAAATATCGTTTATCATGGAATCATGCTTGACAGGTATTTAAGGTTTTCGGCACACTTTCGTAAAAAAAATCAAAACAGTACGAATTAAAACATACCGGCTTAATAATTTATTCTCTGCTTCAAGATTATTTATTTTACGTCCCACCCTATTGTATGGCGCACCATTATTTTCACACGTTGCTAGGTCGACCGAAAAGCTTTTACTCTAATTTCAAAATAGATTATTATGAAGAATAGTAAAGGAAACTTAGTGAAGTGTGGCAAAGAGTGAAAACATCGAGGCTTCATGAGGAATAGAAAATGCCAAGAGTTGCGAAATTCCTAACCGAGAGAAATAAATTTGACGACTCTTTAAAACAATAAGCAAATCCCACATTCAGTGAGCCTATACCTTCTGGAGTACAACAGCGGTGGCAACAATTATTTTGAAACTTAAAATTTAGTTTTAGTTTGAGATGGTAAGATCGATCCAGAATGAATGGTGAGTCCCATCACCAAAGTAATAATTAGAAACTAAGAAATATTGATAAAAATTGAAGATGTATAATGGAACTCCTTAAAATGCATAACTGCAGAAAAAGCGAAATCTTCAGACAATACAGTGTTCAGAAGCGTAATAATATATATTATATATATAGTAATAATATATATATATATATATATATATATATATATATATATATATATATATAAATCTCTTCTGTGTCCTAATAATTTCCAAATTTAAAATTTTGAAAATTATAATTTTCTGCAAAATATATTGTAAATATGCGATGTACTGATACAAGATTCAGATATTTTTTTTCCCTTCCCTGCTTTGCTAAAAAGTCCCTGGTTTTAGAAGCTCCAACTTAATTCCATTCATGCAAATAAGTCAATTTCAAAACTTGATTTAACTGCTTCAAAAGAAAGATTAGATCTTGAATATTTATAGGAAGGGTAGAATATTTAGAGACGCTGGAGCTGGAGAGAACAAGACTAGCAATCAATGGAGAAAGCCGCAAGGAATTAAATATTTTTGCATACATTGCAGTCCCCTCTTTATTATCACAATTTGTAGATTGCTAGAAGGTATACCTCGAAAAAAGGTAGTGATGGAAATTGGCTGAAACTTTTATATTTTTAGTAATTAGTAATGGTATAAATTTAAAACTATTATTTTAGTGGTTTATTGGGTTGCTGAAAAAAAATGCAACTTCTCGCCTTTGCTAGGTTTTAAAACAAATTGTGTACATAGAACAAATCCTTAATGTTAATTTTATATATGCATATAAGTTTGCCTTACGGTTAGGTTGGAGAGGTTCAAATCAAGTTTCACTGAAATAATCATATCTTCAGTAATATAAAATAAGTCTCTTTGATGCAAAACGAGACATTAAAACAGGCATACCTGAAATAATGAAATCGATTTTTAAAGTCTCCAACTAGAAATAAAATATTTAATGAATATTCAATAGCTGAATCTCAGTAAATGAAAGCATTGGTTATAACCTCTTTAATAATTATCAACCATGGAGGTAGGGCCCCAATAGGTAGAGATTTGCAGCTATTACCTACTACACAAATTTACATACATATATATACCAAATGCCGCGCGATTTGATATTCCTACAGACATTTTTATAGCTTGCTGGAGCACAGATAGCCTGAAGGGGGCCACCCAACCTGGCGCTGTTACAAGTCATGGTTTCCATGGTGTAGCGGCAAGCTATCCATAACCGTCTCTTTGGGGCCAATTCGGCAGTGTCTTCCCCATCGTCTCACTCGGGTTCAAGGATAGTGACAAATCGGTCTAGATCCACGGATAATGGCTGTTCGGGGTTAGCAGGCGCACAATGACCAATATTTCTTTCCTCGAAGCAGACCGTGCATGGATCAAACCTTTAGGCTGCTACTTTACATCCTGAAAACCACAACGCGATGCACCATTTGGGTAGGGTCATCACTCCTACACCCATATCTATGTATATATATATATATATATATATATATATATATATATATATATATATATATATTTTATATATTTTCCAGTTGGCTTTTCACAATCCTTAAAGATCTTTAGCCGCCTCTACCAGCTCTCTCCACCTCTGTCTATCTTGGGCCGATGAAGTACCAATTTATTACTCGGTGTTCAACCGCGTCCATCTTTAATCTGTCCATCCATCTGAGTTTCAGCCTTCCTCTGAGTCTATTTCCTACTACTGACATGAATTATTTTATATATATATATATATATATATATATATGTATATATATTTTTTTCGGTTGGTACTGTAGACCATGCAGATCCTTGGCCGCGCGATGTGGTATTCATACATGGAAGACCAGACCGCGATTCTCAATTTTAGGTACACGGGGTAGGGTCATCACTCCTACGCCCGGCCTTTGTGAGTTTCCTCCAAGTAGGCTGACGGGCCTTACATACCCGGGGAGGGGAGAGGATAAATTACTTGAATTATTTAATTTAATTTAATTAAATTCATGCCGGTGCCGGGATTCGAACTCACAACCTTTGAATTTGTGAGTAGGTGCACTAAGCCGCTCGGCGCCACCCCGACCTCCATATATATATATATATAATAATAATAATCTTATTATATATCTCTCACTCACCCAAAATTCAAACAATAAAATTATTTTGTTCCTAGTCTTTGAAAAGGCTATTTTCTTCATATCTATTTTTACGAATTTGAACTAGAACTAGAGCTGAATCTCACTACCTAATTTATTTCAACATTAAGGATAATGATTTTTTTTTTTTGTATTTTTAGCACCTAATGTCACGTAAAGATAGATGCATATTACTACAAAATAAATAAATTATGAAATAAATAATTTTAACCTTGCTTCATTATTTTCATTAAAACAATATCATTAATGATCTCATTATAGTTTAATTAACGTTGCCCGGTTAAATTGAAATTCTATTTATCACGAAGATGTGACCTTTCCTGTTAAGAAGATAAATTGGCCGCCTCCTTGGAGTCAAAGGGCTGTCCAATCATCCTTGTAAAACGCCTACGTCGGTAACTGAGTTAGCCGGAAAATTGCATCGAAGGGGAACATAAATTTCACCCTAATTGCTCAATTTCATCTAAAGAGGGCCTCCTACCTCTTAAAGTAATTGTAGACAACAATTATTAATAATTACCCCACCACTATTAAGCGGAAGATGGAAAATTGCTACACTTGAAATAGAAAGACGTACAACAAATAAATACTTAAATTTCAGTTGCAAAATTCAAAATCGTAGAGATATTAATGTGCTCATCTAAACACTAATTTATTAATTATGTGTAATTTAATATATATATATATATATATATATATATATATATATATATATATATATATATATATATATATATATATATATATATATATGTAATTTCGTTATTATAAATGATATTGGTTTCTAAGGTTATGTAGGTATTTATATTAATTATAATTTCGAGGAAATATTACCCTTTACACTTAACTCATTTTATTTTCAGTTATTCTACAACATTTCGAGCTGTTTGACGCATTATCATTCGAATATTATTTATATATTGTTGTTTTCAAAATATTAAATCGGAAATTACCTCTAAAGCTTATTTTTATTTTATTTAATTTAATTATTTTTATTATTGTCTATTATTATTGTTCTATATTTTATATACATATCTATCTACCTATCTATCTATCTGTATATATATATATATATATATATATATATATATATATATATATATATATATATATATATATTCACTATTAATTGTATTTTTGAAATATTTTTTTATTTATATTATTTTCATGATTATATTTGCTTATTTATGTCATATTAAAAAAAAAAAAGTGCTGTATTATGTTCAATTTTAAAGCCGACTTCAAATACGTTACAACTCGTCTTATAAATAGTATAGTTAATATTTTACGATAAATATCATTATTTTAATATCAATTATTTCACTATCATTGTATTGATACATCAATAAGCTCTCTGTACATATACCTTGTGTTAAATCAATAAAAGGATCTCTTATAGGGTTACTGTGGTTGAGAAAGAATGCATATTATTATTCAAAAATGTTTCCAATTTATTCGCCATTTGAGGCGCTCGTTCGTAAAACATGGTATCTGCATTTTTTACGAATTTAAGTTTTTGATAAGAAATTATTCCTTTCGGCGTTTTCCACAGGTTGTTGAAAGAATGTGTTTGGAAATTTGTTTTCTGTTAAGAATAATGCTTTTATTAATTTATGGTATGTACCTGCTGGTTGAAGGTAAACCATTTTAACTTAAAAAATATTTTAACATTGTAATAGTTTACATTTTTTCAATTGCCATGCTTTACGACCGAGTGCCTATAGTTATTAAAGTATATATAGTTCAGGCGTGATAGTCGAGCCCTATGGTCAAACACGTTTTTAGGTATTTAATCGTACCTCACATATATTTCATGAAAATATGGTTGCAGAGTAACTCCTCGGGAACAAATAGCGATTTGAAAAATGGCTCTAGCACCATTTTGGCCCTTGTTCAATTTTTTTTCTCGAAATCACGCGTTATCCCATTTTCCTAATTTCCGGATTTTTTTTTGTATAATATGTTTAGTATAGATAGGCACTAACAAAAGCCATAATTTAATCCCCAAAATAAGTTTCTGGGATAATTGAAAGTCCTGTAATAAAATGGCCATATTTCGAGGTTTTAATTTTTTTTTGCGAAAAGTTGTCTCATTTTTCCGTATTTTTTAACGCTATTACGTAACATTTTTTATTTTTGTTTAAAAAAAAATTCACACCTTAAACGTGAATAAAAAACACTTTTCGCCACATTCATGAATTTTTTCACCATGTTGCTACTTATCGATTTTATCTAAAACATATAAACTTTGTTTCTACTATTTTTTCCTAAATATCACTCTGAGAAAGTCCCGCAGCAATTTATTTCAAAAAATTAATATAATCACTCTATCGCGCCTGAACTAATAGAAGATAATATGCTTCGAAGGGGATTTGAATTTTGAATATTTTGATGTGGTTTATTTTGTTTTTTTATTTCATAATGCCATTTAGTTTCTATAATTTTTTTTTTAATTTTGGCTAGTTCGTTATCAATATCACTATCCCGACCCACAGTGGGCCTATGCCCCGATTTTAAAGTTAGCTTATAATTTAGAATATAATAAATAGGTCGAAGATAGGAAAAGTAACAAAGTGATGATAGTAATTCTGGCGTGATATTTCTTGTAAAAGTAATATCCATGTATGTATTGCCTAATGTACTAGGATGGCTATTTCGAGCCTTATCCAGACTAAAATGGTGTTTTAGGAATTCAAGTGCATTTTTATTTTGGTTGTAGTATATATAAAAATCTTCCATTATTATCATTAGTATGTCAGTGTCAACCTCGAATCGACACTGACTTACTGAAGCTTGGTTAATATGAATGAAGCATTGAAACAAACACACTTGAGCGGCGACATCATCAACTCACACTCAAAATTTACCAACTTTACTCGATTACTGAGCTTCAATCTTAAATCCAAAAATTCTGTTGGCAATCTCAAATGGCACATTTTCTCTGTTTAATGATACAAATTCTTGCCTTCTAGCATTCATAGAGGCGGAGCTATGAGCGTTTAAAAATTACACCAAAAGCGTCTAAAAATTTGTTGTCCTAATACCCCAGATGGAGTAATTATACAATTACAAGAACGCGTACTTATAAACATGTACTTATAAGAAATATATAAAAAAACAAAAATAAATTCTTCTAGTGAAAAGATATAATCCTTGGTAATCAATTGGAAAAATAAAGAGAGAAGAAAAGAAGAATTAATTACGGTCGAACCTCGATAGATCGAACATGAAGGTTCCTTGAAAATAATTCGATATATGGAACTTTCGATATTTACAAATATAGAAAATTTTCACGCTTTTCAGCCTAAAAACAATTACAGCTATTCTTTAATGTTAAAGAAGTATAAAAGGCAATTTTGGGGATTAATGAAGCAACAAAGGATATTTTTTAGGGTTAAGGAAAAACAAAACTGAACGATCAACAACACTTTGAAAAATTGTACAAATTACATCTGTGATTCCAGATTTTTTACAAATATACATTTATAATTTAATATGGATATGTATTAAAAATATTCAAATATAAAGAAAAATTAATTTATTATTGTTTTCGCGCAAAATGTTTCTAATTTCTATGTTTGTATAATTCATCACCGAAGTCATGTTTAGGAAAGGCAAAGTTAAACCGAATTTAAAACGAAAATTTCACTCTATGTTAGGAAACAGATTAAAGAAGTTAGATACTCCTGTGCTTCTTCTGAAACAAGATCTCTGAATTTCCATTGCTTTGCAAACCAGTGGAACATTTTTTCCCCTATTTAATTATTATCCATTCTTATGTACGTAAACTAAGGGCCCTTTTTGATGACAATTACATTTTATATTTTTTTAAATGGGAATTTTTTGTTCGATATATAGAAATTTTATTCGATACACAGAATATTTTTTTCTAATAAAAATTCAAGGTTCCCAAAAAAAGTTCGATATGTAGAGATTTTCGATGTATGGAAGTTCGGTTTACAGAGGTTCGATAGTATTAGATTTTGTTAAAACTAAATTGAAATTTTCTACTTACGAATGATGGGGTTTGAATGAAGATAGCGAAGAAGCATGACGAATATTACGAGGTAGAGAATTCAAGAGTAATAAAGGGCAAGAAAGTAACGTTCGAATGTTTTAGCTTTGTGGAAAGGGATATGAAGGCCAGAAAGACGGATCTTATTTCCTGTGATTAGGCTCAGGATTTGAGTTGTAAGAGATTGTAGATATACGAAGGGTGGTTGGGGCTGATGGTTTGGTGAAGGTAAGATTGGAAAAAATATTGTCTACGTGAGGAGAGAGGGAGGATGGGAGAGAAAGAGCCACTTCAACTCACAGTGAGGTAAAGAAGACAACAAACCTTTCAAAGCCGTTCCTGTTACGCTTCGCTTATAACAAGTACAATCAAGAGACTACCGATTACAACAAAATCATGCTCAAAGTCACATATAATGACTATAATCGAGAAACCACCGATCACCACAAAATCATACTCAAAGTAGGGGGAAATAAGGGAGGATACAAGGAGCATAAGATATATATACGTAAAGATATCAAAACCCAATCTATAGACAATTTTTCGTGAATCCGAACTAATGTTGACGTACTGTTTTTTTTAAAGGAAAGCAGATTTTTATTAATAAATTTAAATTAATTAATGATACTGGAGGTTACAAAGAAGTTTTAATTTTTAAGGATTTTACTGATATTCAAATGTTCTGTCGAAACCAATTCGTACGGGAGTTCTATTTAAACGTAATGAGGAGATTTATTTTCCTATGGTAAATAAGTTATGCTAATCATTACCATTTATGTATATCAACAAACTCTCATCAGTAAGAACTTAGAAATTAAATTTCATTATCAAATTTTGATGACATAAATGGAAAAATCCAATAAAGGAACCAAGAGTCTCAAAATTAACATATATAAATCGTTTGTCGATATTTAGCCAATCAGGCATCCTCAGGATAGCAGGAAAGAAAGAAATAAAATATAAAGAAAAACAAACTACAAAGAGCAAAATGCAGCACACCTCACATCCAGAACCAGCACCCCACACCAAGACATCCAGGCACATACTGAGGGAAAAGGAAGGTTACATGACATCAGTTGGGAAAAGTTAAATTACTAACAACTGAACATAATAAAAAAAAAAAGGAAATATTCACACTAAAATCCCAAAAATGAATAAAAGTTCATAAAAATAAATTAAATAAACTTTCCTTTTCCTCTTGTATTTGGTTGATGTTATTTTATTTAATTTATTTTTATGATCTCTTATTCATTTTTGAGATTTTAGTATGAGTATTTTCTTTTTCTTTTTATTTATGATCAGTTGTTTGTAATTTAACTTTTCTTCGCTGTTGTCATGTACCTCCCTTTTCCCTCAGTATGTGCCTGGGTGTCTTGGAGTGGGGTGCTGACTCTGGATGTGAGGTTTGCTGCAGTTTGTTCTTTATATTTTGTTCTTTATTAAATTGTTTTCTTTATATTTTATTTTTTTCTCTCCTGCTGTCCTGATGTTGCCTGAATTGGCGAAATATCGACAGATGATTTTTTAATTTATTTCTGTTAATTTTGAGACCCTTGGCTTTTTTATTGGATTTTTCCATTTATGTCATAACAATTATTTATATCTCATTTTAAGCTTCTGCTTTTGCATATTTATAATCAAAGAAATGCTACATTGATATTTAACTATACTTCATTTAAACTAAGTTGCAATATCTTATCTAAGTTATGTTGAATGGAATGTCCTTCAGCGGATCAGATGGACCCTTATAAGCTAAAGGATTGGGGAGGGGATGAATTGGTTGGATCGCTGGGTAGGAACCACGAAAACTGGCCCTTGTCCGAATTTCCTGGAAGAGTTCCTTTCTTACGATGCAGTATAAAGGTATGCTAAAGTATACTATTGACAACTGGGGAGAATATGATGAGCTATAAACTGTCGGTAACTTGACAGGAGCATGGCATATAGGGTTCCAGAAGTAATAAAACGACAAAAGGTTGATTCATAAATCAAAAAAGAGCTTTTCATCCTTTTTATGGCCATTATCCAGAAAAGGCCTGAGAAAGAAGTATTTTACCCATGTTTTATCAGATGTTCAACAATTACCTTTATAAAAATTGCCAATAACAATAACTGTCTGCTATATAGTAGAATTGAACTCAGGTATGGCAATAAGGAAACAACCGACATTTTATGAAATTGTTTTT
This sequence comes from Rhaphigaster nebulosa, assembly GCA_948150685.1. Classification (NCBI taxonomy): domain Eukaryota; kingdom Metazoa; phylum Arthropoda; class Insecta; order Hemiptera; family Pentatomidae; genus Rhaphigaster; species Rhaphigaster nebulosa. Next base: position 49,867,565 of record OX411312.1, on the reverse strand, counting down.
TAGAAAGCTATATCGATCATTTTTCACAGAATTTTCATTTCGTAACAAATATCCAAGGCACAGCTTTCCTATATCACTTTAGGGATGTGAATATCGATGTATCGATATATCGGGCATCGATATTTTTAATCTTTTAAAGGAACACACACATATCAATATTTCTGAGCCGATATAATTAAGATATTCCTTTTATAATATCGATATTTCTGTACCGATATAATTTAAGGTGCCTTTACACATTTGCTAAGCTTCGGCAAGTCAAACGCCAGGCCAAACGGCAAACGTGTAAAATGGGGGTTGGCATAAGTGTGAAGGCACTAGAAGCTTGGGAAACAAACAACTTGGCGTATATACTCATTTAACTGTTCCTAGAGAAGTAGTATGCCACGCATCCAAACTCTAGCGGCTTTAACATTTGGATTATTTCTCAATGAAAACGTCTTCTTTCAAAAATTGTATTTACTTACTTATAAGTAATTGTTTTTTAAAAATCATAATCATATATTTGAATAGTTTATCCTTATACATGATTAGAAATTGTAATTATTTACTGGATATTCAATCCATTTATTCCATAATATTTGTTTTGTTTTATTGTTGCATTTTTAAGTAATTCTCTTTATTTACAGTTAGTAAATTTTATATCCTCACCAAAAAACGAATCATAAAAATTAATAAAGTTATATTGATAAGAAGTTTTTATATATGCCGTTTCTTTACTTAAGACTAGGACAGGAAAATTTACCGACCTTGGAGGAACGGACCAAGACAAGGTCATTTGGTCCGTCAATCTTTGCAAAAGCCGACAATCACAGCCAAGCAGAACTACCCCCTTTAAAAATGTGCAAAAGGTACCTTGTGATGTTACTTTTGTAATATTGATATTTCTGTGCCAATATAATTTATATATTGTTTTTATAATATCGATATTTCTGGGACGATATAATTATGAAATTGTTTTCATTAAGTTCATTAACAACAGACATTAAATATTAAGAAGCGGGTTATTTCCTAATCTCCTTCTGATTTGTTCAGAAGTTTTAAAAATATTTAATTAAAAAAATTAACGATATTTCGAAATATTGATATTTCTATGCCAATATAATTAATTGTAATATGCTGTTTTTATAATATCGATATTTCTGGGCCGATAAAATTAAATTGTTTTTATACTTACGTTATTTCATTGCTGTTATGTTTAAGAGTCTGAGTGTATAATTTTTTTTATTTTGTTCTGATAAAATGAATATATTATTTTTGTAATATCGATATTTCCGGGACGATATAATTAACATATTTTTTTTATAACATCGATTTTTCACTGCCGATATCATTAAAATATTGTTTTTATAATATCAATATTTCTGTGCCGATGTAATTAAGACATTGTTTTTATTAAGATCATTTCCAGCAGAATTTAAATATCAAGAAACATGTTATCTCCTAATCGTCCTCATTTTCGTTTAGACTTTTTTATTTTTATTTTATAAAAATATTAATGTTATTTTTATACCGATATTATCAAGATATCTTTATTGTTAAACCCGATATTGATATCAATATCAATATCGATATTTTGCTTCCGACTTTATAAATAGTAACAAGAACACACCACACCACAAGTATGTTGAACCCGCTGATCTCGTATAATATTTTTATTTTATATTTTTTTCCACTTTTTTTGTTGAAAAAATATCTGTTTTAGATTCTCAAATTTTAATATCGATGTTACGATACATCGAGGAAAAAAATATCAGACAAAAATATAGATATATTTTCTTCAACATGCCTTATGTGATACGGTTCCTTGTGTTTTTGTTGAAAAAAAAAATCTTGAAAAAATGATGGATATAGCTTATAAAACACAATTTAACAAAATGTCGGATGGTTTCTTATTGCATTAAATTATTACTGCGTGTGAATAGGCACATAAGGTTTTTTTTTTCTAAGGGATAATCACTGCACAATTATCTAGAAATAAAGATTGCTTGCAATGAATCTGATGTTTCTGAAATTTTATTAAACGGATAAGATAATAAGACCAAAGTGATCTAGGAACTGTTACGACTGGTAAATACCTTCCCCCCACGAGGTATTTCTTCGAATGAACTAGAAAAAGAGCTGTTCCCGAGAAAGGAAGGACTAAAGAATCCCAATCTTGATCTGGCATTCACTGTCCGCTTTATCTTCCAATAGGACTTTTAAGCACCTTGGCTAGGAGAGTGCGACTTTCCCTGGCTATCTTCCAGGTGTGACCATCTACCCAGAACCTTAAGACAAGAACTCCTTTCAAGGACCCTGATAGAACAAATTTCTTCCAACTTTGTGGGTTCATAAATAAGATATAAACTTATTTGATAGATTTCAGCTCATGAATGCAATAATTCCTACCTTAAATCCATGGCGGAAAAAAGTTCTGATGATTCGAAGAAAAATTACGATGAGGATGAATGAAACTCCTAATTTTAATCACTGCAATTTTCAAGATTTTTCCATTTGGAGCGATCGTTAGAGGTCCTCTTAAGATTACTAATTTATCAGTAAAAACCTTATTTAAACAGTCTGACACTTTTAAGTATAAAATTTAAAAAAAAAAAATAATAATTTGCGCTTCGGACTGAGAGAATCTTCTGTTTTTTTACTTCCTTGTACGAAGTAAAGGAAGTACTGTAATCGCGATTATTTTTAGTTTTCAGATTTCAACGGATATATATACATTTTGACTAGTTTCGTCGTGACGTCTGACGTCGTGAAACGGTTAGCCATAAAAAGTTAAAATTTTGTATTTAGGATTGTTGAAAAACTAATTGCGAACCTTCCTTTTTGGTCACTATATGATTACCGTAAGTGGTACTTTACTTGAAGGTCATTATTGATTTTCATTAAAAATTATATTAAAATATAATGCAAAACTTCTCAAATTAGGTATATAAGACTTACATATTAATATAAATAATAAAATAAATTTTGGTTAGCATTGGCAGGCCGGAAGTAGTACTTTACTTGAAGGTCATATTAGACTTTCATCAAAAATTATATTAAAATATAATGAAAAATATATCAAATTTGGCAAATAGGACTTTTATATCGATATGAATGTATTTACTAGATTTTGGTTAAAATAGGTGAACGAAAAGGGTACTTTACTTGAAGGCCATAATAAACTGACATCAAAAATTATATTAAAATTAAATACAGAAAATCATATGTTTCGGTAATAAAGGTTACAAACGCAATTTGGTTTCCAATCCAATAAAACATTTTTATTACTTGTTTTAAGTTTTAAAATTGAGTGTAAAATACTGGTTTTCCTCCCCATTTGTGAGATGAACAATTCTGCAGCAGGAGAATAAGATTAGTCGGTTTTTCCGCTTAAAATGTCGAAACTGTCGATTTCCAATGCTTTATCTAGTGATATTGACAGTTTTAATATTGTCACGGAACACGAACAACTCTTGGAAATTTCAGTTATCAATGAGAACTCCAGAAACAAGAGTATGTCCTGTATTTGTGTGACGATGATGAATGTCGCGACGCCGAGTGTCGTTTTTAAGATACTGCAATCTTCGGAAACTAGTAACCAAATTCCGGATCACTTTTTGAACCAGCGATTTATAGTTTAATAGGCGTACAAGGAAGTCATGTGCTGTCCACATCAGATATTTTACTATTATTTTTCGTCCTAAATAGCAATTAAAAAATACTAAAAAGAAATAACATAATTATACATCTTTACATTAACCATAAAAAAAAGTAGTTTAAGCTTTGAAATAAATAAAGTTAAAACAAAATTGGCAAGTAGCGTAGTTATTTAGATATAATTTGGAATCCATCCAAATGAAGTAGAGAGCAAATCCTGAGAACGATAATAATTTATGAATCATACGATTAGGATTGATTTCTGGAATGTTAAACAACAAACATGGGCTGGGAATATTGAGTATTGATTTTTTCATAAATAATTTTTAATTAAAATTTTAAACAATTTTTATTTTCCTCAATCCTTTAGATATACATCATACAAATACTTTTAATAAAGACTGCCGGACTTAAAAGGAAATTTCCATCAAAAGCTAAAAAGTTTTATCCTAATGTTAATGTTCAAAGTGAACTCGTAAGTAATGAACATAAATATGTTTCGCTTTCAGGGGACAACTTTCATATCAGGAATATGTCAATATAGGTGGAATTTACCTCGCTGCATAGAAAACTACCAACAAATGAAGTTACACTGAGCATATATTGCCTTTATTATGAACGATTTTTTTTGTGTTCAATTTTTTAAATGTATTTTTATACAGTATACTTAATTTTTAGCTAACTGGATATTATTACAATGGATATTGAATTTTGTTTGATCGTTTTTCAGCTCGTTTAAGTCTAATAATGGTCGTGAATTATATCTTCTTTTTTTTTTATAAAATAAATAAACAATAGATATGGAAAACGCACCGGTAGTGTATATTTGTCACAGCTTAAAAAACATATTTAAAGTTAAGGAATTTGAAAAACCAATATTAGGAAAGCAGGGGTCTTCCCTACGGGGGTCTTCCGTAACAGAAGGGTTCGATACACCAGTTTCGAGAAAAAAAAAATTGGGAACCTTGCTTTAGAACAATAGAATCGTTTATTATAGAAAGGTCACAATTCCATAAACATAATGATCCAATTTATGGGTATTTTGTATTGTTCAGGCATTGTGGTCCTACAAACTTTAATCTTGATATAAATAAATATTTGCATAAAAAGTCATAATAGAAAAAACAAAAATAGAAATTTATAAATAACGAAAACAGAGTACAGAATAAACTAATTCAGATGTTTAGATAATAACATTTACGGCTCAAACGTATGATAATTATTTTGATTGGCCGAGGTAAAGATGGTTGAAAAGGAGGGATTTGGACAAGGGTATGGTGTTTAAAATGGAAGGATGGATGTCGATTTTGGCCCAAATCAACAAATATTAAATTAATAATTAGTAAATTATCTCTATTGTAAGGATTTGTAAAAATAATAAATTTATAAGGGTTTGCACACGAATGGGAGGGAGAGAGGGAATACTATCTATGATAGTATTCATTTTGCTATTGAGTTTAATTATATTATACATAAATATGCTAATTACACATTTAAACGAGATAGTCAGACAGCCTCTTATGACATCGTTTTAAATCATCTTTTTTCATTTTATATCATCTTTTTTTTTTTTTTTTTTAATTTTAAATAAAGGGTCCTATCTCAACATCAGTACGAGCCTGCCCCCTTTTTATCAGATTAGAACTTTATATCCGCTAATAAAGCGAGATCTTATTATGATTAAAAGACCCCTTTTCCATTTATATTTCCCTCACTCACCGCTAAACGGATATTGCGGCCTAGGGCCTAGTAAAGTATATTTGAACAGAAATGATCGAGCCTTATCTTGTGGCAGATGAGGCTTATCAAACATAAAATAAAAATAAAAAAAATACAGGAAATTAAAAGTGTATTAGTAACGTTAATTAGAAGTGATCGTTTAGGATAAACTTTGCTCCAATAGTGAACAAGGCAAAGTGCATCGATAGTGGGCAAAAATTAAAATATTTTGTAAATAGTAATCTACTATTGGATATATTAAACTAAACCTTCGATCATTGATTCCTACTATAATCCTCTTGTTTACATTTTTTTGTGAGCTAATCCATGTGAAAACCCTTAAAAATTAATTCCTTTTGATGTAATTGCTTCTCAAGTTACAATTCATTTCTTGTTCCAAATATATAAATTCTCTTCTCTGAGGGAAAAAAAAATCGCCAATCTTGTAATTTACTAACCAAGTTATGCACTGTCGACCGGGATGAGAACGGCCGACGGGGTGAGAATGTAGCAGAAAGTAGGGAAAGTGCCAATTTGACTCTCAAAATCCCTACCAGTCAATTTTTATTTCTCAATTACTGGTAGTTTATGTGAGGTTAGGCCATTGTATAGAAGTTTATATATTTTCAATCATTTTATTCTTACATTTCCATGCACAAAAAAAAAATTAAGTATATTTTGCTGTGAAGAGTAATTTTTGTTATGTTGGCAAAACTTCTTGTGCTGTGGCTATCTTCTTAAACCGATTGCCTAAACGTTTATTGTGGTGATTAAACTTCAAATTCCTTCTGCGAATAAAGGTAAGATTTTTCAAGTATTTCGCGAGTCTAATGAAAATATTAGAAAATTTTCCAACGTTAGCCAAACTTATATTCATTTCGGGGTGATTATGGCCAAAGGATGCATGACCATTCTTACCCTACGCTCGAGGACGTTGGGACGAGGGTCCCAGAGTGCTTGTTTCGGAACGTTGTGGGTTCGATTCACACCTGGGTCAGTTAATATTTAATAGCGCGGCGATCCCGCGAAATGAATCTTGACACTCCCAATCTGGTTAGATCCGGCGGTAACCTAAAGGTAACCGCCAGGGATTGGCAAAAAGTACCACAAGGCCCGCTTGTCGGACTAGTTCTCCCCACCAATACCCTAGGCTCAACATGTAATTATTTATTGATATACAGTGGATTACTCTTATCCGAATCATTATGTAATCCTAAAAAAAAAATAAAAAGATTTGTGAAGTTATAATTAAAAGCATATCTGCGCATACATTAAGTGATACGGTTTACATCCCCGGAAAAACAGAAATGAGGACGATTTTAAAGATTTTTTATTTTTTTAGTCGAATATATTGTATATATTTTTCTACGAAATTTGAAAAGAATATTATATATTTTTTTAAATGTTAATTTGGGTGCAATTTATATTCTAGAATAACATTACAATAAATACAAAACTTACAGTATTTATTTTTCTCAGCCATACATCTATACTATGAAAATAAAACGAGTAAACAATTTTTTTTTTAGTTTTTTGAAGTTTAATTGGAGCCCAAGCTTATTCAACAATGATAATAAACCTAAACAAAAATATAGTTCTTGTTTTCATGTGGCTTTATTTACTTTCAATGAAGTGGCCGACCAAGCAGCCAAAGAAGCAGGATTATCATCATTGGAAGCAAGCAACATCCATACTTAATCAGATATACGTGCATATCTAAAATACCAAGCCAAGATGACCTGGGTCCAGCTTTGGGAAACCTCCGAAGGGCAAAATAAATTAAAAAATATTTAAAAAAATAAATAAAAGCATGGGAAAGTTCAAACCGCAGCAGCAGAAGAGAAGAGGTTGTCATCACTAGACTAAGAATTGGCCACATGCGACTGCCGCACGGATTCCTTATTACTAAAAACACACCTTCCACCTGTGAAATGTGCAATTTGAAGCTGGCCATATGTCACATTTTAGAAGACTGTCCGCTACAATACAGCTACTTTCAAAATCTAGGAATAGAAAAAATCTCCAGAAAAAATCTGTAGAAAAATGTTAGGAGATAGCACCACAAATGCACGAAAAATAATTAAATTTCTAAAAAAAAAAATACATTAAAAGAGAATGATTAAAAACAAATAAAGAAGGACAATAAAGACCCAAGCAGTTGAGTGCCCATAAGAAGCTTAACATATTCCTGTCCTGTATGGAGCTTCACTAATTCAGCTGAGTTAAAAAAATAAATATAAGTATTTCAAAACAAATGCCTTCGAATTTTCAACAATTGTCCATAATAAACTAGAATAACTCTAAGACTCACTCCGTATTAAATATATCCTACATAAAAGAATACATTTACAAACAAGCCCATACCGTGTTTCAAGCATTCTCCCACTTTCCAAACCCGTTAATAACTGAAATAGGTTTTCATGCAAAAACTACGACCCAGGTACAAATATAAGCGTACTAAACATATACTGCTTTATGCGAACCAGTAGTTATATACTGTAAACAATAGCAGCCTCTATTTTATTTTCAAAATAATCTTGTTTTTATTGTTTTTTTTTACGTTTAGTTTTGCCAATAAAAATGATATTTTTTAAACGTTATAAGTTGTAAAAAAAAAATAAATGTAATGTATAAGAGCAAATTCTGAATCAGTTATGAATATTTACTGCAATACTATTTATGAAATACAAAATAAAAGTTCGATAAAATTTAAAAAAAAATCGACTGTTATTTCACAACCAGATAAAAGGAAAAGATTATAGTTGCATGAATATATATATATATATATATATATATATATATATATATATATATATATATATATATATATATATTTATTGGAAAGTTTCTTAAATAAATAAGCAAATAAGTTTTTATAAAAACAAAAACTTGTAAGTTTTCTAAATAGAATAAGAGTTTACTTTAAACGTGGTTCATTTTTGGATCCAGCTTTAATTTTTGTTTTTTTAAATTGGTACCTAATTATTAATAAACAAACCAACATCGATAGAAGTGTGAAAAAATAAAGATAAAAGATCACATAGCAAATCTATTGATCTCTATAACCCTCCGAGCATTTGACCCTACAAAATTAATGACTGTCAGCTGTATTTGGGAAAAGAGAGCTTTGAAATTGTGAACAGCAATCAGGGTCCCAAAAAAAAAAAAAAAAAAAAAGTTAAAATAGAATTGGCCAAATTTACAAATCGACGAATATTGCGAATTCAGGGCTTTCTGACATCTCTAATCATAAAATACTTTAACGCTATCATCAATTTAATAAATTTACTTATTTCTTTTAACATTTATAAGGTAAGGCTAAACTGTGTAATATTAAATAGTGAATGCAGTTGTGTGTTGGTATACCACAAATATTTCAAGAGATTTTCCCATGAAATTGGCTGACTAATAAGATTTAAATTACTTTATTTATATCCTTAATTTATTTTCCTTGTTTTCTCTCTTAATTTTTTTTTTTTTTTTATGCTTTGCTAAAAAATATTATTTGATTAATATTTTACTTTATAGGTTTATATATATGTATTTTATATTAAACCAACAAGTATATAATGCACGATATGCTTTATAGGGAACAAGCATTGTTAAATTTAGTTCCATCTTGCAGGGCTTTTTTTATCCGAAAGATTAAAGAAAAATTTAAAAAAGTATAACATATCGTATAACATATAAAAGTATAACATATCGTTCAATTGGAAGAAGAATTCCCCAATACGAATCTTTATTTTTTTTTTGCTTGTAAAGCTTCAATTGATTTATTTTTCTCGGAGGAAGAATGTCTCGAATGAACAAATATTTACCCCAAAAAAGTATTGTTAATTTAGTTATTATTAGTTTACATAGTTAAACATCATGACTTCCTTCAAACCGTGAAAAGACAGTAATTCTATGGAGTCTCTTGATAAAGATAATAAAAAATTATTTATAATATTTTAATATTATTCTTATGCCAGTTAGGTAGCCGAAAAGTATCAATTTTTTGCTTCTATATGAATAATTGAAATTTTTTGTAATTTTTCAAAAAAATATTGATTGATTTTTTTTTTTCAAATTCAATTTATTGTGGAATAAAAAGTTTTTTTTCTTTTTTTTCCAAAAATTTATCTTTATTATAAACTTCAAAGGAGCTTGTACGTACATTTTTTTTTCTTTATGAAATACTGCCAAAAATTGATTTAAGTGATCAAATGATCAAAAAATTAAGATTAATATAAAAAAAAAGAAAAATGCTTGACTTGATGTTTTTTTGGTGAGTTAAGGGACAGCGATAAACTTAAACAAGAAAACTTCAAAGAGTAGCAAAACTTGAACTTATATATATGATAGCTTCGAAGTAATCAATAAAACCAAGCTGTAGAAACTCGTGTTGAATAACGGAGTGAACCCATTGAGGGGGGTCCTGGTGTAGCAAGTTCGATCCCTCCCTTATCAAAAAAATTTTACACCTTCACGGCTTTCCAATATTCCCGGTAAACTTTGCGATTTCATCAATCAGTTAAATGGATCCATGGTCTTTCTATGTGTGACCCGTTTTCTTAAGTATTTGTGTATTCATGGATTCCTAAATCATCAGAAGTTTAAATCCGAAAATTCAATCAACCCATTTTTTAAATTTTAAATGATTAAAATTTTACCTCTTTGATAAAATAACGATTGGAAAGCATTTAAATGGAATTGTTTTAAGAACAATAAAATATATACTTATCCACTAAATTATACATATTTATGTGGATAAGGTACTGGACCGTCCGGAATGCGAATGTGGCCAGAAAATTTGTTTCGGTTATAGTTCCTGTATATCAACACTAGTTCGGGAGACTCCTCTGAGGTATTACCAGTCTTTATAAATTGGGTACTTGACCCTTCATTGGGTCGGGGAATAAACCTTACGTTTAACTCCTTGTAAAACCGTTGTTAAAGAAACAGTACTTCCTCCTGACTTACTAACCAGTTTTTTTATTTTGTATTTATTAATATTATTAAACTTTTAAAATTAGTATGAGGCGTATTAAACTAAAGATTATTTACGTGAAGATAATATTATTTATCCGAAATCCTTGAAGAAATTCTGTTTAGAGAATAAGCATTGAACAAAGAAATTGGTTGCTAAAGAGTCTTATTGTGTAGAATATAAAAAATAAATATATTAATTAGGCACTTAGTCCTAACTTGAAGTTTCAAAGAATTTTATTCTAGGAGATTTCTTAACCAACTCCTATTCAGTATTCTTTAAGTGCTTTATTGAACTTGCAGGCAGGGTTTTTTTTTTTTTTTTTTTTTTTTTTTAATTTTAATTTTTATAATTTAGCATTTGTGTTAGATTTTTTTTTAAGAACACTAAGTCCCCTTTCATTTGGATTTTTTTTTCCAAACCCATCGGCTCTAATTAAAAAAAAATACAGAAATAATATGATTTAAATACATTTTTTTTTTTATTTTCGGTCATTATCGTCAGTTCTCGAAAAAAACAAAACAACAATGATAGAACCGATTGGCTTTATAATATTTAGCATAAAGAAATGATGATCCAGACATGAGCAAGGACTACCGCTCATCATAGAATTCTCCTGACTCACTGAGGGCGGTGGGAGGTTCTTCGCGACTCACTAAAATCAAATAATTCTTTCCTCTCGGTTTACATTCATTTAGTACAGTTATTCGACTCACGCTATTTTTACTTCAACTTACTCAGCTAAGAGGGATTGTCTCTTTGAATCACCCCTCAACAGAGTGATTCAAAGAGTCAATCGCAATCGTTTTAAAATGCAGTGATATGTATAATAATAAAAGAAAAATCCATCCAAAGGTTAAAATCATCAAAACTTTAATTACAGCACTTTAAACTTTAATTCAGCACAGGGAATTAAATCGTCCCAAAGTCAAGCAGCTTTCAAGTGAGAGAAGTTATCAATTTTTCGATTGCTTGAAAAATATCACGAATCTCTCGTTAAGAACTTACACCTCCAGGATTACCAAAACGATGGTAAAATTTTTTTTAAACCTGAATATTGGTGTAAGTTAATAACCTGAATAGTGGGTATAAGTTAAATTAAAATGAAAAAGAAATGCAAGTCTTGTTAACTAATTATTTACAAAACATGATCATATGTGAACAAAAATAGAGATAAATCAGAGTGTGCTTCCTTAAATTGCAAATATACAGGAAGAGGAGAAAATTATAAGGCAAAAAAAAAAAAAAAAAAAAAAAAAAAACCTAACAGCAGCACTTATGAGTAATTTTTAATGAATCATATCCCTCATCCATCTTGTTTTTTTTGTTTTTTTCGTGGGATATCGAAAATATTCAGCTTAAATTTAATACCTTTAGGGATTGATAAATTATTTGCCACTTCTGTAAAACATACAAAAATTAAAAAATAAGCAATTCAAAATACAGTTTGGTATTATTATACATATTAAATTAAATGCAATATATTTATTTATTTATTTGGTCACAGTTTTAGGTGCCGTATACGACAACATAGGTTAGAGGCACCCTTATTCTTCCAGTATGTTAGAGGAGTCTATAGAAATTATTTTCCTTTAGGAACTGAAAAAGATTCTTCCAACTTTCAGGTAGTAAAGCTGTGCGGTAGTCCTGGAGACCCCACGATGTTCTTGAAGGATCGTTTGGGTGTACTTAAAAATACTTCACTGTTAAGTAAAATAAATAAAATAAAAACAATATGATTCGAAATGCTTAAATTACCCTTTATGACCGTAAATAAATTTCACTACCATTTAACGAATGTTATAAAAGAAAACAGTATATTTTTATTATAAAACTCAGATTGGAACACTACGTGGTAATTGATATTTTAATAGCTCAAGCAATTATAAAATAAAATTATTTTTAATATTTTACTGTGAAGAAACGTTTCTTCGCCGTATAGCAGTGACGACAACAAATTTGGTTAAACTTAATTTATTGAGTAAAAATTGTAATGAACTTATGACCCCCTTAAAATGAGAATCACCCATATATGAGAGGCTTATATATATACATGCTTTAGTACGTAAATATGTAAATACACCAGATAAAAATCAAGTGATAACTGAAATGAGCTGTGGGGACGTAGTTAAAACTCAGTTAGAAGTGCTATTTGTAATACATATTAATACAGGCTTATTGTAGTCAAATCGTTTCCGTTACATAATAACTTTGGAGAACATTGGCAATTGAAAGCACATAGATTTAGGAAACGAACCAGAAAGCAATCAAGACTCAGAACTTACGCGACCAATTAGAACTTTGAATCTTAGAGTTCCAATGTTCCAAAGTAGGTGTTCCCGCTTGTCATGTTCTTGAATTTCGCAGCTCGTTTATAATACTCTTCGATATTAATAGCCTTGTACCGTTTCGAGCAACCGTCAGAACTGATGATATTTTCAAAGATGTAATATCAGGTGAGCTAAAAGGGTCATTCATTTCACACCAAATAAACCAATAAAAAATTAATTTTAGACTCAAGGGTTTTCAAAATGAGTGAAACTCAGTATTTATGTTCTATGCATAAACATATTCGAAAATTCGAAGTTTCAGATTTTCCCATTTTTAATTTGACGTTTTGAGTCATTTAAAAGCTTATAGCTCCAAAACTGTTAGCCTAAGAAAGCTCAAAATAGTATCAGTTTCAGAATTGCATGGGCTTTAATTTTATATGCATCTTAAATTAACAAAACCAATCTTAAAATTTTTGAAAAATTCACCAAGTTATATTTAAAAAAATGCCTTAAAAAAATATGTTAGATATACATTTTATGAGAATGTATGGGTCCAAATTTCATGATGGCATTTTTATCGGTTCCATAATAAAAAAATAAAGTTTTGTATTTTTATGTTAAGTTTTTTTCATACTGAAATCTGCATATAGGCCATATTTTAAACAAGAAATTTAATTTTTCTTAAAATTCATTTTAAGAATACTCATATTCATATTACAATAAATACAATAAATAAACACTTTTTAATTAAACATATATTTTAAATTGGGCACGTTATACACACAGACACATTAAAAATATATTCTTTAAAAAAATTAAAAATATCGATTTTGAGAATTAGCAAAACCTCCTTCGATAAATAAATGTTATTCATTTTTTATTTTTACTTCCTTCTATGAATTAAAGGAAGTATTGTAATCGCGAAAATTTTTGGTTTTCAGATTTCAACGGAAATATCCATTTTGACCACCCCTCAATCCATTTTGACTAGTTTCATCGTGCGGTCTGTACGTACGTAAGTTCGAATCTCGCATAACTCAAAACCGGTTAGCTGCAGAAAGTTGTATTTAGAATTTTTGTAAAATCTAGTTATGAAACTCCCTTTTTGGTCACTGCTTAATTAACGGAAGTGGTACTTTACTTGAAGGTCATAATTGATTTCCATCAAAAATTATATTAAAATATTTTTCAAAACTTCTCAAATTTGGTATTTATCACTTATATATTGATTTAAATAACATAATAGATTTTGGACTAAATTGGAAAACCGGAAGCGGTACTTTACTTGAAGATCATATTAGACTTTCATCAAAAATTATATTAAAATATAATGTAAAACATCTCAAATTTGGTAAATAGGACTTTTATATCGATATGAATGTATTTACTATATTTTGGTTAAAATTAGTGAGCCGAAAACGGTACTTTACTTGAATGTCATAATAAGCTTGCATCAAAAATTATATTTAAATTAAATACATAAATCATATGTTTCGGTAATAAAGGTTACAAACGCAATTTGGTTTCCAATCCAATTAAACATTTTTATTACTTGTTTTAAGTGTTAAAATTTAGTGTAAAATTCTGGTTTTCCTCCTTATTTGTGTGTGTGTCAATAGATGGATGTCGCGACGCCGAGTATCGTTTTTGAGATACTGCAATCTTCGGAAACTAGTAACCAAATTCAGGATCACTTTTCGAGCCACCGATTTATAGTTTAATAGGCGTACAAGGAAGTCAGGTGTTGTCCACATCAGATATTTTTTATTTTGTTAATAAACACACTTACTTTAATATACAGTGTGACATCGGTATAGTCTTAGCATGAAATCTCTAATGCAATAATTATTTAAAAAAAAAAAAAAAAAAAAATATATATATATATATATATATATATATATATATATATATATATATATATATATATATATATATATTTAATAGTGGACACAACAGACGAAATAATGTATTTATGGAAAAACAGACCTTAGAAAAGTACTGCTAACTATTTTATATTAGAAATAAATAGCATAACTAAGAAAAAAAGAAAACCCAGAGGATAAAAGAAAATTTCGAAACGTTGTCTTGTTTGTAAGTGCTCACCTGAATTGAATTCAACACAAACCTTAAAACACCCGGATATATCGTATACATTGATGTTCAACTTCATAGATTTAAGTACCGATTGGGTCATCAGAGCACCAAGAGTTGGAAACTGTCGGAAAATGTTTGATCTGCATTACATATCTGTTTGAAACTAGTCTTACAATAAAATCAAAGTAGCCAAATATAACCAAGTATAAGCAAACAATTCTAATTTAAAAATAAAGAAAGGAATAACAGGATGCCCCTCCCCCCCCCAAACAAAAATCTTAAATATTTTTAACTAGAAACTTTAAAATTTATGATTACAACATGTGTGAGGTTGACCATCTATGTATGAAAACATGGATGTATATGTCTCCAATTTTCAAAAATAACAGCTCATATAAAATACATATTGTTATTACATTATATAATATATGATATTTAACTCATTTATTATACTGACATAATGTAGGTCAGGTCAGATAAAATTCAAGAATAAATTAACCTTTGAGCCAGCAGCTAAAATAATGTGAGTTGGATCTATGAGATAGCATGTGTGGCTGTTAAGTTAAAATAGCCAGATTATTATAAGGGATAACGTTAATAAGCTAATGCTTTATGAAAGCGAAAAGGACAGTCCATTTATTCCATCATTGTAAAACTTTGTGAACCTCAATCGACTATATAATGTTCAAAAGGATTATATACAGCATTAGATGTTTCAATTCCAAATTTACATAAAGCGAGTATTAAAATGCAATGGGTAGGACAGCGGGAAGATACAAAACGCCTATCAGTTCTATTAAAATTCCATCCAGCTTTGGAGAAAATCTCGAATCTAACAAAATGGATATTTCCCCCAGAGGCGGGATTCGTTCTCCCTGTATCAATAGAATCGCATTACATTCTCGTCAGCGATGCGAGGTTTTTTGTCACCTAGACCAAAAACAGTTCAATGGCTTTTTTATACTTTCAGAGCACATCTTTGGCCTGTTGTATAGAATACAAAATTTACTATCTATAAACAATTACAGTTTAAGTTGAGTAGATGTTTATTTTATTGGCATTAACCGCAATAAAAATGCATAGCATCGTAAATAAGAAATCTTCAAAGCATAAAATATAATACGTTCTACACCCTTTTTAACTACAGGAGATTTAATATTTTCTAGCAATTTTTGAACAAGCACTTTTCTAAATATTTTTAGGTATGGGTAATACTGCAGATTTAACCAATATTTTACTATATAAATATAGTAAATATGGTTCATCGCAAATTAATAAGAATAAAGTTTCTAAGTAAGAACCTTATTATTTTTAAGTATTAAAATCTGATCAATTTAAAGACCATACTAAATAAATATAAACATTTATACCACGAAAAAGGAAAAATAATAATGATAAATGAAACGAATAACGAAAAATAGTATTAATAATATCATTGAAAATAATCAATAATGATGTGAAAGAATGAGGAAAGTATGTAAATAGGAAAATGATTAAATATATAACGAAGAGAATAAATGTGAGAGCAAAATTTCATCCTATTGAATAAATTATTATCATTATTTGATAAGCATAACAAATGTATAGACTTTAAATGACCATTAAGGCTTGAATGTTTTCATAATAAAGATTAAAGAATTTTTTTTGGGTGGGATAAAAGCCCCGTTATTCTTTAAAGTAAAATATATTTAAAATAAATAAATAAGGGACCCAGAAACGATGACGGATGAAAAATTAAATAAATACGGATTATTTTATAAATATTTTCATTATTGTATGTGGTAAAATATTTGTTGCCTATCCGTCTCAGTGGCATATATTATTTGTTTGTTTGTGTATTTATATACAGGATGTACATGATAAGAACCATGAAATTTCAGCGGCCGATTCACGGAGGTTCACAACTAGATTATATAATAATTCTAAATACAAAATTTTAACTTTCTATACCAAGCCGTTTTTGAGTACATACGAACGCACGTACAGACGTCACGACTAGACTAGTCAAAATGGATTCAGGGATGGTCAAAGTGGATATTTCCGTTTTCGCGATTTCAATACTTTATATTTATATTAAATATATATTAAACAACGTCGAGCGTGGTTAGTACTTGGATGGGTGACCGCCCAGATTTGGGTGACACCCTACCAAGGAAAATCACGCAGCCCGCGACTACTCCCCTCCCCCGATATATGAGGCTCGTCAGCCTCGAGGAAACACACAGACCGGGCGTAGGAGTGATGAGCCTATCCTGTGTACCTAAATTAAGAATCGCGTTTTGGTCTTCCAGGATGTCAAATAGCCCATGGACTGTCTGCTTCGGGGAAAGAAATATAGGTCCCCGTGTCCCTGCTGAGTCCGAACAGCTATATTCCGTGGGTCTAGACCGTGACAGTCCTTGAACCTGAGAGAGTCGGTGGGAAGGACAATGCCAAATTGGCTCCAAAGGGACTGGCTATGGAGCAATAAGGAGCCTGCCGCTGCACCATGGAAACCATGGTTCGCAGCAATGTGAGGTTGGGTGACTCCCTCCAGGCTGTCTGTGCTCCAGCAAGCGATAAAATGTCTGTAGGAAGATCACATCGCGCAGCCAAAGATCTGCATGGTCTATTGTGCCAAGAGAAAAAATATTATATACGTGTTTGAGTGTGTACAATGTATATATATATATATATATATATATATATATATATATATATATATATATATATATATATATATATATATATATACATGTAGAATGTGAATGTACGTATATATAAATTGAAGGCGTTGCTCTACGCCCCCCTTCCGTAAAGAGTAGAATGAAGGACATAAAAGTTTCGTATGCTCCAACTTATAAGTTTCTGGAGGGAAGAAAAGGTGAACTAATTAATTTTTCAACTGAGAAACAATAAGCATTAACCTTGCCTTTACTTTCTCTTGAATTCCTTTTTTTCCTGTTACTGTAGAGCAGAGGTACTCGAAACTACTGCTTATTATCGTCATTAAATATTGAAGTAGGCTTCCAGGGAAGAATCGATGAGGTTAAGAAACTTGAGAGGGCTCTTAAGGTGGAAATATTATTTTCTCTGAGGGGAAATAAAGGCTAAGTGACACTTATAAAAAAAAAATAATGAAAAAAAAATAGAAGAGGAATAAAATCAATATATAGGGTTTGGAATAATTTTTATACATATAATATAATATTTATGATTATTAGTTAATATTTTTTCACATTATTTAATAAACAACTCTGAGGCTGTTATTCTATTCGAATTCAATTGTTCAATTAAACGAATAAATTTTTTTTATCTTTGTTTTTAGAAACATAGATTTTCATTTTGTTTTTTTATGCACAGAATAATAGACTTAAATTATTTTAGACTAAAACATACAATTTTTTGGAGTTTACTTTTGATTTTTTCAATTTTTTTTAAATTTCTCTTCTGATGAGTAAGATGTTCTCCCTTTTTTCCCTCAGCCAGAGCCTAAACATCTCCCAGCTTTTCCCTCTCCCACAAATCGGGGATTCCCAGACTTTATGTAACTGCGCACCACTTCTACATTTTAGATAATTTGGCGCGCATTTTGGTTTTATAATTCGCATTTACTAAGGTAACCATCCTTTATTAATTACTTTTATTAACTGTAGATAGTGCTAATTTATCTTATCATTAACTCATTCAATATATATATATATATATATTTTTTTTTATCACTCATTGAAGGAGTAAAAAGATTATTTTATCCTTGACTCTTGTTTTCTTGTTCGCCTTCGACATGGAACATCCTACCACGGTCTGGGAATCCCTAAAGCATTGGTAATGAATATTATATTACATAAATTTTATCTATTTTTATATTAAATAATATATCATATATTTAATCAATTTTTAATCCCAGTATGAAACTGAGTTATCTTGCTATGAAAGCCACCGATTTGTTTATATAATCTTATTACCGTTTGGATAAGCCTATAAAGCACCAAAATGACTAAATTCAAATAAATTAGTGGGAAATATCAGTGCAGCTTTTAGATGAACCCTCTTAAAAGACGGCTGAAATTCATAATTTTCGAGGAAAAATAAAAAATATAAATTGTAATAATAAAATAATATATAAGTATAAGTGTATAAGTATAAATATATAAGTATAATAAATAATAAGATTAATTTTCTAAGCTGTCCTGAGAATCCTTTTTAGACCAGAAAAGAAATTAATATTAAAGCTTTACAAATAATAGGTATGCATAATAGAAAATGGAGTGGTTTTTGTACATAAAAAAATAATTAAAATACAAATATAAAAAAAAAAATTAAATTTCGATTAATGTCTATCTAAATAGCCTTACAGTTTTCTTAATAGTTCCGTTTTAGACTAGAAAAGGAATTTAAAAATAAACTTATCAATGATATGCACGTATGTATTAAAGACAATGGAGTTGTATTTGTAAATAAAAAAAAAAAATAAAAATGTAAGAAATGAAACTAAAATAATATAACATGTTATATATCAATATAAGTATAATAATATAGAGAAATGCTTTATTTACAGCAATGCTGCCCAAATACCTTGGGTTGCTACATACTAATCAATCTATAGATAGACATATAATAATATTATACATAATATTAATAACATTTTTTTTTTCATTTTAGCTCTAAACATATAATTATCACTACATTACCCATATTATATGTTCCTTTTTTTTTCTTTTGCTTGCTATAGACCTTCCATTACTCTCTAATCCATCCCTTATTTCTCTTTTTCGGTGACTCTCAACCATTTTATAATTTAAAATAAGCCTTACCTTTTTTATACATGCAAAACAAAAAAAAAAAAATCGAAAACTAATCAAATGTTTACATTTTAGAAACGCACACCTAAGCATCAAAAACAGTACAATAAACAATAACTAAATAAAGAGTTACGGATAAGAAACAATGTAATAAATATATTTAAAGAAAATATAATATAATAAGATATAAATATGATAATAATAACATGTAATAAATAAAACCAAAATAAAACTTAATTCCGATCTATAAACTAACAGTTGGCACAATAACACTTTTTCAGACTAGTAGATTAAACTGGACCCCTTTGCTGAGATAAGGAGCTGAGCTTGATAAAAAAAGAAAATGTTCCCTTTTTCTAACTGTTCCCTTTTTTTTCTTCCAAACCTTGGAATTTCCCTAAAAAGGTAAATTCTTTTACAAATTGGAAAACCTTTTCCGAAAAATTTCCGAAAATTAATTACTACTTAATATATTTGGCTCGAGGGAAATGAGCCAACTGTAGAATTTAGGAACCGATAAAACGCGAAAACGATGGGCCATAAAAGTATACTTATTTTAATTAGGGATTGATAAATTATTTGCCACTTCTATAATTTTGTTTTATTGAAAACTAGTTTCGAATGTTATACATTCATTCTCAGTTCCAAAAACACACACAAATTCAAAAATAAGCGAATTCAAAATATAGTTTGGTATTATTATACATATTACACATAATTTAATACATATAATAATACCAAACTATATTTTGAATTGCTTATTTTTGAATTTTTGTGTGTTTTTAGAACTGAAGATGAATGTATAACATTCGAAACTAGTTTTCAATAAAACAAAATTATAGAAGTGACAAATAATTTATCAATCCCTAATTAGATTGATCCTTCTGTACCATCATGCGGATGCCAACTGATATATTTATTTTAACTCAAAAACACCAGAATACATTTATCTCTTGGTTTGTGATATGTAAATGATTAACAATTTTTTGGTTTGAGACTAGCGTCTCATATTCCACCATATATGCACTCTAATCAACTTTAATGAAATGGAGGGTCTTTTTTACTTCGCTACCGCAAATCACTTTTCAATATAAACATATGATTTCTTTGTCGCTGTTTACATAATTGTTAATAACTATCGTTATGTAGTTATAACCTCATTTTCAAATAAAGAAATAAATGGGCACATGTTTTTTTCACCAATAACAAATAAAACTGACAACATCTTCATTCTGGAATGTAGCAGATAATTGCAAAAGATTAATTTTTTTTTTAGTATCTAAACAGGCCAGAACTTAAATAATAACCCAACAATAAATAAGAATAATAAATAACACAATCGGTAACATAATTGTTAAAAACAATTTAAACCAGAATCATATACTTTTATTGAAAACTAATTTGCGTTAGTGAAATAAAATATCTGATGTGGACAACACATGACTTCCTTGTACGCCTATTAAACTATAAATCGGTGGCTCATAAAGTGATGCTGAATTTGGTTACTAGTTTCCGAAGATTGCGGTATCTCAAAAACGACAATCGTTGTCGCGACATCCATCTATTGACACACACACACAAAAACATACACACAGACACACTCTTGTTTCTGGTAGTTCTACCCTAGAAAGGGTAACACTGAGTAACTGATTTTCTATTTTAGTATTTAAATCAGATTAGTAGTTAATAAGTAGTTATCTTTTCCTTAAATTTATATAAATATAATTTTAATGTGTTACAGATAAATTATGGGTTAGAGTTCGGAAAAGATGATAATCAGATAAAGTAAGTAGCTGAGATTTAAAAAAAATAAATTGTGAAATAGATTTTTTTTTTTAATTTTAAGAAGACTTATATAACATCTTAATGCGAATTAATCAATTTCATTCAAAACATATTTTAAATTTAATTTATAAATTCATAATTCATTGAAATACGAAAAGGTTTTGATTTTTTGTCCTCGACGTTCAAAATAAATTTATCACACTGAGGCGCGGTTTAGATGGCGTCTCAATTTCATTGCTTCTCGTCCCAGCGAGAGTTGACCTACTTCAAAGAGGCACTTTTCTAAAGTACCAGCATTAATTCACATTTTAAATTGTATTCATTTATTCAAAAGATATTTAAAATTGCACTGTTGAGTAAAATTATTTCTCTGAATTGAATAAATTGTAAGATTTAGGTCTTCAGAAAGAAATATGTTATAATGATGAATAATCAGGCATATTAAAATAAAGAGATTAATTTTTCATTTATTTTTGACTGGATCATTTTTAGAAGATAAATGCTATGATTCAAATTGAGTAAGTAATTTTCAGAAATCATATTTCATCCTGGATTGTCTTTTGTGCTTTCACTCAGCCTCCACAGGCTCATGATATCAGTGACGCTGCTAGAGAGAGAAGCGCAGGGATCTCCTCGAACCCACTTTTGGAATGATTATTCAAATGAACATAATTGTTATCAAATTAAAAAAAAAGGTATTTCTAATTTAATAAATATGCCTATTGAATTAGAAATTTATTTATTCATTTACATTTGGTCCCTTTCGGGCCAGACATCAAATTTCCATGTAAGTTGTTATTAGTTAAGATATATTATTTTAATAGTTTAAGGAAAAATCACATTTTACTTAAAACCTCCAGCTTTCAATCAAAATTGGGACAAATTGAAAAATAAGCACATTATGTACATTATAGCACGCGTAATTATGTTTTGTTGTCTTGGTTTTATAATTATATGATTTTTTAATGTCTTCATTTTTAAAGAAAAGGGCTTACACAATACCTAAATAAATAGGTACTTAATGTAACTTATAAAAAAAAATATTTTAAAACATTTATTTCATTTAGCTTGAATTTTGTTTTGTAAATTATGTAGACAAATTTTATTTTTTAATTATGGTATGTTATACCACATCAAAAAAACATTTTTTTTTTTAAATTTTATCTATTTATTAATATTTATAATTATTGTATTATACTACAAAATACTCATTATAATACACTGATATTTATGTACAAATAGCCTATATTTTTTTAAATTTAGTACTGCAATGATTCTCAAAATTTTTTGTTTGGCGGCACACTGAAATTATAAAACTAAATTCAGGATGCTCCTAATATTATTATATATATATTTTTTTATAAATGAAATAATAAACTATAGAAGTAAAATAAATAGAAGCATTGCAATAAAAAAAATTAATAAACATTTTATAATTGCTTAAATTATATATTTGATTTAATACTTTTAATTTTTTGATTTAACTTAATCATTATAAATTTCGCAGCACCCACTTTGAGAACTGCTTTAGGGGATTACACCTCCCTATTCCTCCACTTACTAATCCATGTTCCTATTTTATCGTTCAAGGTATTGTATAAAATTGTATCTTTTCGGTACTCTATAATAAAGATTTAGATTCATTTATATTAGATATATTAAAAATAAATTTAATGGTTGATATACGATATATATATGAAATATCAGAAGATTTGATATAGTTATTGTATTTTTTAATTGTTCAGAGTTTTAATTTTACCCAGTTTGAATAATAAAACTTAGATACAATATTTTTTTTAAATTAGAAAAAACAAAATCTAGCCAGAAAAGCGCACGAATCATATTGCGTAAACTTTTTTTCAGTAAAATTATTATATAAATTGAACAGTGGGATGCGGGGATGGAATACTTGGATATTTGTAAACTAGAACAGTTACTGGTTAATACCATATAATTAAATTTACAAACAAATTTGAACATTTTTTTGTAATAATAAAAAAGCGACTATTTAAAAAAAAATTCCAAGTTGTCATACAAAACGATTGCAAGGAGAAATCTTCTGAAAGGGTCTACGAAAACGGTGTAAAATATTGAATTCATGAAAAAAATTCCAACTATTTTTTTTTTTTTGTCAGAAATACGGAAAACGTGTATTTCGAGTTATAGAATTCAAGTTCAGAAAAATGTATCAACAAATTATAATTTTACGCATTTATACAGTGTAATGTATACTAAAAAACTTGCATGAGTTAAAAAGTTTTTACAATAACTTTTTTTTTTGTGTGATGACCAGGAAAGTCCGTTTCGTCCCATTGTACGGCTTTTCTCCGCGACTGCTGCGCCGATTTTTTTTTAATATTTGGCACCTCAGGATGATCCTCGGAATTCCATATCTTCATCCATCCGCCATATTGTTTCAAAATGGCGGCCGATCGGAGGCTTCAGTCGTCAATATCTCGACTATTTAGGAAGATAACGACAAACTATTATGCCTGTTTAAGCCAAAGGAAAAAAGCAAAACATTTTTATTTATTTATTTTTTTTATTTTGTATCCGAAACACTTTTTTAAAAGTATTTGTCAGGTTTATCTTCTTCTTCTTCTATCAGTTCAACAGGCGCTGATGCTACCCTTGGCCTGCTCAACAATTGCCAGCCATTTTTCTCGATCTGTCGCTTCTATGACAGAGATCCTTAGCTGCCGAAGATCTTGACCTACGCTATCCCTCCATCGGCCTGGATGCTGGCCATCCGGGACATTGTTTTACACCCTACTGGTCCTCTGTCAGCACTCATCCTCATCACGTGGCCAAGCCATTTTAGCCTCTGTATCTTCATCAAGTGAGAGGAGATGCTAATGTCTTTGTAAAGCTGGAACCGTTCGCTCACACCGGTTTATCTGTTTGAATATAATAAACCATTGTATAATCATTTGCAGAGTTTTTATTTTTTATTTTTATATAGTCCTTACCATCACTAATGACAGGTGAATTGGGTAATTATTTACTTTCTTTCTCCTTCGTTCCCAACATAAGTCCAATAATTGTTTTCATATTTTTTGTTCATTTTACTGTCAGCAATATTCTACGATATTAATTTTTCCTTTAGTAAAAATTTAATATTTCTGATACTAAAATATTAAGGTAGTCCTATGAAGATCGTGACAAAGTGATCGTCACACTCAGCTTAATAAGAAACGGTTTGTGTACCTCGGACCCAATATGTGCCGAAACGAAGGGCCTCACTTATTTGCGATAACTTGAACCGAGGCCCAACTTAATAAGTCCGCCATTGATATTCAGGTCACGTAACCTTTACATACCATCGGACACCCCACAAGAACTGTAGATTAAACATTACACACACCTTGTTATCTGCTCTCCTTAGCTCAGGATTCTTTTATATTCTACGGAAATTGAAAGTAAGTTGTATAAGTACGACCAGTAAATAGTAGGAATGATGTTATAATGAATACATCTATGATTGTAAATGTTATAAAAATTCAATATATCTACTAAAGCTGAAGTTATATAATGGCGTATGATTGGAAGAGGGGCGAAAATGTACATACTTGCAACCTCTAGCCCGTTCGTTTGTATTGAACCGTTGAATCTTACCTTAGATTTTCTTACCTGGTGGATTACGCGTCTTTTTTTTTTTTAAATATTTAAAATACCTTTAATAATGAAATGAGAAATAATATAAAAATAAACTAAATACATAAACGTTAGATTAACTCAAGAAGTCTACAAAAGAATCATGTAACTAAATGCGTGAATCAATTTTTACAACAGCAGTTATGAAAAAAAAAAATTCAAAAAAAGTCGGCCACTATATAAATTTCGTAATAAAAAATTAGGATACCCTCTCACAACATTTGTTTTTGAATTAGCCATACACGAAGTATAATTCTACTATTACAACACACTGGTGAAATCTAAATCAATTTCTTCATAATAAATATAGTCGAATTTTTCCGAATACTTAAAGTTCTACTTTATCTGTTCTTATAATTGTTTATATTATTCTCGTATGTTATTTTAATTAGCCCTAAAGACGGGTTAATAGAAAGGCCAAAACTCGGGAAACATTAAACAATAAATGTTCATTACTGTGAATATATTTCGCAACCCCCCCACTATTATCTTCTCCTTAAATTTATCTATTTATAGAGAGAAATGCTTTATTTATAGCAATGCTGCCCAAATATGTTGGGTTGCTACACAAACAGCATACTCATCAATCTAATGCTAGACACAATATATATCTAACATTATATATCCTCAAATTATGTATCTGACGTTTTTTTTATAATCTTTTTGAACTTTCCGAATTTTAAGCATTCAGCAAATTACAAACTCTTTGCTGATTTGACAAGTTTTGTAATTTTGAATATTTCTATATTATCAATTGACACACGCTAGAATATTATCAGTATGATAGTACAGAAGGGTCAATCTAATTAGGGATTGATAAATTATTTACCACTTCTATAATTTTGTTTTCATTGAAAACTAGTTTCAAATGCTATACATCCGTCTTCAGTTCTAAAAACACTCGAAAATTCAAAAATAAGTAATTTAATATATAATAAAACCAAACTGTATTTTAAATTGCTTATTTTCGATTTTTTGTTTGTTTTATAGAACTGAAGATGAATGTATAACACTTGAAACTAGTTTTCAATAAAAACAAAATTATAGAAGTGGCAAATAATTTATCAATCCCTAATTTGCATATCATATTTATTACTATTTTTCCAACTCATTATATATTATATATTTTTGATAATTATATATCTGCAGTTCGAAGGGATATGACACTATGTCGCGCTTCCCTTACTCAACAAGCAGTTTGTACAGACGTTTTCCTCCGAATAAAAGTGTATTTAGTGTTCTATTAAAAGCATGTAACTTCCCTTGCAATTGGTCTCGGACGTGTTGCCTATACCTTAGGTAAAATAAAAAAAAGTTTAATACGAATGTGCAATAATACGAAATTTCCAAAAGGAAGTTGCACAAATGATAAAGGATTTTTTAAAGGAAGCAGTTCTCAGAGAAGAGAATATATTAAAGGTTAAATAGCTGAGATCTGGTATTTAGTAAATGGACAGAGGAACAAGGGGTGAACAATTTGAGGATATACAGAGGCTTTTTAATTCTGAATTACGAAAAGACAGACGCCTAGGTAGTAATGCCGTCGGAAAACTGGGCTAAGCCACTTCAAATCGGTATGCCAACTGGAGACGAGGGAGCGACTGGATATCCCGAAGATGAATCTAATGAAGGAATTCATTAGTCTCCTGAACCTCATTTCATGCCCATTAGACAGTCCCCCGTATACAAACCATAATCAAATATAAGAGATAAAACTATGAGCGGACGGGTTTTCGAGGGCTGAGAATTACGAAATCTTAGGAACTGTTTACTTATATTCGTTACTTATATTTAGTTACTATAGTTTTTACTGCATAGCGCAAGCATAGTTATAAATTGATTAGAGATCCGTGATCAATCCAGATTACGCATCATATTTTTCTGTGCTGGCTACTGATTTTCGTAAGATTTGTTCCAACATGAATTTTAAGTATCATCAAACCCGTGTTGGAACAAAACTATCGACTGACGGTCTGCTGCGTATCCGCAATACCATAGAAAAATGTAATGATCATATAGTGATACTTATTATTGTGTTAGTATTTGACCGTACCCCTCCTCCTCCCCCTCACCAACTTCTTTAATTATATCTGCGGTCAACCAAGCTTACTCCAATTTTAATGATCATAATTTATTGGATATATTTTCTGATGACATAACAATCCTCATATCCCACAAAAACCCTATACCAGCGGCGTTTATACCACAAAATCACCTTGATGAGATTTGTAGTTGGGCTGCCAGGTGGAAAGTAAAGATGAATGAAATGAAGAGTGTGTTCATTGTGTTCACACTCAATCATGGTTCATGTCCTCAGGTGTATTTTAACCATGTACCAATTCCTAAATCTTAGGAAGAGCGATATTACGGACTTGGATAAGAGATTGACATGGAACATCAAACTGAAAAGAAAACAACTGAATAAACGATTTGTACTATTATCCAGGTTACTTGACAGGTGCTCAAAATTATCCTTAACTAACAGACTTATAACCTATAACCTAAAAAGTACTGATTATACCTTTATGGACTACGGATAGAGCTCTACGAAAACCTAAACCATCCAATGAAGTTAGTCGTTCCAGTTACTTACATCCACCACGAACTCATACAACCCATCCCAAAAACTTTCAAGGCGGTGATCTAGAGACTAGTTAAGTTGGCCGTTATAAACCGGATGAGCCCAGATGTGTTTATTGAAAAAAATATTTGCAGATTATTAATTAATATACTGCCAAACTAAGTAAATAAGAATAATAATGGTTTTTAATTTATTTACTGTTATATGCCTTTTGGAAAGAAATAATTTTTATTTTTGTACACCTTTGTTATTCTTAAGATTTTTGTCCTTTTTTTTTACTCTATTCTTTTATATGACAGCATGAGTGGAAAACACCGCTAAAGGTTTAGCCTTAGAAATCGGAATTATAATCTGAGTATCCCAGAGAAATATCTTAGCGCAGGATTCCCTTAATAATAGAAACGATTCTAATGTTCAGAATAATTTCACTGCGATGAGGATTCACATTAAAAAGTCATTATTACATGATTGATTATTATTTTTTTTTTTTATGTCATCGAGAATCTAAAACTGAACTAATGAATATTTCTGAATAACAAAAGAAGCATTTATCAGCTAAAATTAAGTCTCCAGTGAGGAAAGTTGATTGATTGATATTCATAAAATTTATAGTCGAACTTTGACGTCATCAAGATAAATTACCTGATAAAAGAAATCCCTTACTTTCAGTGCCCGGCTATTGTATTTCAAATTTTCTGTGTTAGCATTTTTTAATGTTAATTAAACTATACTGCTCAATATTCTAATGTATATACACATATTCATTAGTATATACACACACACACAAACATATATATGTTATAGAATTATTAATATATAAAGTTATCGACAAAATTGCTGTATGGGTTACAACAGGACAACAAAAAAAATCTACACATTATTATTGACATTTTCATAAATTATTGAATTTGAGCGGCTGGAATCCCATCGGTCTGAACTCCATAACGCCACTCCAAAATTCAATCACTCCAACCAACCGCAACTGTGGAAAACTGATGGAGTGGAATGATAGACTGCACAGTTTGTCACACAGTTTAACGCAATGCTATAATCATAATAATTGTTGCCCAGTAAATACAATACAATAAAAATTTACGATATCGGTTGTATAAAATATGTTAAAATAATATTGAATATTTTCAAGAAAAAAAAAAATGAATTGGCAGCTCTGATGTGTTTTGTAAGGGTATGGAAGGAGTTCCTGCGCAACAATAATGATTAAAACCTCATAGATGAACTCTTGAAAATCCATTTGGATTTTTCCACAGAATATTCGACGAACAAGGAAAGAGGTTTCACCAGGATATCAGAACGATGGAGACAAGAGTATAGGGGCGCTAGAATCCCTGAATATTGGGCGACTACTGCTGATTTTTAAATAGAGATGATGCATTAAAGCACAATAATAAAATTTGGAAGTTTTTGTCTCTCTCGTGTAGTATATTTTTTATTCACTTAATCCTCATTAATGTCTAATCCTCATAACACATTCAAGATGATCATTTCCATTTAATTTTTCTTGACAGCGGAAATCACCTAGAAGCTTTCTTATTTGAGTTTCAATAAATATCCCTTCTTTTAGTTTGTTGCTGAATAGCATCTAATGTAATATATTTTTTATTCACATAATTCTCAGTAACATCTTTGCATAGATTTAACACGTTTATATTAAATATGTATTAGATTCTAAAAATATGTCGTCCATTTTTTTCACCGTTTCACCCTCCCCATATAGTAGTAAGACTATACGCCTTACAGTAATTAACTTATCATTTAAGGATTTAGGACTATAAAATACTTTATAAATCTCCTATACAATATATAATCTACATCTATACTCAGGTATGTTACAAAAATCATGTCGACCTGTGTAATCAACTGGATAAAATAAAAAATAATTATCAACTGAAGAGAGCGTAAGTAGATCTGTACTTGAAGTTCTTTGATAGCGTTAAAATGAAAATTAATTACAATCTATCGGACCTATTTTCCTGAGGCGAACAAAGGCCTTTTCATAGCTAGAAGGTATGTACATGTTTTTGAAACATGTTAAATGCGTCGTCTTTGTGTAGTATTGTGTGGTTTGAGATGTACTATGCCGGTTTTAAAATGAGTCAAATTTTAAATTATTATTTTTTAATTATATATATATATATATATATATATATATATATATATATATATATATATATATATATATATATATATATATATATGTATAAATATTATAAAATATCTTAACTAATATACATTGATAGCAAGCCTGTAAAACAAAGTAAGTCCTATTTTTGTGAAAATAAAAGTTTTTCATCTCTATAACAAAACAAAATCTTATTAGGGATTGGTAAATCATTTGCCACTTCTATAAATTTGTTTTATTGAAAACTAGTTTCGAATGTTATACATTCATCCTCAGTTCTAAAAACACACAAAAAATTCAAAAATAAGCAATTCAAAATATAGTTGGTATTATTATACATATTAAATTATATAAATCAGTATTATAAAACATTTATGAATTATGAATTTAATTAAGACAAGAAATCAAATACATGTTGGTACTCACCAAGGTTTAAATGGATTATATCAAACAGAAAAGTTTGTGCTGGTTCCTTTTCGCATTGTACTAACAATGAACGAGAAATAGGCAGGATGTTTTAGGTAAACGGTTTAAGGGTCAGGGTTTTCCCAGTAGTGTCGGTGAGTAATTGTTTTTTCTGTTATAGATGGGAATAAATTTAAGATTGGACTGTTGGAGATATTTATTTGGTCATTTAATCTCATCTCCAACAGTCCAATCTTAAATTTATTCCCATCTATAACAGAAAAAACAATTACTCACCGACACTACTGGGAAAATCCTGACCCTTAAACCGTTTACCTTAAAACATCCTGCCTATTTCTCGTTCATTGTTAGTACAATGCGAGAAGGAACCAGTACAAACTTTTCTGTTTGATATAATACATTTAAACCTTGGTGAGTACCAACATGTATTTGATTTCTTGTCTTAATTAAATTCATAATTCATAAATGTTTTTTAATACTGATTTATATAATTTAATATGTATAATAATACCAACTATATTCTGAATTGCTTATTTTTAAATTTTTTGTGTGTTTTTAGAACTGAGGATGAATGTATAACATTCGAAACTAGTTTTCAATAAAACAAATTTATAGAAGTGGCAAATAATTTATCAATCCCTAATTAGATTGATCCTTCTATGCCATCATGCAGATGTCAATTAAAACCTTCTTAAGCGAATGGAATGCGACATTTTTATATATAGGAATAAACAGCTGAGGACAAATCTAATAAATAGCCTTTAGCATATACATATTTATATTTATTTTATTCTGAATGTATTATTGTATTTTAAAGTACTTTTATCTTTTAAATTAGTGTAGAGCGTTTCATGAATGAACTAGTGGAAAACTTAGTATAAACCAGACTCTTGCCTCCCAAGGGAAAGAAGGTAAATAGAGCTATTATTATTATTATTTATTAATATTATTATTATGGTTATCACTTGGCTATGACCAGTTGTAATAATCTGTAAGTTTAGAAGGCTTCAAAGGGGTTGAAGTTTTTTTTTTGTCTCCTGGAAAATTATGCCAGAAGCATTTAAAAGGTTATGCAGGTGTACTATAAGGTATGCTGCAGGTATACTCTGCTATTATACCTAGTTTGTTTTCTATCGTAGGAATATCGGAAATCTAGAACAGTTTCATACTGTTTAAATACTTTTTGAAATAAATTTAATTGAAATTATAGAAAAAATATCAATTTTTTGCTTTCCAAACAGTCAAAATAATATTAGATAAGTATGAAATATGCTCTATCCCGAACAGACAGTAATTCGGCAAGTTTCTCAAATGTTGGGAGTCCTAATTAACTTTGTCGTTAACGAAGTAATTAGTGGGAGCACAAGGCTTTGATGTAACTAAAACAAAAAGGCTGAGGTCAGATCTCATTTATGGACAAATACAAGGTGATGTTTAGTTTTGAAATTATATATAACAAGTATACCCGGGCGAGAACTCTCGCATTAGATATCAATGCTTACTCTAATCCCTGATACATTCGAGGTGTAAGCGATATTAGGGAAACAAAATAGTATTACCAAAAAAGTTTATTTAACATACATATTTGGTGAAGCTACATAGTTTGTAATGACTATGTTGAAGTTACAGTTCATACTTAATAAGTAATTAGCTTAACCCACTGGAAAACATCTCTTCAATTTAACAGTTAGGCAATTAGATCACCATTTTCAATGTGCAGTATTCATACATAGCAGTGCCCTTTAGAGTTGGACATGGGAAACAGTATATAATTTCCCACTCATTAAAAGTTTTTGTAAACAGACTCAAATTGATATAAAGTTGCCATGACAACGCCACGTACGCAAGATGGCATGAGGACCGTGCGGACCTATATCGTGCGTTATCTCAAAAACGGTAGGTTTTTAAGCTTTAAAACGCTGGACGAATACGTTTCGTTTCAAAATTATTAACAGATCGAAAAAAAGTTAATAGTGAGAAACTTTTTTTTCTTTTTTTTTTTATAAACTTGATGCCCGCGTCAAAATCTTCGAAACCCAACTTATCCCGTCCCGATTCGCCGACCCTCAGTCGTCAAATCTTTGAAATCTCCCCGTTTTTTCATCACTTTTATTTAAGCCCTAATAAGAATTCAAGAAACAAAATTGGAATTCGTCATATCTCCGTGAAATTCCCTTTCTTTTGATACCTCATTCATCAAAATCCATCGCTCCTGTGAGCCGGAAAAGGGATCTATACTACCGTAATAATATATAGTAGTGATGGTTTACGACATTAAATTAAAATGCATATTTGTACTAAAAACGCGAGTTGTAAAAAAAATAATTATTTCGTTTCAAAATTATTAACAGATCGAAAAAAAGTTAATAGTGAGAACATTTTTTTTTTTTTTTTTTTTTTTAAACTTTTACTTCCATGTTGAATGTGAGATGTATTAATAAAAGAAAACATTTAAAAACAAATCCTTACTCCGCCAGAAAAGCATGTATACAATAACGCATAATTGTTTTCATTGTTTGTTAACGCGATTGTTTTCATAGGAAATATATTTTTAATTTAATCATCTGGACCGATGTAATTTAAATTGATTGAATGAAATAATTATAATTCAGATTGAATTATTGATTTAATAATTTAATCTGAAAGAAAATGCTGGCTGAGAGCATTTCAGCTTTCATCCATTTAATTAAAATATACTGTTTCATGCCTATATCTAATCTATTTTTTTAATGGTTGATTATTTTTTTGATGGTTATTGATTTAAATAGATATTGAATGATAGAGAATACAGGGTCAGGGATTTTTTTCCATTTTTTAATACAACAGATGGAAGTAAAAAATTGTGATTCACGTTTTTTATGTAAGAATTTATTTATTCATTATCAAAAAGTCATTAATGAAGTAAATGCTACAAATATGTTTCCATGTTTCAGTGAGAGCATTTTTTTTTCTTCTAAATAATGAATTTGACTTGCCGAATATTACTGAATATTGAAAAGTTAAAAGAATATACTAAGATATAACGCTTAGAAATTACTTCTTTTTTTTTTTATCAATTTTTGCGGTCTTCCTGCATGACAAGACAGATAAAAGGCAACATAATAGGCTCCCTATATAAAGGGGTCTTTGTAGTCCATCGAACTAGAGACAGAATATAAGCCATTGTAACATCTTGTCTTTAATGGGGCCAGTCATCAACTTATTGAATCAGAATACTATCGATGAGTAGAGTTACTATACAGGATGAATGTACGAAAATAACCGGAAATCATTTAAGAAGTGATGGTAGAAATCAAGAACAACAAAAATTTCATCTGTTAATGATCTGCTTCCACACATAACAGCAGGAACTTTAAGTTTTATGTTGTTTTTTTTGTAATAGTAAGCGATCAATCAATAAACGCTCTGAAAGCTCAGGCCTTTGTTACCGGTTCCAACTTCTTCCTCAGATCCAATGTCACCTTCTCTACTTTAATCCTAAATGATTGTCCCATCATTTTCTGCTTCACTGTTAAAAACCTAGGTATCACTGTTTACCATACCCTATCCTGGAAAGCCAAATTTCCTGAAGGTCAATAATAACCATCAAGTTATTTCATCATTCCCGTCATCTTATTCTACAACACACCCGTAATCTCCTCATATCCTCACTTACTTTCCCCCACTTTGACTATGGCCGAGTGGTGTACGGTGGCCTTTCGAATGTACTCGAGGACAGATTGAAGCGTATAATGAACCGCTTTTTAAGATTTGTCTTCGGTACCTCGAGGCGGTCTCACGTGTCCCTTCTTTAAAGCGAGTTGAAGGGACAATATATATCTTCGGAGACAATATATCTTCGGATCTTACCAATCCCAAATCATCAACTCCTGCCATCCCTCCTACATCTACGAACTCCTTCAATTCAAACCCTCAGGAAACGAGATTCAAAATCTCAGGAAACGAGATCTCAAATCTTTCTGACCTCCATATTCCAATCTGCAGAACTGAAACATTTAATCGTTCCTTTCTTGCCCGTTCCACTACCCTTTGGAATCCCCCTCCCCCTCTAATATCCGGAATGCATTCCAAACAGATGCTCTCTAATCATATAATATCAGTTTTAACAAAATCGGAAGTAATGGATGTTTTTATTACTACTATGTTCAAGATTCTTGTCCTAATCAAGTTCCGAACAAGATTAAGTTCTAACTTAGAAGATGAATCCATTATTTTTACTCTTCATTTTCTGTATACTTATTATTATTATTTTAATTTTATTTATTGTTATTCTCTTTTTTTTTTATCACCAACAAATATTTTTTTCACGAGATGAATTCCCCTGTTTTGTATTTGTTTTTTTCTGATATCATATGTACCTATTAATTTTAATTAATTAGGTCTTTGGCCAGATGAACTTGTATGTTATTTTAAAAGCACCTAGTCCCAGAATAAAGATTTTTTTTCTATCTAAATGAAATTTATCAACTTTGTTTCTAGTCAATAAAATATGAAAACTCAGGCCATTGTTATTAGTTCCAATTTCCTGCTCAGATCCAACGCCACCTTTCCAATTTTTTTTTTGGGGGGAGGAGGGGGATTGAATGTTTTTTCCTATCCTATTAAGGCAAACAAGAGGGGTTGTCATATAGGTAACCAACCTATTCTGATCAGATTAAGAAGGTCGAGATTCATTATGGGGGTCGCCATGAAATAAACTTCAACCCGCCCAGGCTGGATTCGAACCGGTGCCGTAGCAGTCTCGAAGTTGCTAAGGTGCCGCCTTAACACTCTCAGCCGCCACGGCCTGCCACCTTTCCTACTTTAACCCTAAATGGCCATCACATCACTTTCACCAAACTCTATTCTGGGAACCCCATATCATCCAAATTTCCCGACAGTCAATAAAATAGAAATCCAGAATTTGTTAAAGCATCTTTGTTAAATAAAACAAAACTTTAACAACAAATTTTTGAAATTAAATATGAATTTCATTAAATTTGAGAATTTTACTGGTTTAGTTTTGGAATGAGACTGCGCTCAAATGGCTTTTGCTTCAATAGCAAGGCCGTATATACATTGATATTAACTTTTGTTTCTTATATATTTCATCTAATATTGTGTTCATAGTGGAGGCTCATGACTGACAGATAATACCCATGTTAAAATATTAAAAGTGTACGCAGTTTTCCTACATTCATGTGAATATATTTAACACTAAAGTATATCTGTTGTTATATAAATGCGACATGACTGTGAGGGAGGTAGAGGAGCCACTGGTAGCACTTAAGGTAATATAAAACTGAAATCTAAGCTTCGTTGACAAAAGTAGTCTTATATTCGTGTAGTGTGTTAAAATAAATATAATAAAAATGTATATTACTGAACAGCGTAGTGTGATATAAGTGCTATTTTAGTAATATTATTAAGTTAAAAATTATTGTCTTAGAAAAAATAGTTATATTAAGCCAATTGCTCTCAAGATTAAAAAATGAGTATTTTTGTCACATTTTTGGTGTCGGTATATGTATATATATTTTTTTTTACTGTTTGTTTAATGGACAAACGACACTTATCGAGGTAATCAAGAATTTAATAAATTTGACAAGCTGCACGAAAATTTTATGTAAAATCCAATTGCGTGAGCGTGCTCTATATGGAATACTTTACTGCATTAATATATTGCTAGTCTCAACCATATATGAATTGGTGAAATATTCTCTAAATTGACTAAATCACGGATTTATACATTGATTAATACACCTCGAGCGGTCGAACATCTGTTGGTATTAGCGCTCGTGCATTAACTAAAAAGAAGACTCTTTAAGCGCCCACTGGTGAATTCTAATTATATAAAATTATTAATTAAACAAAAAAATACGGAAAATTGTTTTATTTTAAACAAAGGAAATCTTATAATAAATGGTTTAGAGAAAATAAGCGTTCGCGTCGTTGTTATGACAAGTTCATACCCGAGGAAGCATGTTCACTAAAAACAAATTTTAATTAAAGTGAAATCATCGTGTAAAAACGTTATTTTGTAAATAATATTGGAGAGAAAAATAAATTAAAAAATCATACCCGAAACCGTGCACCTTGATTTAAAAATTTCTCCCCTTTAGACAAATTTATTGTCGTGACTCGGTTCTTTGAAAATGTTGGCGAGAAATGAGACTGAACAATATAATATAATGATTTATATAATATTGAAATATTGATATTTCTGTCCCGATATAATTAAGATATTATTTTAATTAAGATTTCCAGCAGGAATTAAAAATAAAAAAAACATTAGGGTTTTCTCCTAATCTTCCTCCGATTTGGTTAGCCTTATTTTCTTTTTTTTTATAACAGTATTAACGATATTTTTATGCCGATATTATCAAGATATCGATATTATTAACCAATATAGATATCAACATCAACATCAATTAAAAATATATCAGATAAAAATATCAATTATTTTTTCAACATCCCTAACCAAGGATAGGACGAAACATGAATCATATTTTTTTGTTTATGCTTAATCTATTCGGTTTTTCAATCTTTTCTTCGTTTCACTTTTCTTCACCTATTTCTACCTCGATACTCTATTTTCCATGTTTCTTATTACACCATCATTTGATGATAAGGTCCTTATTAGGATCCTTTATAATTCTCGATTCCTGTTAGCATCACAAACAGTCCTATAATCTAGTATAACAAAATATATTGTTATATTATACAGTTCTTAAGAATAGTTATTTGTCTTTTCTTACGCTCCCATTAATCATAATCAAAAAGGTTTTAACGCCAGAAACGCTGTACGAAATATTTTTATGAGGGAGGTGAGAGGGTTTCTAAATGGACAGGCGGAGGGTTTAATGTTCTTCATTGTTAAACGGTTTATCAAAACAAGAACAGAAATACGTTAATAACGCCTCACAATACTAATAAAACAAGACGAGGCTAAGCTACCGTTGATGATAGGAACTCCAAAAAGGAATAATTACCAGGGAGTAGTTAGCAGATGGGATACTCAAGCTGCTTCATGTATTTATTAAATTTGGGCGGAGGTATGATTGATGGATAAAGTTGTGCCTCACAATAGAGCGCCTATTAACAAAACTCCTCCCTCCCTATCATCTATAGCCTTTATCTTCGG
Organism: Rhaphigaster nebulosa; assembly: GCA_948150685.1. Classification (NCBI taxonomy): domain Eukaryota; kingdom Metazoa; phylum Arthropoda; class Insecta; order Hemiptera; family Pentatomidae; genus Rhaphigaster; species Rhaphigaster nebulosa. The sequence goes on along the minus strand of OX411312.1, from coordinate 49,830,381 downwards.
ATGCTAATGGCTTCGGAGTGGAAAGGGAGGGAGGGTGGACAGGGTGGAAAAATGAACGCCAGCGAAAAAGAGGAACCGAGAAGAAACAGCCCTTTTATCTAAAGGTTAAATTCCCCTCCAAAGCTTTTATTTGGGTGTCATACTTTATCAAATTTTATCCTACAATATTCTCTTACACAAGAACTTCGAGATAGAAATCAAGACGCAACTATAATCCGCTTTTGTGGATGCTATCTAGAAGGCTTCCAATTTTCGTGTTTAGCAGTAGACGGAAAAACTTAACGGTGTATATTTAATCTCTTTCTCGGTGAGTTTTGGGGGAAAAGGAGTCCCTGAAAGTTTTGTCCGCTCTATATTCTTTTTACACAGACTGTCCCATCTCTCCCTTTTTATTCTTTTATATCAAGACAATATATTCTTGATACATTATTTTTTGTTTATCCCCATTTCCAAATTATTTGATTTCGTATAAAGTGAAAAAACTGTCTAAGGGCTTATCAAGTATTATCTTATTTTTTCTTAAAATTACAATGAAATTATAACCCTTCTTGTATTCAAACATATTTATTATTCCATTTTACACAACGTTTCAATAATAATGATTTCGTTTTTTGAAAAAGGCTTAAGTCCTAAAAAATTGAAATTTGGTTTCAATTTATTAAGGAACATAAACACCCCCTCTATCGATTTACCCTCACGATATATCGAGAAAAAATTTGGAAATGGTCTAAAATCTACTATAGATCACGTAAGCACCAAATAATAACGGGTCTCAGTCGTAACTCTGCCCTTAACCTGTGCCAAATGCCTTAAAAATAAATAGTAATTAAGGCTTATGAGATAAGTCGAAGAATCTGCTCAGCAAATCGGTGTTACTTCATTACATGAGAAGCAGGTTTATCTCTTATCATACCAAACTACGGCTATACAAGACCTTCATCCGTCCTGTACTCACTTATGGAGCAGAAACTTATCACACAACGAAAGCTGATGAGAATAGCCTCCGTATATTTGAAAGGAGGATATTAAGGAGGATTTACGGCCCTATCCGTGAGGGGAGCGCTTGGCGAAAACGCACCAACAAGGAGCTCCAAGAGCAGTACCGAAGTATTGACGTGGTAAAGTTTGTCAAGTTTAGGAGACTTCATTGGGCCGGTCATGTAGCAAGGATGAACGACACTGAGGTTCCCATGAAACTCATGACAGAGGTCCTACATCGGGCACGCAGAGTGGGAAGGCCAAAAAAAAGATGGCTAGATGGAGTGGAAGCGGATGCTGGACTGCTTCTCAAAATACGAAACTGGACAGCTGCAGCACAAGACAGGGCCTACTGGCGGAGGTTGCTGGATGAGGCCAAGATTCAGCACTGGATTGTTGTGCCAGAGAAGAAGAAGAAGAAGAAGAAAGGTTTTGCCATCTTAATAAACTCTTACTGTATACAATAAAAATAAAATTAATTGCAATTTGATGAAAAATCGTTTCATGTGTTTCCTTTAAAGTTCGCTAAATGGCGCTTAGCCCTTTTTCAAAAAACGAGGTCGATAATAACTAGTACAATTTTTCAATTAGAAACAATGAAGATAATAGGATTGTAAAAAACCTTTAATCAACATTAATTTTGAGGAGAAAATTCCATTGAATTTTGATTATATCAATTAAATGTATAATGAAGACTGAAAAAATAGGTAATTATATAAAAATATAATTAATTAAGAAATGTCTTTAATTTACGTTGTATGTGGAGTTTTCATGATTATGTAATATAATGGATTGAACATATGTTTTAATATTGTTTGACAATTATTGATGTATTATCATACAGTAACTTAGCTTTAATTGTTATTATATTTGATATTTTCGATGTTTGCAGATTATGTGAGCCTGAGGATGAGCCAATTTAGACTCGAAATGTTGTGAAAAATAGAGAATAAATATATTTGAATATAACAAGGAATAATAATTTCCTTATAATTTTAAGAAAAAATAAGATAATTCTTTCTAAAATTTGGATTGAAAAAATTGTAATTTTTAATAACTGTGTCTTTTATGTTATTTTTTTTTTTACGGATGCCCATGTGGATATATTATATTGATAATATAATAAAAACTAAGTATTGATTCAAAAATACTTAACGTGTTCTACTTTGTAAAAATACTTGTTCGGCCTTTTTCGGTGGCTGGAACTTCGACACTACAAAAACTATTTTAAGTTTTAATTTTGCTAGTATCCCCAATTTAAGAAATATGAGCTCTTCAAAATAACAAACGGTAAATATGATAAAATGATGTATGGGTGGAGTATATGTATGTATGATAGTATACGAGTATGTAAGGAGCCAAATTTTTGTTTGTTTTCAAATTTGTTACTTTGAAGAACGTACATTTCTTCAACTATAACAGATACGAAAAAAAATAGAGGAACTTTGTTGTAGGAAATTTAATGCTTTTCAATTTCTTATATATAATGTTTTAAGCTAGAACCAACCGTTTTCGAGTTATAAAAGAAAAACATGACCTTTTTTTTGCCCTCCTCTCTTTGCCTCTGCTCCTAGATCCAACCACTTTTATTATATTTACCTCTTAACTAGTCCAAAAAAAGACCTGAAGTAAATTAAGGGCGTACCGCGTTTCCTGTCTACAACCTCCTCGATGACTGACCTCATGAATTGATTTTTTAATTTGATAAAATGAAATTCGATCCTTATAAATGATGGAAACTAATCGTCTGGTGCTTTTAATGAAGGCGCAGACCCGCAATATATCAGAATCCCTCCGTATGGTATATTCAAAGCCCCTTAACATTTTTTAATAAATCTGAAGCTTGGAATAAGAAGGAAAATTTGTTAAAAATTTGAATTTTTCTCGGGAGGATTTCAATATTTTTAGAAACTTTAAACATTATGACAATATTTTATTTTCACACCTCCACTTTTGTTTCTAAATTGGACACTTAATTATGACGTCTAAGTCGAGTTTAACAATATAATTTTTGCTATGTGTTTACTACTAATTTATTGAGGATTTAGCGATATACTTTAATAATATTAAATCTTCTATTATGTTTGCAGTATTCCCACCGTTTTTAGAAATATTATACCTTTTGCGAAACCTCATATGTATTTTGTAGTCAGAAATCGAGACGTACTATTGAGTTCAAACAGAACTAATCGACCAAACGCAAACAAACATCTCTGTTAACAACTCGGTGAACCGATCCACGGCAAATATTATCTCCACGCAGTCATTAACCAACCAATAACATATTTTTTTTAAAACATATGTTTATGTACATTATAAATATCGTCGCTTCCACATTTATGCAATGAATTGGAATTTAAATGCTTTTCAGAAAACCAAAAAAGAATTCGTGAAAGCCCTATATTCGTGTTTACAAGATTTTATTTTAGAAATAATGCTCTTGGTAAATAACTAAAACTAAGGCCTTTTGAAAATAGGATTTTTTACATTCATTATTTAAATGTGGTGGTGAACTTATTATTGATGACAGGATTTTATTTTTTAAATGCAGTTTTTGTTATTATTGATATTTTTTTTTTGTTTTATTACCTCATTTTCTTTCTATACCTGCCAGAGTGAATGACTATTGACAATCAATTATAATAATAGAATTTTAAGCGTTGGAAAGAACTATACCGAGTTTCTGTTCCATAACATTTGTCAAGTCAGATATTACGTAAGTAAGTCTCTTATCCAACTTCTTTTCACCCTCCTTCTCATATTGTAAGGCATGTTGGTTGTGGCCATTCATTCTACTAGCTTATACAATTCATATTGAAATCGATTACAGTTTATCGATTGATATTTGTAAATTGGCCTTAGTAACTTAGATACCACCTAATGCTTATATATCTGAATGTTCATGATATGTTGAAAGTCTTTGTACATGAGAAATTCGAGAGCTAAGTCGAAAGTATGCGAAAATAAAAATTTTCTGCCATATTTCTTCTTAGCATTCTTGCCTATACGAGTTCTGTTCTTTGATTTAAAAATTAATATTTTTTATATATTTGTGGGCTCCAGTTGTATCTCTGGGACTATAGGGGTGTTCATTAATATCCAGTTTACATCGCAAAGAAGAGCTTTAAGGATTACATATGCATATCATATTAGAAGAGATAAACTATACAATTACTATCACCTATCTTGCGTAGGTTGTGCTATAAATCAAGCTTGGTATATAACAATGCCACCAAGAAATAGAGAATGTAATATTATACCACAACATGTACCAATGTTAAGATTACGTAGGACTGGTAATATGATAGCACCATTTACAACACAGCTCTGACATAAGGGTGGCAATATGTGCTCATTCGGTGTCTTCTCACGGATATACTTTAATAAGAAAATCCCATAGCAGGTAAGAAACATATATTCAAAAGTGTCACTTTTTCCGATTCTGTTACTTTTATAAATAACAGGAGGATGAAACTGGGAAAGAATAGTCAACATTTAATAGATATTTAAAAAAAAAAATAAATACAGATGAAATCAGTCTAATTTATTAAAACGTTTACTGACTAGAAATATACTGTAATAACAATAATAATCATATAATATTAAAAACATATTATAATTGAGGCTTAATTTAATTCAATTAAGAAATTTAAAGATGACTCATAAAAACAAATTTATTATATATATATATATATATATATATATATATATATATATAATTATTATTAATATTTATTTTTTTATTTACATAGTTTGGAAGTAATTAATCTGCCATCTGTAAATTATTTTTGCAATAAGCAAATCTGTGATCATCCTATTTATTGCGGTAAAGTTAGAGCCTCGAAAGTCGTCGGAGTTTTTTATAGTCTCGCAGGTAAACAATTTTTTTGTATATATATAAAAATATTTATATATATATATATATATATATATATATATATATATATATATATATAATTATTATTAATATTTATTTTTTTATTTACATAGTTTGGAAGTAATTAATCTGCCATCTGTAAATTATTTTTGCAATAAGCAAGTCTGTGATCATCTTATTTATTGCGGTAAAGTTGTAGCCTCGAAAGTCGTCGGAGGTTTTTACAGTCTCGAAGGTAAACAATTTTTTTGTATATATATAAAAATATTTATATATATATATATATATATATATATAAAACACATATATGACAGACACACAAATATATATATATATATATATATATATATATATATATATATATATATATATATATATATGTATTTTTATATTTAACTTATATTTACCTTCTAAGGAAGAAAAAGATTTGTACTATTATCCAGGATACTTGGCAGACACTCCAAATTATCCTCAACTAACAAAGAGTTAAAATCTATAAAGTACTAATTAAACGTTTATGAACATAGGGGATAGAGCTATGGAACTCTGCCAAAACATCAAACATCCAATGAACTCAGTCGTTCCAGTCAAAAGCATTGAGGAAAATAGTGGACGCGCCATTCCATGTGACAAATGACCTTCTACACAAGGACTTGGACATCTTATCAGTTTCTGATACTGCTTCAGAATACCACAAAAATTTCCATAACAGACTGACATGCAACATCAAACCCTTCCATCCACCACGAACTCATACAACTCAGGCCGACGACCTTCGAGGCTGTAAAAAACTTCGACAACTTTCGAGGCTTTAAGTTTACAGTTATAAACGGATGATCGCAGATTTGCTTATTGCAAAAATAATTTACAGATGGCAAATTAATATTTCCCAAACTATGTAAATAAAAAAATAAATATTAGTAATAATAATAGCCTTTATTTCTTTATTCAATCCTGTCGAAGATTTAGACAACCAGTGAATTTACTGACTAAACATTACTATTGCGGCGGAATAGCATGGACAAAGAGTAATATTCAGCGGCACCTCTTCCTGTCTTGATTTACGGTTTACAGTTAGGCAAGGAGATCCCTCATCCAGCTCCTTTAAAGCCGGGTGTTATCGGGCAAATGGATTGCGGTTATGCCCTGAATGAGTGAGTTATTAAGTCCGTGCAACTTATCGTTAAATAGTTTGTTGTTGATCAGCGTGTGTTCATTAAATATTGGTATATGAAAGCCTGTATGTGATGTAATAATACTACCATGGCTTGGAAAATTACCATAATCCTTGGATTATATGGAAAATACTTGGAAATAATACTATAGTCATGGGCCTGGAAAATTTGAATTTTACTCATATGAATATTTTAGACTGCCCCGTATATCGAAGAGTAGGTCCAAATGGTTTTAAGTAAATAAATAAATGTAAGTAAGTAAATGTTTAATTTCTGTCTCACATTCCTGTATCATTTGTACACTAGTTCCATACGTTAAGACAAATCGGACGAGCTATATTTCGAAATATTGATATTACAAGGAAAATGCATTTGCCCATGCGTAAGCGAATGCAGTGAAATATGGGCTATAGGCACTAATCCACACAATTTCTGAAAATGTTATCAAAATCGGATTAACAGTGTTATGCCCGTCAAAAGGATTTGATTACAGACAAAAGAAAAAAAATTGCTTTTACTGATTAAAAGTTAGTTCAAATTTTTAAATATACCGGCATTATTATATTTGAAAGCGTTCTATAACGATGTTTTGTTAGAATATTATAAATACAAATAACTCATCAATTGAACACTATGTTGTTATATGGGTGAATCTAAAAAATAACGTTCATTCTTCAACTAGCTTACCTTAAAAAATAAATGAGTTAAAATTTTATAAAATACTTTTGGATATCTAAAATTTAAAATTTTGATCGATACATGATACTGAGAATGATGGCGTGGTATTGAAATTGGTCTGCTTTATCACAATCAATGAGTTAAATATGGTGCAATCCAAAGGCAAATTTAAGATATAATTGAATTTTTTTTCTTAAAATAGATAAAATTTCTGAAATAAAAGTAAACAAATTAAACTAAATGTAATGCAACTAACTCCTAAAACTATTTACAATATATATGCAAATATATGAATTATCTCTGACGAAAATACATGAACTAATTCAAAATGTAACTCCCAGTAGTTCTCAATAATTCTCAGTCCCATGGCTTAGGTAGATTTTCGATTCATAAATGGAACTCAGATGGATAAAGTCAACAAAGGTGAAAAAATAAATACATTTTAGAAAAAGCAAAAGCCGCTCTGAATAAGTGGCAATTGGAAGAAATATTTCAGAACAACTTTGGTCGCATCCGCACTGGCTTGCAACTTAACTAAAAACTATTTCCTGCACAAATAATCCATCCACATATCGGACTTATGTTTCATCCATGGGACTGAGGTTTTTAATGCGCAAAACCCTTGATACTACTATTAATTCCAAGATGCAATTAATATTACGAGAATCTATAAATATAATACTTTTGCATTAAATTATTATAGTCTTGTTACAGCACTTCACATAAACACTCAAGAAGGTCATGCCCGGTTTTGCCTAGAACATTGGGGTAACCAACACTTAGCTGGCCAGGCATTGTGATGATTAAGTGCCAACATGGTGGTTATTTTTAAGTTTGGTGCACTAAGTTTTATGCGTGGATTGTTTTGTTTTTAGTAGAACTTTTTGTTTATTTGTACCAATTGCAGCCATTAGAAGTCTTTTTATTTATTTATTACACCCAGGCAAGTTTATTTTTATTTTCAAACCAAGTTTTGTTTTTCTTTTAATATGTAGACTTTTATTTTTTATATATTTTTTATTATTATTAAAAAAGCTCCTTACATCCTTTAAAGTCTAAACGAATGTCTAATTGAATAATACTCAGAAAAAGAGACCGGATACATCCATGGTACTGAGAAATAGAACACTGCAAGTTAAATGTTGAATTAAATAATACATTAAAAACCATTTTATTTAAACTTAAATTGAAGACAGGCTAAATAAGCTTATAAGGGATAAAATAACAATTTAAATCTTAAAATGGTCATTTAAAAATTAACGTTTTATTGTGAATCACCTATATAACAACATTAAAGACAATAAATTAATGATCAGGTTTTAAAATTAAAGGAAGGGGAACCTGATGGCAAACTTAATTATCCGCCTGATGACAATGATTGATTCTGAAACAAACAGTAACGTTTTCACAGCTCTTGACACCGCTCATCGTAAACAGCAATCAGTCCAAATCGGTCCCAGTCTCCTCCTAAATGGCGGGGCGGTTCCCGGAGGAATTTCGGCTGGGAGATTGGAGTCCATTGAACATCCAGGCCTCCGTATAATACTCCTCCGATTTAGTCTTCTTTTCTCTACTAGCCTCGGCCTGACAATGAAGGCGGATAAATTGGACGATTAAGAAGAAATTGTTGTAAATGATAGACCATTTAGTTTATTTCTTATTTATTTTATGCTTGTATAAATACTATTAATTTTAATTCTAATTAAACTGTTATAATTTTATATAAATAAACATTATTTGTTACATTAATACTATTTAGAATAGAATAGAAAAATGAACTTCATTCTGGGACTAGGTACCTTAAGAATAATACTTATTTGCAAGTAAAAAAAGAACAGAAAAAAAATGTCTGGCCGAAGACTACATTAATAACTGCCAATTAATATTCACAATAATCTCAACTAAACATGTAAGTAACGAGAAAAAAAAAAGGATATCCTTCTGGTAAAAAAATACAATAAATATAATTTTACTGACAAAAAAAATGAAGAAAGAAAAAATAACTGTAGAAAATAAAAATCTAAAAATAATTTGAGAAGAGCAATCCTGAGTTAGAATAAAATTAAAAATAAATTCTCACTTCTAAATAGAATTTCATTCAACTAAGAACGTATGAACGTAGGATTATCGAGTTATCAATTTTTGATCTATGGAGTTTTGAAACTCCTGACGAAATCATAGTTACTGTTTTTTTTCCTCTCCTTCTCATCCACAATCTGTGGTGAGAAGAAAGGAAATATATTTACTAGTTAAGACAATTTATATTTCATTGTGCAAGTGGACTTTTCTTTTTAAACAATGGCTGATGAAAGTAAGTATACTTTCGACTGATTTAAGTTCGTAACTTATTCGAGTATTGTTTTCTATAAATCTTAGCTGTAACAAAAATTTTATTAATATTTCTTATTTAAGATCGATGCGTCAAAAGTTCTTTATTTGACAAAAAATGAACATTGACTACATATTCAGTTACTTTATATTTTCATTTATTTTACTTCAGGAACTAATGGTTGTTCAGGTTTGACCATTTTTTATGCAATAAAAAAATATCTGATATGGACAACACATGACTTCCTTGTACGCCTATTAAAAGTATAAATCGGTGGCTCAAAAAGTAATCCTGAATTTGGTTACTAGTTTCCGAAGATCGCAGTATCTCAAAAACAACACTCGGCGTCGCGACATCCATCTATTGACACACTCACACACGAATAGGGAGGAAAAACCAGTATTTTACACTAAATTTTAACACTTAAAACAAGTAATAAAAATGTTTAATTGGATTGGAAACCAAATTGCGTTTGTAATCTTTATTACCGAAACATATGATTTATGTATTTAATTTAAATATAATTTTTGATGTAAGCTTCAAGTAAAGTGCCGTTTTCGGCTCACAAATTTTAACCAAAATATGGTAAATACATTCACATCAATATAAAAGTCCTATTTACCAAATTTGAGATGTTTTACATTACATTTTAATATAATTTTTGCTGAAAGCCTAATATGACCTTCAAGTAAAGTACCGCTTCCGGTTTTCCAATTTAGACCAAAATCTAGTATTTTATTTAAATCAATATATAAGTTATAAATACCAAATTTGAGAAGTTTTGCAAAGTATTTTAATATAATTTTTTATGGAAATCAATTATGACCTACAAGTAAAGTACCACTTCCGCTTATTAAGCAGTGACCAAAAAGGGAGGTTCACAACTAGATTTTACAACAATCCTAAATACAAAATTTCAACTTTCTACGGCTAACCGTTTTTGAGTTATGCGAAATCCGTACGCACGAACGTACGTACGTACAGACGCCACGACGAAACTAGTCAAAATGGATTCAGGGATGGTCAAAATGGATATTTCCGTTGAAATCTGAAAACCGAAAATTTTCGCGATTACAATACTTGCTTTACTTCGTACAAGGAAGTAAAAAAGAAAGATATATTATTTTATTTATTTATTGTTTATTTTTTTATTATTTTAAACGGCTCTATAGATATTCTGAACAAATTAAACATTACATTAACAGTTTAAACATTACATAGAAATAATGAATAATAATGAATTATTTTTGCGATGGTGATCATAAAAAAGTTATCGAGATCTCTCATTACGATGTAAGAAGTGTTTTCATTGCATATTATTTATTAATAAATTAAAACTATCTACTTAAGTATGTGTTCTGATTTTTGTCCGAAATATCATTGATCGGCCACACTCTACGGCTGTCCAGTTTTCTGAAATTGACAAAATAGTGCATGAGTTTTCGTACTTATTGCACTCTCATTGGATTTGGTATTATGATGCACTTTTTAATTAAGTTTTAGCACCATTTTAATAAATCATCTATTTTCACACCAGACTGTAAATGAACTGGCGAAGAAAAATAAAATAAATCATAGGTTAAACAAAAAATAAAAATAATAACGGGGAACGAAACAATTTTCTTCCTGGTATTCCAAAAATATTATCTGAGGGCTTAGAAGTTCGTAGAAACGGGAACTGAAAAATTGAATTAGAAATAAAATAAAGAAACAGATGAGAGAAATAAAATTGAATCACGGAATTCCATGAACAAAAATGTCACAATAGAGCGAAGGATCCTTTTATATGAATTAAACTCTTAATGAGAGAAAAAAGAAAGTATAAATAAAACGGAGATAACTTTTAAAAAAAGTATTAAAAGTACTAGAAGCTCGTTTGATTTCCACAGGGATCTAGTCAACCGGAAAATATACCGTTAAAAGTGTCTTTGATGATTTTGATACTTATGAAATCATAAAAAATATTATATAAAATTTTATATGACTAGTCTCACAAAAATGGGATCTAGATGATAATTTAGCATTATAAGATGTATTTTCACTATTTAATGATAGCCTTGAATTATTGACGCTAGATTGCTTTCTTACACAATATATTAAATATTTTATTAGGCAATTATTAGCTTTTATCGCATAACATCAATTCTGTTTTATGAGTATTTTTATATTCATTAGACTGTTATCATTATAGGAAAATGTAATATATCTTTCTGATAAAATTTAGGAGATGCTTATATTCTCATAAATTATTAAGTCGACCTTTATATTTTTATTTGCACAGTTGGGTACCTAGGTCAATAAATAAACTAAAATATTGTTTAAATATAGTTATGGACAAATTACAGTTTTTATATTAGATTTTCTTAAAGCTTTATTTCGTAATTCAAACCAACAATAAAATTGCTGGCTAGAAAATGGGTATTGGTGCATGATAGAGATTGATAACAAGAGCCCGGGTTCGTGCATTAAAAATATTGTAAAACGTGCAAAAATGTGCAACGAAAAATAAAATCCTGCCATTTACGTCGTTTAATGCTTTAACAAATCTACATATTTTGTTTTCTTTCATAAATTAGGTTAGAACATTGCTATAAAAAATGTGAAAACCTCACCAGCTCTGATTAGCGTGTTTTTTGCTACTTTTCGCACGATCATAAGTGATTCACGCACTATGGCCAACGTATTTTCTGCCTAAGTATTTTTTATTGCCAACTGATAAATTTTTTAATAACGTATGTCATAGTCAAGTGAGACAATCCCGAATTTCTGCCGATATATCGATAACTTAATCTTTTGCAAAAAAGTTGGATCATTCATCTTTGCCGGTAGTACTTAACTCTTTGGATTTACGATCCATTTTGGTGGATTGTCTTTCAATTCTGATCATTTTTCCCATTTTTCCATAAAATATTTGAATAAGATATAATTAATTAGATGAAAACCATGAGCAGATAACTAACTAACTAGTTAATATCACAACTGTTACAGCATGAATAATTTTTTTGCTCGACCAATTTATGATATTTGTTTTTAATTAGGCTGTACGTATTTTTATTTCCCTTTACACGTAAAAATTTATGCGGGATGTTATTTGTTATCATATCCACTAATTAATTTATTTTAAATAAATTATTGAAAATATTTAAGTCCCCAAAAACTGTTTGTATGCATAATTATTTTGCCTACTATAGACAGAGTGTAGCACTGTAGAACATAAAATAAAGAAAATGGATTGGTAAGGATTAACTGGCTTTCCACAAATCTAAAAATAGCAAAACAAACTTCAATTTTCTGTTTCCATTCCAGAATTTTCAAGAAAATAGAATTATATTTAATGTGTTATAAAAAGTAACGTGTTACATCGTGAATCAGTCCAATGTAATTTTGGTTCAATTTTTATATTTTCAAGCAATTTACAAATATTTTTTTTTAATTACGGCTAAATGTGCAATTTAACGCAGTTAAAACATAAAATGTGCAATTTACCCAAAATTGTTTAAAGTGTACAATTTCATGCAAAATAAAACTTGCATACGTTATCATCATGTATACGGATGACTTAATTCGTGTAAATAACCTATCCCCGATCGATTTCGAGTAACCGGAAAAAAAGTGCAATTACACACGATATAGTGATAACTCTGCGATACCTCTTCCTGTCTTGATTTACAGTTTACAGTTAGGCAAGGAGATCTCTTATCCAGCTCCTTTTCAGCCTTCTACGGGTCATGTTTACGAATGTCTTTTCGGCTGTCCCATGTATGAGCCATTCTTAGAAAATAGAAAAATTGGCTAGTAATTTTCATATTACTTCAGACAGTGCTATAATTTTGTTTTTTTAATTTCTTATTGATTTAAATATCCCATCGTAATTGTTCCTGGAACGGAAGAAAATTCAAAATATTCCAATTTTCAGAAGTAAGGGAGTGAGGGATATTCACTCCCTCACTCCCTTAGTTGAGTGAGGGAGTGAATTTCGTTTCAAAATGGCAGCCGATCAGAAGGTTTTGTCCCATAGCTCATCCATTTTATAAATGATGATTAGAGATAAACGAATACTATATAATAATTGTATAAAAATACTAGTAATAGATTATGAATAAGCAATGATTAGGTCTTTTTTATTGGCATCAATTATGAATTTGGACCTGTAAACAGTTTTTTGACAATCAGTAAATGGTTTGACAATTATAGGACATAATGATTTGGTGAAGGATCGTAACCAGCAGCATCTTTCTCTGGCTTAATCCAGCTACTTTGGTTATTTAAAGAAAGATATCTCTCATCCAGCGCATTTCCAGTCTTCTCCTCGTATTCATGGACGAGCCAGATTTAGAATAAAAATTAAACGGATAATGAGCAAAGAAATTATTCCTTGATTATCCCTGTTGAATTAATTGTTATTCTATTAATGGCCGACTCCAAAAAATATTTGATGGATCTACATCACATACCTTTTTGAAACTAATGTAATCAAATTTATTAAAGTTAAAAAAAAAAAAATAGAGAATTAATAGCTTAGGAATTACAGGATCCGGTCAAATCATAAATATGTTTTTAATCGAAACTATAAAATTTGCACTTTTCGTATCTGTTAACCATCAATATATTGTAAACGAAAAGTTTAAGGTTTTTTTAAGTTTACAAATTTAGTGATATTTCGCTGCATTTTATTAAGAAAATAAAATAAATAGGCCCTAATGCTCCAAATGCCATTCTGGTAATCAATGAAGTGGGGGAAGAAGGGATTCGTTTGGCAAAATTTAGAGGGAGGCATGAGCCTCGAAAGTAAGTTCTCCATTATCGAATTGGAGAGGTTCATGAATTATATGCTCACTCATTGTTCAGATGATCAGAATTATGGCCTAGCAGAGATCGACGCGGTTCCTGTCAGAAAACTATTTTTTAATGTATTTAATTAGAAGTATATGCATATAGCATGTCTGACAAAGACGGAATGTTCGTCTAGCGAAATGGCGATTACACACAATTCGGTCGTGGAAAACTAAGTAAAATGTCTAATTTCGATCTGTGATTAAACTGAAACTTATGTATTTGTATTTTCTAACACGAGCCGTGTCGCATCGAATAATGTAAAACCTGCTTAAGTATATACTATATATATATTTAAATTATAAAAACTCACAGATTTTACTGACTAGTGTTTTTAGAGAAAATGGCTACAAAAATCATTGAAACAGGACAGCTGTAAATTGACCTCATGTACCTGGTGTGGTTGTGGTCGCCGACAGCCAACAGAGACCCTGGTAATTAAGTGGTACAGAACCGGGCCGAACCCTGGTTCGTTTGGTCAGTTCAATAGCCCAACAATTAGAGTCCGCTCCGCGTGGTCGTATTTCGCCGCCTAATGCCCTTGCCTATTTTATTGCTCCTCCAGCTAAAGCTTCTTTAATCTCTTTCCATTGAATATAGGGCTTACAAATTCCGATTGTACAATGCCCAAGTGAGCCTCTCCTCTTATATTGAACAGTTTATGCTGCCTCTGGGGAGTACGTTATATATCTTATGGGGTAGTTGAATTGCATTCTTTGGGATTCTTAATGAAATTTTATTAGTATATAAATTAAATAAAATTAGGCTTTTGGATTGATAGAAAAAAACTATAATATAAGATTTATGATAAATAATAGTTAATAATAAATTTTCATAAAAGAATATGCTAATTAGCAACAACAGCTTACATATAATTTTTTTTTTAAAACACTGTGACTATATTGATTGGAAATGTACCATTTGGATAAATTTGGATTCATTAATTAATACCATTGTTAAAATGTAACAAGTTTTTGTTCTTATATAATTTAAAATTTAGTTTTGTTAATGACCATGGCATATTGCATTCCAGAATGGTCCTAATAATGCGGAAGAACCCCGAAATGTTAATTAATTGTTAATCTGAACCTCAATAAATATTAAAACTGGGAAGACTTCCCTTTCACTATCCTTTTACAAGATTATAATATAAATAAATATATCAAAAGTTTCATTCATTAGAAAAGCGTACGTTACGTCCTTGCGTTTTCAAACGTCCATACTATATTACTACGATATTAGTATTACCCCCATACTATATATTTATTTATAACAATTTACGTGATCCTTTGAGATTATCAATAATGTTTCTAAGAACTTGCATTCACTTTTATGTATGTAAATTACATCGAAATCTCAACCTGGAATATCTCATACATCTGGAAGAGTATTATTTAAAAACATATGAGAGGAAGGTTACACTTTGTAAACTAATTCATATTGTTATATGTATGTGGTGAAAAAACATTGTAATTTTATTTATTCTTTTCAGGTAATATTACCATGAGTATGTTGTGATATTATACCTTATTTATTCATGTAATTCTTTTGACATTAAATGTATTCTTTTCAGACTAAATATTATCTTGTGTGTTTACAAATTTACAAATAAAATTACAATGTTTGTTCACAACATACATATAACAATATGAATTAGTTTACAAAGTGTAACCTTCCTCTCATATGTTTTTAAATAATACTCTTCCAGCTGTATGAGATATCGATGTATGAGTTATTCCAGATTGAGATATCGATGTTTTTACATGTAATAACGACCTGTAGAGATCGGATCTCAACTGCTATGTTTAGCACACAGTCAGGGATAAAGCCGTGGTACATTGTATAGAACAGTTGGTATTATTATCCCTATCTGGATATTTGAGTACCTTATGTGCGTTACAAAAAAGTGCCAAGTTACGTCTCAAAACGGACTTCATAGGGGTTGACAGTAGATATTTAATATGAATACGAAAGAATTTCATCCGACATTGTCCGCCAAGTAGATTCTTAAATTAATATCGTTTCATTCTTCCTATTGAAAATTCTCAGAAGAGGCTCAAGAAGCTTATAATAAACTATTTCGCCGCTGCAGAGAGTTCAGAGGCAGGAAATTTTTCGGAAATCAACTAATGAGGATATCCTGACTAATATCCTTGTTAGCTGTGAACCCAGGATTTCTAAACTTCGAGCATTTGGTTTTCCATTCAAAATTCAAAAGCCCATTACGTTTTATATAGCCAATGTTTGTTCACAACATACATATAACAATATGAATTAGTTTACAAAGTGTAACCTTCCTCTCATATGTTTTTAAATAATACTCTTCCAACTGTATGAGATATCGATGTATGAGATATTCCAGATTGAGATATCGATGTTTTTACATGTAATAACGACCTTTAGAGATCGGATCTCAACTGCTATGTTTAGCACACAGTCAGGGATAAAGCCGTGGTACATTGTATAGAACAGTTGGTATTATTATTCCTATCGTCGTTCAGTGGATAAGGGCTTGTAAAGGGGACTTTGCCTTGCAGAAGGTTATGCAGTTTTGTATTTTAGGTATGTTGTATATACCTAGACCCTTATAAAAAATCAATGTTTTCTTATTTGGCGCCTCTGTGTGGGCGTAAGTAACACCGCTTTTGTGTAACCTTTTTCTATTTTTGTTAATGATTCATTACTAGTGCGCCCCACAAAAAAAACACTTCGACGATTTTTTGTATATCACAAAATTCTTTGCAATTTACATTTGTAACATAAAGATCTGAATATACCCTTTGTTGCAGATTTAGCCCGAAATAGATATACCTCTTTTAATTACAAACTCCTTGCCCACACTAATCCCCTAGTACGTAGTCTGTCTTCCCTAACTATTCCCGATAATCCTCCGAGGCGTCTTAAAAGAAGATGGCCGCGGGACCTCCTAACATTGATGTCATCGAAGTGCTACCAATGGGTAGCTCCTTCTCATTCATTATCAAGTGTCATGTACATTTTATCATATTTACTTGTTGTATAATCTTATACAGTTGTAAATTTCTGTAAACAAAAAAACAAAAACATTTGTAACATTTTTTCCTAAACCTCCGATTTACTGAAGTACATATCTTCAAACGCAAACATTTTACATAAATTAGGAAAAGTTCACGAAAAACATAATGTCCGTCATCTTAAAGGTTTATTGGTTTAGCCCTCTGACCAAATTACATTTTACCTTTTAAGAGGTTAGGAAGTTTTTGATTTTATGTATGTTGTACCCTTATTAAATACCCATTTTTTCTAATTTGAAGTCCTTGTGCGCGCGATAGTACGGCCGTTTTTGTATTTTTTTTTTCAGTTTTTTTTTCATTAACCCATTACTAGTGCGTCCGACAAAAAAATATTCTAGCAGATTTTCCAGAGGAAAAAATTTCTTACAATTCATTATATTAACATATTTTTTTATGCCTCCCAGTTACCGAAGTACAGGGCTTCAAAAAAACAAATATGAATGTATATGTATATGAAGCATAGCCCACGCCATTAATCTTCTGGAAAAAATAAAATTAGAAGAATCCCAGAATGCCATATTATTATACACTCTATAGAATTCCATGATATTATGATTATCATTTTATTTTAAAATGATAAAATTAATCCTAGAATGCCAATATTTGTAATTACGAACACCTTTTTTAATTACGCCCGCCCCTTCCCACCATGTTGCGCGACATTGTATCTTGTTGCCTATTTCAATCGGGGAACCTGCAACATTAGACTTTTGTATTGCGAAAATTTCGGACAAGGATAACATATCCAGGAATTCTTCGACTTGTTCCGAAACTCGTGCTCAGGGATATTGTGCACCAGGTTTAGGGGAGAGTGAGGGAATCATGTACGGTGGGAAATGCCGGACGCCCTTGTTCAGGTATTTTAGGAAAGGATGGGAGATATTTTCTAAAACGCATTATATAATAATAGAATTTACGTAGTGAATAGTGAGGTGAAATAAGGCCACGCTTACTGTACAAATGAGTTTTGTCTTTCAATTTTATCTAATTTTCTAATAAACAATATTATGTATAAAATATTATAGGTATTATCATATAGAAATGTGAAATAATATTTCTAAATTGATGTATGATTAAACAACGTTCTAAAGTATCCACTTGCCATGCGATTCTAACCTAGAAAAATAATATAGTTTTCCCTTTGTTATCTGTATCGGATAATGGCGGACAATTTGAGGGGGACAGTCTCGGACGTTCATAATTACCCCAAACTACCAAATTCGTATCAACTTAATAAATATTTTATAACTTTTTTATTATGTTGGTATTCCTACAAAATTTTTTTTAAATATATAAAAGCATAATGTTGATCCGTTCACCAACAACCCGTCAATGTGTTTAAGTGGATATGTAAGTACATTCCGTTCCTTAGGACGGATAGTTAAAAGACGTAAGAGTTATTTCCGTATTGATAGTGTTTATTTTTAATTACATTATTTTTACTTCCTTGTACGCAGTAAAGGAAGTATTGTAATCGCGAAAATTTTCGGTTTTCAGTTTTCAACGGAAATATCCATTTTGACCATCCCTGAATCCATTCTGACTAATTTCGTACGTATCTCGCATAACTCAAAAACGGTTAACCGTAGAAAGTTAAAATTTCGTATTTAGGATTATTATATAAACTAGTTGTGAACCTCCCTTTTTGGTTACTGTATGAGTATCGGAAGTGGTACTTTACTTGAAGTTCATTACTGATTTTCATAAACAATTATATTAAAATATTATACAAAACTTTTCAAATTTGGTATTTAAGATTCATATATTAATATAAATAACGTAAAAAGTTTTGGTAAACATTGGCAAACCGGAAGTTGTAGTTTACTTGTAGGTCATATTAGACTTTCTTCAAAAAGTGTATTAAAATATAATGTAAAACATCTCAAATTTGGTAAATTAGACTCTTATACCAATATAAGCAATTTAATAGATTTTGGCTGAAATTGAAGATTCGAAAGAGGTACTTTACTTGAAGGTCATAAGAAACTTACATCAAAAGGTATATTGAAATTTATTACAGAGATCATATGTTTCGGTGATAAAGGTTATAAACGCAATTTTTTGTCCACTCTAATTAAATAATTTTATTACTTGTTTTAAGTGTTAAAATTTATAGTAAAATACGGGTTTTCCATTCCATTTGTGAGATGAACAAGTCTGCAGCAGAAGAATAAGATATAAGTTGTGTGTGTTTTTCGTTTAAAATGTCGAAACTGTCGATTTCCAATGCTTTATCTAGTGATATTGACAGTTTAAATGTTGTCACGGAACACGAAGAAATCTCTTGGAAATTTCAGTTATCATGAGACCCTCAGAAACAAGAGGGCGTGTGTGTGTGTCAATAGATGGATGTCGCGACGCCGAGTATCTTTTTTGAGATACTCTGCAATCTTCGGAAACTAGTGACCAAATTCAGGATTACTTTTTCAGCCAGCGATTTATAGTTTAATAGGCGTACAAGGAAGTCATGTGTTGTCCACATCAGATATTTTATTATATCTTACCATACGTTGACTGCCTTTAGTGGTGGAAGAAATAACCTCACATATGCTATTGATCGGAAAAATTTAGGAGTAGTAATCTAAACGCCACAGAAGATTTATTCCACATTTTCCTTTATTGCTCTATATAAACCCCTCCCCTTCCCCTTAGGTCACAATACTTAAACTTTATTACTTGTTATAAAACGAATTTAGTTTTATCATGTACTTAACTGTAACATAAACTCTAAGTAGAAGTTAATCATAATCTATGCTTATTACCATTAATTAATGCTTTAAAACTCTAATAACTAACAGCTGCTTATAAGCTTGTAGCAGTATTATTCACTAAAATGCTTTGATACTGAGAGAGATAAAAGTTTTTATTGAAAAATAATACAAGCTGCCTCACTCAAAAGATATTAGGACTGTTAAAATCAATTCATACCATATGTACAAAGAAGCTTTGATGTTATATCTGATCATTTATGTGCAAAAACATATATTTTTTTTTTAATTTAATTTTCTTTTTTATCTCTACTGTTAATTACATTGAAGATAATTTAATTTATCTTATGAGAATAAACTATATAGCTGTATTTTGTGAGTAGTAATGGTTGACAGTCAATACCAGCCGCTACCGGCAGTACAAGGAAAATTCTCAAATAAATCTATTAGGTACAATAATGTATACTAGTAATAATATAGAATAATACAAGTAAAATAATGTATATATATATATATATATATATATATATATATATATATATATATATATATATACACTACACCTTATTTGTGTGGTGCCTTTTCAGCTTTTTCATTTCCTTTTTTTCCGTCGCGTAAAGGAACTTATTCGAGGGGAGAATCTTGCCTTTGTCCGTTAAATTTCTTATTAATCGGGTCAGTGAATTATTTTATTTAGAATGTATTTATTTTCGTCTTATCGTGTAAGCATGTATTGAAATATTTATTTTATCTTATAACCGATTGAATTATTTAATTATTATTAATTAATAAGAAGGTGTTAAGGAATTCAAGAATACAAAATATTATATATTTTTTTAAAATATATATTTTTTTAACCTTTTCCTGGATATGTCTCCATGGCAACATTTAATTTCCATTAAATAATATAACAATAGAAATTATTATCTGCAACAATCACTTAAGTTTATGCATTTTCGTCACTCCCCATTACCTTCAGTAAATTATCGAATTCTTTCATATTTTATATTTATCCGTTTTTCATTACTGCTAACAAGAAGAGACGGTTAATTATTTCAAATTATCAAAATTAAATGTACTTTAGTAGAAAAATAAATAAAATTCGTCATTTAAGCTCCATCAGACTATTTCAAAGAGACCAAGACCTCGGTGATATTAAATACCATTGGATTGTACACTGATATAACGTGTTTAATCGAAATCGTTAAGGTCGTTGTCGATAAAATTGTTAAAATGTTTAAATTAAATTATATAAAATGGCACTTTCCGTTGGTTGATTTTGGCGAAAAAGTTGTAACATCTCAGGCATATACCTGTCTTAAACATGTAATTTCACTTTCGTACAACTTTTCGTTTTTGAGCTAGACTTACTAACAAAAACACACAGATCATTTGTGATACTTGGTTATATGAACTCACGCAACTTTATAACGTGTATTTCCATCGAAAACAGATTTGAAATTTTTCACAATCGCAATACCGTTCCCTTACAATATATTTCGTATATATATATATACATCCCTATATATATATATATATATATATATATATATATATATATATATATATATATATATATATAAGTAAGTGAAGGTAATAACAAATAAATAATATGAAGGAAGAAGTAAATAAAGTGAGGCCGAATGCTTAATTAGTCCAACTTCAAACTCCCGTGGGGTGTCAAATATTTGTGAGGTCTCTGACGGTCAAAAGTAAATCCTTATGTGTTAGTTCCCTGCTTGCATAATTTAAATAAATTTCAAACTGTCCTTAAAGTACTTTAAATTATTTTAGAACCATCCCTATCTTATTATTTTACTTAACTAACTAAATTGCCTACCTTACAGTACTAATTGTTTGATTGGTGGATGCTTCCTGGAGTAGAAAAGTCCCTCAACAGATCATAGCCTAGAACAATTACAAAAAAAAATTAAAACATTTTTATTCACTACGATATAAAAAAGGTATGGAATAAAAACAAGAAGTTAATTTATTAATTAAAGAAAGAGAAAGAAAAAAATATTGCTTACAGAAGTTGAAAATTTAAATTTTAGGTAAGAGTGATAATACTTAATAAAAATCTAAAAACGAGATCCTAACAATAGAGAAACAAAGAATAAAAAACAAATAAATAATTTAACAAACAAATAAATATTACATGAACAAAGATACCGAAAGTACGCGCAGTTAATTAGAAAATAATAATAACGGCACCACCACGTTTAACTAACGAATGTGAAAAATTACATTTTTCGAATGCTTAGTTTTTATTAAGTTACAGGGAGCATATTTGGGAAATATGCAAATCTATACAAATCTAAGACTCAGAGAATTAAAATCTAAATCCAGAAATAAATAAAAAATATTCGCAATGGGGAAGTTGAAAGTAAAATAAAAAGTTATTTTTTGTTCCTCTGTATTCATATCTGGTATTATGGTTGTAGCGACGATGAACCAGGTAGGGACGCTAAACCAAACAAGTATGAATATATATATATATATATATATATATATATATATATATATATATATATATATGTATATGTTAAAACCACTGAAGTTTCGAACATTTAAAGCATCCGAATTGAAAGGTGTTTAATTATGCTGTGAAAGTTGTTCATGCTGAGATGAAGAAGAACTTAGAAGTTTAAAGGTAAAAGGGTTGCAAAATCCTGAATACCTGGTGGGAAATCTCCCTTTGACGATGTGCAGATGGATAGGGGCCCTGTGGTTCTTCAGATTAGGGATCGAGTCCTTGCAACTTGCTAACATCTGCATCTGTCGATTTATGGATGCATCGGTACCATAATGTTTAAATAAAGAATTTAAATTATTTTTCAAGAGATCAAAAAAAAAAAAAAACTTTGCGTTCTTCTCCATTGAAGAATGATTGTTTTTTTAATTTCTGGATATTTTTACTTCTCCGAGCTCTAGATTTTCTTTTATAAGATTTTATTAAGCAAATATGCTTCTGGCGAATTAATAAAAATAAGGAATTAAAAAAAATAAGACTTTTCACGTTTGTTATTTAAACGTGGTGGAAATAATATTCTTCCTTATGCACTTTATAAATCGGCACACTGACTATCTGTATGTATAGTCGGTATAATAAGCGGAGAAAAATCATAAATATAATATTAAATTTAAAAAAATAAGTACTCGACTAATTATTAGAAGCAAACGGGCACTTTTTCTATGTATCATTTTAATTTTCTAATTAATATTACTCCCCCCCTCTCTCCCTCTCCCGCCTCTCACTCTCTTACTCCCTTTCTCTCTCTCTCTCTCCATGTGTATATATATATATATATATATATATATATATATATATATATATATATATATATATATATATATATTATATATATAAGATAAAAGAACTAATAATTGCAAATAGTAAGTATAAATATTAATTAACATATTATTTGTATTAATATATCATTTGAGAATTATTGGTTATTAGAAGGGAAGCACTTTACAGGTATTTAAAGGAATTAATTAGTTTTTTTTTTTTTTTTTTTATTGTTCTTTAGTATTTTATTTTTGTAGTGAGAAAACCTTTATGTCCACATTTTCAATTTTTTTTCTTTTAATTAATGTGAATATAAGTTGATATTAATTGTAGATTAATACTGATCTATGTTATTTACAAACGTAAATAGTTTTTTCAAGTACATTGTAAGAGAGGACTAAGGAGTCCTAAATTATACAGATCTTAAATAAATAAATTCTAAATTCTGTCTCACTCTCTCTCTTTCCCGCTCTCACTCTTCGTTTTTTCTGTAATTCTTAGAATGGGTATTCCTGAAGATGGGGAAATTCCCCAAAACGTTGATAAAGATGTTAATATAAAAATGGAATAACCATTTTTAATAAAACTTGATATAAAAAAGGAAGAAATTGCCTTTATACTCGTACTCATAATTAAATTTATTTTAAAAGAAGATTCTTCCTTTATAAAAAATAAAGATCTAATTATTATTATTTCTCTCTCTCTCTCTCTTTTTTTTTAATAGCCCCTTATTTTCTCTTCTGATAACTTCATGCATGTTTCTGAAAAGTCTCTTTTATCCGTTGCTTTGAATTTTAACGGGTATTTTATATAAATAAATGCAGGCTAATCATTTCACCACAAGTTCATTTATTTTATGATTATAATAATGGACATTTTATGATTATAATAATGGGCATTTTATGATTATAATAATTTCTAATTAAAAATTAGGTTATGGTGCTCAATTACTTTTTTTTATCCTATAAGCGAACATTACCCTCTAAAATACTGTTTTCAGAATAACCACCACGGACATAACGATAGACTGATAAACGATATGGCTACGGCTGACGTGTCCATTAGGTGAAGACTAAATAGGAGATGGATGAGAGATCTACTTTTCTAAATTAAGGAGCTAATTCAAGACCAGAGAGAGAGAGAGCCTGCCATGTCATGTCTATCTTTTATCTTCATTACATTTGCTGATTGTCACTCTTCTGTGACAGGTGCGAATAAGAGTTGAAAGTTATATAAAAAAAAAAATTTTCTTATAACATTTGATTTTATTCAGTTTTTAAAACTTTTTATTTCTTTTTATTCATAACATTTGTTACTGCGGTTGGTATAAGTTGACTGAAGGAGTATTTTTTTTAATATTCGGATTCGAAAAAAAATTGTTAGATCTCTCAGTTAGAAAATCTTGAACTCTTGGCGATTTTATTTCCTCGTCCAATCTTTATGTTTTGGATCTTTGCATCGATCTTCCTTTTACTGCATTCCTTATTATTCCATTCTGAAATGATTCTTAACGACTTTCTGTTGATTTTGCAATGCCTGGAAACAATGACAGGTATGATAGCTTAATAATAATAATAGTTCCAGTAAATTACAAACATTCCAAGTACTTACGATTTTAATTTTTTTTCTTTATGAGAATAAAGACAAATAATTGATGTATTGGGCAATGGTGCAAATGTAAATTTATTTTGTCAGTGATAAATTTCGAGAGACATTTGGTTGTAAAAAAATTTAAAGTACAGTTTATAAGGAAGCAATGAAGGAAAATTAATAATTAAAAAAATAGCTATGCATATTTATGAATAGATGAGTTAATAAAATATCTGATGTGGACAACACATTACTTCATTGTACGCCTATTAAACTATAAATCAGTGGCTCACTAAGCGATCCTGAATTTAGTTACTAGTTATCGAAAATACCAGTATCTCAAAAACGAAACTCGGCGTAGCGACATCCATCAACTGATACACACATACACTTGGTTATGGAGGTCTCATTTCGATATATGTCGTTTACTTTCAGTAGGTAACTAGTTTCCAAGAGATTTCTTCGTGTTCCATCGCAACATTAGAACTGTCAATTTCACTAGATAAAGCATTGGAAATCGACAGTTTCGACATTTTAAGCGGAAGAACCCACTCAACTTATATCTTATTCTCCTGCTGCAGACTTGTTCATCTCAAAAATGGGGAGGATAATCAGTAATTTACACTCAATTTTAACACTTAAAACAAGTAATAAAAATGTTTAATTGGAGTGGAAACAAAATCGCGTTTGTAACCTTTATTACCGAGCCATATGATTTCTGTATTTAATTTTAATATGATTTTTTTATGTAAGTTTATTACGATCTTCAAGTAAAGTACCCTTTTCGGCTCACCAATTTTAACCGACATCTAGTAAATACATTCCATTTTATATAAAAGTCCTATTTACCAAATTTGAAATATTTTATATTGTATTTTAATATAATTTTTTATGAAAGTCTAATATGGCCTTGAAGTAAAGTACCACTTCCGGTTCGCCAATGTTAACCAAAATTAATATTTAAGTCTTATATGCCTAATTTGAGAAGTTTTTCATTATATTTTAATATAATTTTTGATGATGATCAATTATGACCTTCAAGTAAAGTACTACTTCCGGTAATCATTTAGTGACCACAAAGGTAGGCTCACAACTAGATTTTTCAGCAATCCTAAATTTTTGAGCTATGCTAGATACGCACTTACGTACGTACGCACAAACGTCACGACGAACTAGTCAAAATGGATATTTCCATTGAAATCTGAAATTTTCGCGATTACAACACTTCCTTTACTTCGTACGAGGAAGTAAAAATGCATGTTTATCATGCGAAACGTTTATTTGATATCTTGCTATAATGGTTATTTTAACATGGCTCGACTTTTTTCAATTAATAGTAAAGTGACATCTACTTTTGTCTAGCATTCTCTATAACGGGCGATGGCTGGCAATCAGTACTTTTTCGTTTGAATTAAAACTGGATTTTTCCTCTCTGAAATGGACAGCCTGCACTACACTTGACCCTTTTTGTACAAACTTCTACGATGCAATTCAATGGATTTCCTCTTCAGTAATTGGAATAAAAAAAAAAATGAAAAAAAAATGGCCTGAACTACCGTGAAGCTTGTTATCAGGAAAGTAATAATTCTGTCATCATCAATGTGGAATAACATCCGTTGATAATGTGAATAGATACTTCTATAAGAGACGAAGCCTACAAAGATTTTACAAAGATTCTTATGTCACTTTGGAAGGTCGGACTCTAGATATCATCGACATTACCAACGATTCAAGTTGATTCTCAAAAAGATGAAGAAAGTAGGCCATCCTGTCGAAGAATCACCGATGAAGCTTAAATAAATGAGTCTAATTAAAAAAATTGTTCACTATGGATAGGGAATAATGATGGATATTTTTTCATCCAAGCTAATGTTAAGTATAATTATCAGTCAGAAGAGACAAAAATAAAAAGTAGAAATTAAATTCTGCCCAAGTAGGGTTAGTGAAATTTTAAAAGTTTCCATGTTGTTTCCATGGAAACATTTAGTTTTAATTAAATAATATAAATTTAAAAATTATTAACTACAAAAATGACTTACGTTTATGCGTTTTTTCGTCCCTCTCCATTACCTTCTACGAATTTATATGTTTGTATAATTTTTCTAATCTTTAGCTTTTCCTGCATTACTACCCTAATTTTCGGAAATTTGTTTTCAACCTGAAAAAAAATTTCTCCTTTTTTCTCCTTCATAATAACATTCTTCCATAGTTTTTATTTATCCATTTTTCATTAATACTGATAATGAGAGACGGTAAATGACAAATAAATAAAAAGTGAAGGTAAATACCATCTAAAGTTATGACTATACTACAGTTAGTGGAAGCCTTTTTGAAAATTCGACATTTAAACCATATCAGACTATATCAATGAACATAGAACCTAACTGATATTACAGACCGTTTAATTGTAAATTTATATAACGAGTTTATTCACAATCGTTAGAGCCTTTTTCAAGAATAATAAATATGTAAAATCAAAGATATAAAGTGGCACTGCCGAAAGTCGACTTAGAAAATAAATGGCTTTAACATCCCACGCTTCTTTTTTGAGCTAAGCCGTTCATATACACACACAGACCAATTTGCGAGACTTTGTTATTTGGAATTATCGGATCTTAAAATGTGTATATCCGATGAAAACTCGGATTCGAAATTTTCCATAATCATAATAATTTCCCTTCCTATAATTTCTTATAGGGATAAGTGAAAGAAAAATAAAATAAAACAAAAAGCTACTAGACTACTAAACTACTAGATATTATTCGGAACTTCACCAGCCTTCAAAATCAGTAAATAACTAAGCATTCAACGTTTCAATTTAGTCATTATCAGAACTGAAAGACATAAGATCATCATCGTCATATCAATATATATATATATATATATATATATATATATATATATATATATATATATATATATATATATATATATATATATATATATATATATAAAAACAAAAAAAAACATATAGTTTACTTAATAATAGTTCTTCTATATGCTTGTTATATTCTGTTTATTTTAAACTGTTTGGTCTAATGTTTTTCAGTCCTGCCTGAACGGGCGAAACGTTGACTGGTTAGTTATTTACTGTAGTTTGAGAGATTTATGGCTTTGTGTTATAGTTTTCCAATTACCTCTTAATAATAACAAAGAAAGAAAGATTTACTACAGTTTATGTATGTACTCATGTAATTATTTATAAAATCAGACATATTTTTAAAATGATGGACCGATTTTCCTTTTTCCACCTCCAACTTCTTGACAGCGGACACTTCTCTTCTAATGGACAACTTCTTGTTCCGCAGTGAAGTTTAACGATATATTCAACATCTAATATTAACAAAATATTTTTATGTTTATAATAGAATGATTGGTATGCTGTGTTTGTGTCGCCTGGAAGTATTTGGGCAGCAATGAATTAAGTTATTACTCTTTCCACAAATATAAGCATTTTAATTTAATTTATTTTTTTAACTAGATAATTTTGATTAATGCAAGTATGCATTATAATTCGAATTAGAAATCCCTAAATTTCTTTTACTACCAACTACCAACAACCCAATGTGGATGTTTGGATCCAATTCATTGGTTTCACGGCTTTCTAATGTCATATTCTTTATTATTTTATAATGCACTTGCAACTGCGTTGCATTGGATCAAGCAAGTTCGAAGTCGTATTGTTTTTGTCCTCTATCTGCTGCAGGAGGCCCTGACTCACCATGAGTTGTAGAGCCGATAAGAAGTATAATATTATAAATATTATGTTATCAATAATAATATTTAATTTTGAATTTTTGATTACTGGTAAACCAGAAGATTGATGGGCCATTGTCGTTTAAACCATCTTTCAGGTTGAACGGGTAACAGGGTGGAGGAAAGCCATAGAACTACTCCATTAGGGTGGTTTTGAGTTGAAGAGTGAAATGTAAGATTTTTTTGTTAGAATGCCCATGTCGTTATGTATAGTTTAATTCGAAACTAAGAAGAATTTACAATTTTTCGAAGAATTTCTGATTATGTTGTTTGTATGTTTTGTATGTAAACGTTATCTGCGAAATCCTGAAGTATTGCTCCGTATGTTTTATTTTATTATTATTATTTTTTTCTATATTTGTAAATATTTATTGAACATTATATTTTAAATACATTTTATACTAATGTGCGAAATTTTATATATTTATTGTAAGCATACATTTTTTTATTGATTGGAGAGTTTTTAAGCTATACGTTTTAATAATTTATATAGTGATGTGATATGTTTATAAGGGCTAGAAAAAATAAATCTTTATATACATACTTTTATTATACATTGTAAATGTCTTAATCGTCCAGTATATTTATAAGTTGTACAAATTATCAACATGATGATATTAGTATGCTGCGTGTATAGCAACCCAATACAATTGGGCAGCACCTCTTTGATAATAAAGTTTCTCTCTCCTTTTTTTTTTTTTTTTTTTTTTTTTTTATTAAATTTGCAATTGCGTTGCACCACATCAAGCAAATTCGAAGTCGTTTTTTTTTAGTCCTCGATCTGCTTGATAATCTCGATCTAAATCATGTAAAACATGTATCTAGAATAAAAAAAATATGGAGTTAGGACATTTTAATTATCAGGAAAGAATTAGCGCGTACTATTCTATGATTAAATCCCAGCAATACTTTTTGACTCATTCCTTCCGCCTTACTGGTTAGACCAGGACATCCATCATTCAAATTTTTCCACTCTTCACTGAGTGATGCTTGGAATACATCATCCATCAATGTGTCCACGCAATTCGACGTATAATTTTATAATCGAAGTTCAATTTTAATTTGGGTTAGTTTTGTTTCGTTAACTTGGTAAGATAGAAGAAGATTGTTACTCGTCGAATTTAGAGTCCTGGTACTAAAACAGTTATTTTTTTACAAGTATTTAATACAAGTAATAATCGGAAGAAGAAAAATTCTAGTGATGTATTAGTGGAATAATTTCTTCCATGTATCGCAATATTCATTAATTGGTATATTTCAGATAGTTCTACCAAAGTTTCGGGATACTCCCCTATTCTCAAGGTGTTTTTTTCTACAAACATCATACAACAATTAAAACAATCAATATCATTTTTTTTTTTTGGCTATATTTTTTATATTCACACCTGTCGACGAAACAAACAATTTATTATGATCTTTTTATTAATATGTAAGTCTTATATACCTAATTTGAGAAATTTTGCATTATATTTTAATATAATTTTTGATGAAAATCAATAATGACCTTCAAGTTAAGTACATGATTTGGTAATCATGTAGTGACCAAAAAGGGAGGTTCACAACTAGATTTTTCAGCACGGCGTACAGACATCACGACGAAACTAGTCAAAATGGATTCAGGGGTGGTTAAAATGGATATTTTCGTTGAAATCTGAAAACCGAAAAATTTGCGATTTCGGTACTTCCTTTACTTCGTACAAGGAAGTAAAACACCTTAAGGATGTGGGACTGACTACCACGAAACGTTGGTGGAACTATGTAAAATATACCAATAAAGGAATATTGAGATATATGGAAGAAATTATTCTACTAATACATCACTGTTATTTTTTACTTCCTAGTACGCAGTAAAGGAAGTATTTTAATCGCTAAAATTTTCGGTTTTCAGTTTTCAACGGAAATATCCATTTTGAACATCCTTGAATCCATTTTGGCTAGCTTCGTCGTGACGTCTGTAGGCACGTTCGTACGTATCTCGCATAACTCAAAAACGGTTAGCCGCAGAAAGTTAAAAGTTTGTATCAAGGATTACTGTATAATATAGTTGTGAACCTCCCTTTTTGGTCACTGCTTGATCACCGGAACTGGCACTTTACCTGAAAGTCATAACTGATTTCCATCAAAAATTATATTAAAATACTATGCAAAACTTCTTAAATTTAGTATTTATAATTTATATACTGATTTAAATAACATAGTAGATTTTCGTCTAAATTAGAAAACCGGAAACGGAACTTTACTTGAAGGTCATAATAAACTTTCATCAAAAATTATATTAAAATATAATGTAAAACATCACAAATTTGGTAAATAGAACTTTTATATCGATATGAATGTATTTACTAGATTTTTGTTAAAATTGGTGAGCCGAAAAGGGTACTTTACTTGAAGGTCATAATAAACACATCAAAAATTATATTAAAATTGAATTAAAAAATCATATGGTTCTGTAATAATGGTTATAAACGCGATTTTGTTTCCACTCCAATTAAACATTTTTATTCCTTGTTTTAAGTGTTAAAATTGAGTGAAAAATACTGGTTATCATCCCCATTTGTGTGATGAACAAGTCTGCAGCAGGAGAATAAGATATAAGTTAAGTGGGTTCTTCCTCTTAAAATTGTTGAAACTGTCGATTTGTAATGCTTTATCTAGTGATATTGACAGTTCTAATGTTGTCACGGATCACGAAGAAATCTCTTGGAAATTAGTTACCTACTGAAAGATAATGGAATAAGACCAGTGTGGGTGTGTTTGTGTGTGCCAATAGATGGATGTCGTGATGCCGAGTGTCGTTTTTGAGATACTGCAATCTTCCGAAACTAGTAACCAAATTCAGGATCACTTTTTGAGCCACCGATTTATAGTTTAATAAGCGTACAAGGAAGTCATGGGGTGTCCTTATCAGATATTTTCTTGATGTTGTCTTAACTACCGCTCACTTTTTGTGGGCATCTTCATGTGACTACTGAAACATTTTCGAAAAAAACTTAGAGTTAAGTATTGTTTAGTGCAGAGTTATGAACAAAGTAGTTCAAAGATAAAATCATCCGGCACAGAGTTTAAGATAAGTACAATCACAAACCGTACACAAAAACCTTTTATAAAAATTATATTAACTTGAAGCGAAAAAAAAATTGTCGTAATTCTAGGTTATAGATTTTTGGTTTATTATTTTCATTAATAAACCTTTGTATCAGACAAAGATTTTTTTTTTTAATCCCCACTCAAAATTTGAGGTTTTACATTCACACGTAGAATCAAAAAATCTAATAAAATAAAATTCGTTCGTCCTTCGTCCGCCGGCGGCTTTTCTCTGAGACTGTGCCGTTTTTTTTTTTAATTGGCACCAAAGTCACAGATCACCTAAGGTCGATCCTCGGAACTCGGCATATTATATTATCAACTAATTTTGTACCAAAATCGCGACCGATTAGAGGATTCATACGCCCTTATCTCTGTGATTTATGTCAGAGGAAAACTGTAATGTATTTTAGAATCACTATGCCAAAGAATAAAAAAAAAGAATAATAATTTTTTTTTTTGGATATATAATTATTTAGAAATAATAAACGTTGGTGCAATAATTTACAGCGTAGTACATTTCAAAGTGAATGAACAACATGTCTACTATCCTTGATATATTAAACCTTGATGTTCATGATAGTTTAGCCACAGACTATTCGACAATAACAGTTACAACAATAATACACGGGGATATATGAACAACTTAACGACAGTATAACGCACAGCAGCGAGACTCCGTTGTTCGAGGACAACGGCGCACATCGGAGAAATGGGACATACTTCATTGCTTATAGTCGGCTCTCAGGAAGGAATGCTTGAAGCTGTGTGATAGCAGTAATGGAACTGCGGCTAAGTACTTAGCCTTGCAAAGTGGAAAACTTTATACGGAGTCCGGAGTCCGTCGTCTTAGGAAAGGAGGCAGAGTCGATGTTAGAAAATAAACTTAAAAAAAAAAAGAAAAGAAGCGAATTTAAAGTTAAAAAAGTTCGTTGACGTTCACATGATGGTACAGAAGGATCAATCTAATTAGGGATTGATAAATTATTTGCCACTTCTATAATTTTTTTTTCCAAAATTAAAAAATAAGCAATTCAAAATACAGCTTGATATTATTATACATATTAAATTAAATGTAATATAAATTAGTATTATAAAACATTTATGAATTAATAATTTAATTAAGACAAGAAATAAAATACATGTTGGTACTCACCAATGCTAAAGCAGATTATATCAAACAGAAAGATTTGTATTGATTTGTTCTCGCACTGAACTAGCAATGGAAGAAAGGCGGGGTGTTTATAGGTAAACGGCTTAGGGATCGGGTTTTTCCAGTAATTCCGGTGAGTAATTGTTTTTTCTGTTATAGATCGGAATAAATTTAAGATTGGACTAATGGAGATATTTATTTGGCCATTTAAGCAAAAATTTGCTTTGAAGGATTTTATTCTTTCAAGTGCTTCATATATATTTAATTTGAAGCTGTTTTCAACGTGATGGATTAATTTAACTCATGAGTCTTTGATGAATTTATGTTTTTTATTTCATTTAAATGAATTACAAAGTTGGAATTCTCTGTTTTATTATTATATGCTCCTTTAATGTTTGATTAGTGATCTTCCAGTTTTCCCCGTGTATTTGGCTGCACAATCATTACAACTTAGTTCGAATACTCCGCTTTTTGGAAAGGGTCTATTTTATGTTTAGGAAAAGGAAAATATGAGGTTAGGGTTTCTTCTATTTTAAATACATGGTTTAATTCTATTTTTTTCAAATCATTTCCGACTTTGGTGGATATAGGATCGTAATATGGAATCAAGACACAATGTTTCGGGATTGTTATCATCAGAGATATCATCAATTGTCTTTTTGTATTTGTTTTTTGAAAATGTGATTGATAGTGTTTTTATTATATTGAGATTTCTAAATCTAAAAAGTTTATGGTTTTGTTTTTTTCCAAGTTCTACTCTGAATTTAATCGAGGGATGAATTTCGTTTATTTCCTTAAAGAAATTATTTATTTGTCTTGCCGTATCAAACCATAGCCATATAATGTCATCTACATACCAATACCAGTATGTGATATGTTGAACTAATTGAGAATTGTTTGGGCCAAGAATTTTTTGTTCTAATTTGTCCATAAATATATCTGCCAGAAGAGGTGAGAGAGGGGAACCCACCGGTAAGCCTTATTCCTGTATGAAGAAGGCTTCTTTTATCAACAAAAATGTATTTAATGTGATCCGGTGATAGTCTCTAGTAAGCACTCGCCCGTGACTTAAGGGGTAAGTGCATATGATGGTATCCCTCTCATCCATATAGTATAGGAGAGGTGCAAATGTGGAAGCATAGGGGTAATGGAGAACATATAATATCAGGTTTTTATCCCACCTGTGGCTCCTATGGGATAATTGGCAAATAGTTCTTGCAGTTTATCATTGTCCTAAAAGGTAATGAAAGTGTTGGTAGAGCATTAAAAGAGGCTGTAGTGTGTTAAATTAAGTTGTCGAGGTTTTCAATGCATTTAGAAGTAAATTTTATTTTATTATGCTGCTTATCTGTTTCATAAGTGATATGATTAATATCATGGGAGCAATAAAGGGATATACGTAGAAGGTACTGGCGGTTTTAAATAAAACCTAAACCGATAGTTTCTTAACACAAATCTCTCAAATTCAAAATATAATGTGTGAATGACGTGAAAACATGGTCTTGTGGGTTCATTAACAGAGTTCATAAGCCGGAATCATGTTTTTTCATCTTCACATTATAAAAATATACTCCAAGATTTAGGTAAGGCTAAACAGAAATCCCCTTGAAGAAAAGACTAAAACTATACCTCGTATAAGAAACATTTAAATTTGGAATCGAACCGATCTGATAAAAACGTATTGTAAATTAAAATTGTTGGTATACTAGTTTTTAATTTATTAAAAATCCTTAATATAAACTAATTTTAGAGTGTTTCCACATTACCCACACTTTTTGTAGTTTATTAAAAAAAGGAACAATTAAAAAATTAATTATTATTCCTTTAAAATATCTTTTTTACATTTATCAGTTTTATTTTTATATGGAAGAGATTATAAGGCTGTCTCTCTCTCTCTCTCTACCTGCACAAGTGAGAAACTTCAGATCATTATAAAGAACTAAACGTCAAGAAATTAACTGCTCGCAGTTTCCAACTACTCAAATATTTAATAGAAAAACACTGCAATTTATTATAATCAGCTTATTTACTAGACGATGATCAAACCTATTTCGGCATATGGAATAGAGCTTACAGTCTCCTCTAAATAATATAATTCCACCTTTTTTTAAGCTCAAAATCTTATTAAAATCCTCAACGCATCTTTTTATGGCACAAATGAAATGATGCAAACAGACCTAAATTTCTCATTCGGTGTTGATTTAGTCCCAAATAGATACCTTTTCCTACATTGTAAATTTCATGCTGGCGCATACGCACAAGTTTTTAAACTTGATTCAATAAATCTAGTAGGTTTCGCTAATCCGAAATATCAGAGCCCGAATATCCATTTCATTGCACAGTTAATTCGTTTGTGTGTAGCATGATTTTGATTTAATAAAATTGCATATTTTGAGCTTTAAAATTGGTGATTTTGATAGCATAAAATTAAGTCTGAATTCATATATATATATATATAATGTGTGAGTGTGAACACAAATTTATTTGTGTAATTTAATTTTTTTTTCGTTATTAAATCTATTATTAAATTTAGAAATGTAAGAATAGTTTAGAATGGAAAAATATGAGTAGAAACCGGATTAGCAACAGACTTGTAAAATAGGGGGAGCAAATTACAAGCTAATTTTTTTTTTTTGTTAAGTTCTTGTCACGTACACAGGAGGGTACTGAGGATCTCAGCCAGATTATTGTGTATACACAGAAAATCAAACAGCATTTCAAGCACTGCATGGATCACCTGAAACAATGTGAATTTTTCTTTAGAACGTTATTGCAGCATAGAAGCGATATGATTAAACTTGATTCTAAAACGTAGTAACCATATATAACCAAATAAATATATAACCAAAGCGGTAATTATAATTACTGCTTTACGCCAGGCCGATTGCAATAATCATATGCTTTATAGATGAATATTTCTCTCTCTCACGCTCTCTCACTCACACTCTATATTTCTCTCTCTCTCTCACACACATACTCCCACTCCTCTCTCATTCCCTCTCTCTCTCACACACACACTCATCCCTCTCTCTCTCTCACTCACACACACTCTCTCTCACACGTGTGACAAAACCAGCAAGGATTGACGAACTAAAATTTTACAAATGTCGGGACATGGGGAGAGAATTATGTATTTTAAAGGTAATAAAACATTTTTTTTTAAATAGTAACAAGATATATTGTAAATTAAGGTATTAATATTTGTGAATTTAATAGTTTATGTTGTATTGTAGAAAGCAAATATTCTGATGACGAAGAAGCCTTAATTTATTATAATATATTTACTTCCCTAGAAATTAGAAATTATTTAATATATATATATATATATATATATATATAAAATAAAAAATTCCTTCGTTAATCATCAAAATCGTGGAATTCAACCCAAAAAATTCAATTTTCTGCTATATTAAATCTTTATAATATCTTAATACTTTAATTACTAAGTTAAAAAGTATTTCTTATATTAAGAAATTTCTTAATATAAGAAAACTTGCTTGATAATTTTTTTTTGTTTGAATAAGTTCTACCACAGATCGTGAATCGTATATATAATCGGTTTAAAAGGTGCTATACATAACCTAATAAAATATACACGAACAAGAAAAGCCGGTCTCTAAGATTATAGATAGTAGATAATTTAAATTATACATAGATATATTTTGTAATGTAAAAATTGTATCGAGTAATTTATTTTAGAAACAAATTTATAAATAAAAACCTAATAAATTGTCATAAAACCATTCAATCTCACTTCTATAGTTTATATTACAGCGAATAAATAAAAACCTTCGGCTCCGGAGTTTAGAAATAAATGCCTGACCATCCAGTTGGAGCAGAGCCAATGCCCTTCCTAAAGCCCTACGAAGACATAGAAAACTTGCTTGATAACTTTATTTTTGTTTGAAAAAGTTTACCATTATACTAAGATGATAATAATTGTATACAACGACATTGTCAGTATATTTCGTTATGACTATTTCTAAACATTTCAAAAAATATATATTATTATTTAAAACTGTATATGAAGGATGAATTGGTACTAAACCCAATATAAGATCCTTCGAGGATTGTAATGCTTTTTTTATTATATATATATATATATATATATAGAATAATAATAATAATCATAAACTCTTTATTTATTCCGGGATAAGTTCATTTAAAATAACAATTACAAGCAATGCTAGGTGGGCTTTATAATGATAGAGGAGATGAAACAGTAACACATGAGTGAACAGATAATAAATAACGTCAATAAATAAATAAATGTTAGGATACAATTGGAAGAAGCCTATACACAAAGCCTCAATTCTCTAAAAAAACGGTAAATTACTACCCAGTCAACGTTTAACCAATTCAGCCATCATCAGGACAAGCATCAAGGGATTCACATCTATGGAGATCAAATACAGCACAACTCACATCAACAGCTAACTAGACGCATCAACTAGAAGCATAAAGATGTCTCTTACTAATGCGTCTATCTAGACTGTTGATGTGAGATGTGCTGTATTTGATCTTCATAGATGTGAATTTACTGGTTTATGTCCTGATGATGCCTGAATTGACAAAACGTTGACTGGTTAGTTATTTACCGGTATTTTAGAGACTTAAGTACTTTGTGTTTGGAATCTTAAAAAAATAGGAAAATGATAATTATCACAAATCAAAATAATTAACTTCTAACATAAGAAATAAGCATTGATGACCTGAGAGTTTAGGCCTTTAAATAAAAAACTTCCAAATCTGGTAACATTAATAAAATAAAACAACAATTAAAAATGAAATAATAGTAATTAAAAAGTTAAAAATCTATTAGTATATACATTATAATATACATATATAGTTTACATAAATATATAGATCAAATACAGTACATCTCACATCACCAGTCTAAATAGAAGCATCAACATGAGACATTTTTATGCGTCTATAGCGTCTCTTGTTGAAGCTTCTATTTAGAATGTTGATGTGAATTGTGATGTATTTGATCTTCATAGATCTGAATTTACTGGTTTATGTCCTGATGATGCCTGAATTGGTGATGCTTTGATTGGTTAGTTATTTACCGGTCCAGATGTATCCTAACATTTATTTATTATCTGTTCACTCATGTATTCCTATTTCATCAACTCAAAGGCTCTGAAGCCCATCTGTCACTGCTTGTAATTGTTACTTTAAAGGAACTTATTCTGGAATAAATAAAGAGTTTTTTATTATTATTATTATTTTATTTATAATAACAAAAACCTAACATTGAAACCCTTGAAGGGCCTTATCTTGGGCATTATGCCTATACTTCCTCCTTAGATAGTTTTTAATAATAATATGTATTTTGTGAAATGTATAGATATAGTCATAACCAAATATACAGACGATATCGTTATATTTAATATATATATATATATATATGCCTTTTGTGGATGGAACTCCAATTGAAAAGATCCTTTCTGGGGCACTTGACCCTAAAAACATATATATATATATATATATATATATATATATATATATATATATGTATATATATACATATATATATATATATATATATGTTTTTAGGGTCAAGTGCCCCAGAAAGGATCTTTTCAATTGGAGTTCCATCCACAAAAGGCACACTAATTTTCCGTCAACAGAAAATTCTAAACTGGAACTGGAACACTGAAATACATGTCCTTTTCTTCCTTTAGCAAACCTTTTTCTCTGCTCTTCTCGTCTCCTTTTAGAGAACGCTAGTGTGCCTGATGTATCTCTGTATCATATTCTGATATACCTCATTTTTATTTGCTTGTCATAAAACAATTCAAACCAGCCTTCCTCATCAAACCATTGTGATCAACCTGTATTAGGCTTGAATCTTAAGGCCTCATCGGTTTTTTATCGCATTTTGATACATCATCAGTGTTCATCAATTTCGCCATCTATGTATTTCAGGTCACCAGCCAGGTTCTCTTCCTGTCTTTTTTGATAAGCTACAAGTTGAGATTGGTTGGCTACATTAAACAATCTTCTAACCTGACTCCGACGATTACCTACAGCTGGGAGACACTGCTCCGAATTCTGGCAATGCTCAAGCAGTGGTTCTATGTATATCCCATCCTTAGCATGGTTATGGTTCCGAGGGCATTTCGTGTAACTTTTTCAGGAGAAATATTTTTACAGAAATATTCGCTAAAGGTCTTATAGAATTGAACTATCTGCTTAAAGTAGGTTTTATATATATATATATATATATATATATATATATATATATATATATATATATATATATATATATAAGTTATAGTCTGGAGCATATCACTATTGTACTTAATACCCAAATCTACTATGTAAACAATGACAAATGTATATAAGGAGGATTATTAAGAGGAATAAAGCAGTATTGATTGAGTCTCTGTGCGTGTTCTTTCTATAACCTTTTACTTTTTTTTATCAGTTTTAACTCGTGGCCACATAACTGGTGCCGAAACCCGGGACGAAGTACGATCTGAGCTTAACCATTCCGAAACCCATTTTATTTTTTTTCGGAGTTCTCAGTTTCGAGACCGGACGACGTGATCAGGAAAGGAAGATAGAAAGATGGCAACCAATGAAATACTGAGACCACCAGTATTAAATATACAGAATAATATCCCACCAATGGCGGAGATCCCACCTCTACCAGAGACCACCCTGGCGGCAGCACATGCGAATGCATTGGAATGGCTGAAAATCAAAACAGCGACATCACAGGACCTGAGGAAGGCGAATATCGGGAGGAAAGAAGCACCGAGAGGAAGTCTGAGGAGAGTGGCGGCAGAGAGGCGACCGCAGGTTAGTAAGTTATAACGTGAGAGGGAAACACAGCGGTCTGCCTATAATTAAAGTGGAAGGCGGAGTGAGATGTCTGGTTGACACTGGGAGTTCTAACACCATCCTGTGTCGAGAAGCGTTGGAAAAGCTGAGTGCTGGAGGGAGGACACTCCAGATCCAGGTATGTTGCTGCAAATTAATCACCCTGGGTGGCCCATGTGAAGTAGAGGGGGAGGCAGAGATAGGGCTAGATAGATGGGGAGCTATGTGGTCTAATTTAAAAGTACATATCGTGGGGGGTATGCCCCGGGATTACCAGGTTATTATAGGGTGCGATCTGTTAGGGAAAGTAGGCGCGAGGATTAGACATAGCGGTGGGAAATGGAACATAAAGATAGGGGGGGAGAAGTTCAAATGTCAAACTCTCGTAAGGGACCAAAAAGCGCGAATAGGCGCGATCAATAGAACGGAAGATTGGAGACAGACGTTAAGAACGGAATACGGGGATGTCTTCTTCGAAGAAGGCGATGTATTGGGAGCGACGGGAAAGACAGTACATGAAATCCCGCTAAAACAAGAGAGAGTGACTTACGTCAAGGAGCGGAGATACCCGCAAGCGTTACGTCACCACATCCGGGAAGAGATAGAGAATTTAAAGAAACAGGGGATAATCATAGATAGTACATCTCCCTACAACAGTCCTTTGTGGGAAGTGAGGAAAAAGAGCGCGCCGGGCGAGGAAAAATACAGGGTAGTAATAGATTACCGGAAACTGAATGAGAACACGATCGATGAAAAATATCCGATTCCCCGATTCGAGGACATTTTAGACAGGCTGAGCGGGGCAACGATATTTAGCACATTGGACTTAAAGGCAGGGTACCATCAAATAAAAATGCATCCGAAAGATCAACCCAAGACGGCATTCACGTTCGAAAGAGGACACTATGAGTTCACGAGGATGCCGTTTGGACTAAAAAACGCTCCCATCACGTTCCAGCGCCTCATGGATGAGTTCTTAAGGGGTATAGATGAATCCGTATGCCAAATCTATATGGACGATCTTTTAGTTTTTAGTAAAACCGAGAATGAGCACGTGAAACATTTAAAGAGCGTTCTTCACAGGATGCGGCAATTTGGACTAAAACTATCCAAGGACAAGTCATTATTGGGCCAGGGACAAATA
Organism: Rhaphigaster nebulosa; assembly: GCA_948150685.1. NCBI lineage: Eukaryota > Metazoa > Arthropoda > Insecta > Hemiptera > Pentatomidae > Rhaphigaster > Rhaphigaster nebulosa. The sequence goes on along the minus strand of OX411312.1, from coordinate 49,789,897 downwards.
AATTTTCTAGGGCACACCATTTCGAAAGAAGGAGTTAGACCCGATGCGAACAAAGTTGAGGCCATACGGAAGATAGCGGTGCCCAGAGATGTAAAAGGTATTAGGGACGCTGAATTATTACAGGCGGTTCGTGCCGGAAATGGCTGAGTATTTAGTACCTCTCAATAATCTACTAAAGAAAGGGCGGAAAATAATAGTTACTGCAGCAGTAGAAGATAACATCCGGAAATGCATGGAGAGGTTACAGATGGAGCCGGTACTCGCGTTCCCGGATTTCGAAAAACTGTTCACAATCACGACGGATGCGAGCGAGTACGCGCTGGGGGCGGTGTTATCCCAAGACGGAGACGGGGGGGAACGGCCCGTAGCTTACGCGAGCAGGCGCCTCACGGAAACAGAAACTAGGTACAGCGCCCTCGAGAGAGAACTATTGGGAATTGTGTGGGCCATTGACCACTTCAGGCCCTACGTGTTCGGGAGAAAATTCCGAGTACATACGGATCATAGACCCCTACAATGGGTTGGGAAGCTAAAAGAATCCTCCGCGAGGGTTACTCGGTGGAAAGAATTCCTAAGCCAATACAACATGGACATAGTATACAAGCCGGGCAAAGAGAATGTGGTAGCGGATTGGCTATCCCGCGCGATAACGGTAAACGTAATAGAGGAAGACGAAGGGGAACCATCCAGGAACGTGAGGCAATTTCTGCGAGAGTGGACACCAGAAGGGGAGGGAGAGCATGGCACGACAGACGAAGGACAGGAACTTTCAGAGGATGAGAACCCGAATGACGAAAGACCGACAGATATGGAAGAATTAGAGGAGATCGTCAATGACAAGCATCGACAAATTATCTGGAAAACCAGGACCTCCGGGTTGATGAAAATTGAATATACGCGGTACGGGAATAGTCGGATCACGATCATCTGGTCGCAGCCGGGAGCTAGAGACGACCAAATCTGCAGAGCGCTGAAGGATGCATCCAAACCTGGAAGAACCCATCACCTCTATGTCGGGAACACCACCATTTGGGAGAAAATTAAACGCATATGGCGATCCGAGAGAATAGGGGTAGATAGAACATTTGTCCGATGTAAATTGATGGTCCAGACACTTAGAGATGCCGAGCAACAGAGAGAGGTAACGCTCGCATACCATCAGGGCAAAACGAACCACCGCGGGGTGCAAGAAACATTGCAAGCGTTGCGAAGACGGTATTTTTGGTGGGGCATGAAAAAAACGATCGACGAGACCATAAGGGGTTGTGAAGTCTGTCTTAGCACAAAATATGATAGACGACCACCAAGGGGGAGACAAGAGGAGACACCCACCGCTAATGCACCGCTGAGCGATCTCCAGATTGATACCTTCACGTGGAGGGGATATAAATGGGTCACCATGATCGATCTTTTTAGCAAAACAGCCATGGCATATCAGATTCGGGAACGTTCGTCAGAAGCAGTGTTAGGGGCCCTAAATATGTGGTTCCAATTCTATGGAGTTCCCGATCGGATCTCGTCCGATGGAGGAAGAGAGTTCGATAACGCCAGCATCAGAACGGAGATGAAACTTCTGGACGCGGTGTGGCATCTCAACACCCCCGGTCATCCCAAGAGTAGAGGAAGTATCGAACGGTTGCACAGCACGTTGAGCGACCACCTGAGGGTGTACCAAACGGATAAGGGGCTGGAACCAGACGTGGCGATGGCGAAAGCTATAGTGGCATACAACCATTCCATTCACACAGCAACAGGTTTTTCGCCATTCGAAATACTTTTCGGATTCCGCGGTCATCGGCGGGACTATCGGGGCACGACAGCGGACGAGGAGGAGGTAGTCAATAATACTATTGAGAGGGAGAAATTGTGGGTAAAAGTCCGGGAGAAGATAGAGAAAGAGAAAAGCAAAAGGGTTGCACGAGGCAATCTCAACCTCAGGGACATGATGGGAGAGGTGAAAATTGGGACGATAGTATACAGAAAGTTAGGCACTAATCGAGGTAAGGAGTTACTGCGTTACGAGGGGCCATTCAGGGTGGTGGTAATTAGAGAGCACAACATTGTCACCATTGAGAGTGTTAAGCAACCCACAAAACGTAGGACAGTTCACATCGAGCAATTAAAGGTCCCAATGATAGCAACACCGTAGGAAGCTGGAGTACCCTCGTCGCAGGCACACAAACAAATGTGTACATAATAAAAATTTTATTTTTTTTTGATATATTTTCTTTTTCTCTTAATGTTGCTTTGTGAAACCAAGTGCGCGAGAGTGTGGCAAGTGTGTTAAATGGCTATATAGCCACAAAGGTTTCGTTTCTTTTTAGGTAGATAACTGTAAGAAAGTTTTTTTTTGTTTTTGTGTATTGTTCTGTGTTTTTTTTTAGTAGTAAGATGTCAGTAGACTAGAAAAATTTGTGACCTAATTTTTTTTATATATACATATAAGGTATATTTTATCAAATGTATATTTTCTTTTGATGTAATGTTAGGGTAAAGAGAAAAATTGTTTTATTTGATTTTATGTTTATTTTTATTTTTTTTTTTTTGAAAGAAGTTTACGAGGAATTTACGTAAACTGGTGGGGGGGGAGTTATAGTCTGGAGCATATCACTATTGTACTTAATACCCAAATCTACTATGTAAACAATGACAAATGTATATAAGGAGGATTATTAAGAGGAATAAAGCAGTATTGATTGAGTCTCTGTGCGTGTTCTTTCTATAACCTTTTACTTTTTTTTATCAGTTTTAACTCGTGGCCACATAACTTATATATATATATATATATATATATATATATATATATATATATATATATATATATATAAGGTAAAAAAATAATAAACGGTCCTTATGTGGGGTTACCATGTAAGGAAAAGATGAAAAAAAAAAAAAAAAAAATATATATATATATATATATATATATATATATATGTATATATATATATATTTAATATCTATAGTGGCACGATCTGAGAATACCAAATAACTACAAAAAAACATTGAAATGAACATAAAAATACTTCTAAAATATGATTTCTTATAAAATAACCTCAGAGATGCATATATATATATATATATATATATATATATATATATATATATATATATATATTATATACATATATATATATATATATATATATATATATATATATACACACACATATATGTTTTAAGTTATCACCTACTTTGAATATAATGTATATAGTACTAATATACACTGGAGGTGATTCGGCCGAAATCCCGCTCAACCGCCAGGTTTTCCCCCCAATTAAGGATACACTTTATAGAGGCTGTGTGAGCCCCAGGAGGGTCTCCTGATCCCACAGGGCCGATCCAAGGATAAATAATAGAATAAATGGAATAGAGTAAATAATTATCTGCCACAGCCGGTCTCGAACCCGAGACCTATAGATTAGTAGCACAGTGCCCTTCCCACTGATATCGTAACTTACCGGACGCTCTGTAAATATATACAAAAGTCCCGTAGAACTAGCCCTTTTCTTCCTCGGAAGTTGCTTCTGTGTGTACATTACAGTTCATTAGTGAATTGTGAAAGTACCATTAATGCGAAGGAAGCATAAGCTCGGACTTAAGTTTTTTTACGTGTTATAATAAGTTAAGTATAGGTTTTTTTAAATAAGTTTTTTTACGTGTTAAGAGGAGGGGATGAGTCCTCGAAATATGGGCGGCTACCTAGGGGATATGACCCTAGGGTGTGTCCTGTGTCTGACTTTTCTCTTTAGATTGGAAATATTCGTAGTATATACAGATATAGTGTACTGTTTGACCGTCAGGGTAATTGTTCCAACAACCAGGCGAGCCAGTGATAATTGCAGTCTATAGACTGGGCCGCTACCTCCCCGCGCCAATTTTGTGGTCTAATTGAGTCAGATAATTTAACATTCATCAATGCGAATTTGAATCAGAATGGACTGAATATTGGCGAGATTCTATCCATATGCAGTTGTGAAAATTGCGATACAATTGTGATTTGAAAAAAAAAAAATATGTGGATTCTAAACTCCATTATTTGGAGAATCATTACATAGTATATAAGTTGATGAAAGCGAAAATAATGAGTAATGTGTAGTGCATACAAAAACATAAAATAAAATAAATAAATCAGTCTTTACAACTTCGAGACCTAGAGGTCAGGCAGGCACTGATTCTAGGCCTATTGAAATTTTTGGTGGACAGTGTGCTCTATTTGATCAAGCCTGATCGACCCTAAATTAAAATCGGGTACTAATTTTGTTTTTTACGCCTGATTAAACCCAGGAAGCGTCAGTAAATCTATATATTAAAAAATAGGAATACCCATCAATTTTCTTTCAAGAAAAAACTTAACCTACCGAAGATGTGTTTGAATCGATTTTAACGACAATACCAAAAAAAAAAAGTAGTGAAAATTTTTTTTTCTGATATATTATGAAAAACTGGTCATAAAAAACAATTTATTTTCATAAAATCTAAAATGAAAAGAATGAGATGTATAGTTTTTTTATTATTTATTATTTTATCATTAATATTATTTATTTTGTTATTATTTTCTAATACATTAAAAATAATAACATATTAATGAAAATGAGTGTTTTGTTTCCAGACCATTAGCGAGATATCGTTTACCTCAATTAAGATTATAAACAATGATACGCTAAACACAAACATATCCTCTAATTACATTTACCAGAAGATATTTCGTTGTGCATTTTTTTTTTTATTACCGATGTTTGGAACCGTATCGTAGGTCCGAATTGTCGCAACAAACACCATCAATCATAAAAAAAAAAAAAAAAAAATCAAGACCATAAATGTTGATTATACCGTGGAATATACTTTGTATTTAATTACACTTTACATTTATAACTAATATGGTCCATTCTAATGCCACAATACTATACAAAAATTCTAGTATTGAGCCCTATCAGCTAATTATAAATTAGGCATTTTTATTTAATGAACAGAAATAATAATAACCATACTTTGCCTTCTTGAAAACAAAGAAGATAATTGCATGAAGAAAAAAAAGCTACATTAGTAATACCGGTTTAATCATAACTATAATAATAAAATAAAAAAATAATAAAAATCCCGACTACGGAAATACCTTTTATATCTTATAACTCTATTCGTCCTAAGGGACGGAATGTACTTTCATATCTAATTAAGGCCACTGGTGGGCTGCTAGTGAATTAGATGCCCATGAATATTGAAACTAGGTGTTGTAGTCGTATGCCTTCCACACCCAAACGAAAATGAAGACTCTACTCAATACATTAATTTACTTTCTGTATGTTTACATGCACAGATGCAAGGAGCTTTCTGTATTTAAACTATGAGGGGGAGCAGTACTCAGCGGCACCTCCCTCTGGCGTGATTTCAATATTAATTGTTAGTGGAGGAGGTCTCTCATCCAGCTACTTTTCAGCCTTCTATGGGCGTTGCCTGGCATGAGTGTTGTGCCCATATCATTTATGAGTGTGCTCGAGTGCCCGTGTAGATGGTCGTGAAATTGTTTGCCATTATCTAAAGTTATGTCGCTAATATACCAAGATAGTTTTGTTCTGAAAGATGTTTTCAGTTCGTGAATGTGTCTTTTTGCCAGATATCTGTGATGCGTAGTCCAAAAATGTTTCTGTAAGTGGATGCGTTCAATTTCTGTTTAAGTTGTAGTTTTGAATGCTCCAAAATCAAGAAGTATTGGTCTTTGAGTTAGGATTTTTCTTTTTTTCTTGAAATGTGGGCCCTTCGGTCAAATATCAGTCCAAGGCAGTGTACATTGACTGTTTGTGGAATCTGTGTATTGTCAGGAAAAACTGAAGCAATGATTTTTCATGATATAATCGGATTTTCCAGAGTTTAAACCAGGCACTAAATATTTATGTTTTAAAACCAGGTATTAAATTTTATTTAAGATTGTTGCGTTATTTGCAAAAGTCGCTGTTAGAATGTGAACAGCTGTAAGGAATGGTTCTTTAGAGAACTATGAACTAACTAAACCTAACAACTATGAACTAAACAAAAAATGCATTGAAATTTAATATTTTGTTTTACAAAAACTTGGAATGATACTTTTATAGAACTTTTTGAGTAGAATTAATTGGGATACTTAAAGACTTAAATATATTATTTAATGAAGAAGATGGGTGCTAAACTTAATACAGATTAATTTCGATTAAAGTTAGCTCATAATACTGACCTATAACGAACTAATGTCTTTTATAATACATTAAATCTATACATTAAACTGACCTTAAACTATATTATTTATTTTAAGAAAATTCCTACCTCTGAACCAACTTTTTTTCAAATAATTTCTTATTTGTGTTATTATGAGAATATAGTTAAAGTGATGTTATTTAATTATTTATTAAAGTTAAATTTATGATAATCTGGAAACAGACAAAATACTGGTTAGGTACAATATAATCCTCTTAGCCTAGATTTTGTCCGTGAGGAAAATTGAGTGCCATGTTTGGAGTCTATGTTTTCTTTCCCATTTCCCATAGTTTTCCCAGAGGTCAGTCAGTTTGCTCGGGGGTGAATGCTCATCCCTTCCTAAGCCTGGTTATGGTTGCGAGCACATTTCGTGTTTTCTTTCAGGAAAAGTATTTTCACGGAAATATTCGCTTAAGTCTTAAACCGAACTGAAATAACTACTTAAAAAAGTTTTTGTTAATTTATTTTTCTTATCGTCTTCAGTTGTACGATTTCGAACACCAAAAAGCACATCGTACTTAACATAATTTTTTTTTTTTTAATATGAGATTTTTTTATAATAATTGCCTTAAATATGCACTAATAAAAATGTAATTTTTTCGTTTATTTTTCTCTAATAAAACTTTGTAATCGGCCAAGAAAAAAAATTTGTATTTCCATCCGAGACTACTGATCCGATTTTATTTTTTAAACTCCCGGATAATCCCCCGAACTCTACATTACCATTAGCCGTTTTTTCCCTAATTAAATATTGGTATATCTCAGTAATTTGTGAATATACAGGCAAGATATTACATGTTTTGGAATCATAATATCAAAGGCTTAAAAAAATGGATATAATTATAATTATTTTGAAATGATGAACCTATTGTGCAATAATTTTTAGCGCTTTTTACTATTTGACTAAATTTATTAATAATTCAATTAATATTATGTAGTACTAATATTAGTTGATTGTTTACTGACAAATACACATACGGACACAGAATAAAACTTTAAATCAGTTCAGTGTTCAATACAAACATTTCGTGTACAACTATCGTTAAAAAAAACAACTTTATTAAAAAAAACCTGTACCAATACAACCCAGGGTCTTGGGTTCAGTACTTGGTACGGAACGTACTGTTTCTAGGCCAACGGATGTGCAAAGAGATGATTCGGCCGAGATCACGCTCAACCGCTGGTTTTGCCCCCAATCAAGGGTACCCACTTTATAGAGGGAAGAGCCCCCCTGGAGGGTTCCACTGGCTCGATCAACGGCTGAAAATAGAATAAGTAATTATCTGCCATAGCCGGTCTCGAACCCGGGATCGGGAGCATAGTAACACAGTACCTTACCACTGAGCTACTCCACTCCCATTATTTTATTAATGTAATTGTATATATGTAAAGTGAAATCAAACACAAGGCGATTACCACTGAGAGTACTAAAGAGTTAAATATTAACTTAAGTAAACGACCCATTCTTGAGTTCGTTACGAATTTTCAATATGGCCTGATCCACATGTAAAATACTAAAATCGCCAATCAGCCACGTTCTATTCGTTTTCCAATATAAGTAATCAAGAAGATGACTGCATGTGTAAATAAAAACGGATACGATCATGTAATTTATGTATTATTTAGTTGGTATGAGAATATGCAATGTTTTAGTTTCCTTCCTATAATCGCAGTGACCAAAGAAAAAAAAATTTATTATTTTAATTGCCGTTGGATGTTTATATCATTTAAAAGGATATGACGATGAAACAAGTTTTAATTATTTCAATGATCACAATCCGTGGAGGAAGGTGGATCAATAAAGTCCCTAGGGCATGATTTTTCATTCACTCCCATCGGGTTTTCCCATTAACAGTTGAGCTCCGTCTTTTTAACAAGTATGCTAATTCAGTTTGCTTTCCCAACAGCAGTTAGCCCTGCGAGGGTTTCGGCTAATGGGGCCAATTTGGGGGGGCGTTATTGTCCCATGCCTGCTCTCAGCGGAAGGTCTCCCCAGTGTGCTCTTGCTGGTACAGGTACAGGTAGCACTACATCGCGGAATCCAATTATGGCCTGATGAGGCCGCTGTGGGTGAGGAACATCAACTTCTTCCCAGTGGGCTCTTGTAATAATAATATCCTCGTGTTTCTGACTATATTCATTAATTCCTCTTACTAGTTGGCGATGTTCTTAGAAAGTTTCAAGGATGAACTTTAGTTGCAACTTTACAAAATGTCAATTTTCATGGTTAATCTAGATGCGCGGTTACTTGACATGATAGAAGGGCTGGGGGCAGAATGTGATGTCCCAATTTTGAAGTTAATGATTATTTTGTGCAAAACGTTCCATTGTTTCTCTATATTGCTCTTTCTTACGATAGTTTGGCTGCGTGAGATAGCCCTATTTTCTAATGGAATGTCTCTCACTCTCTCACTCACTCTCTCTCTCTCTCTCTCTCTCTATATATATATATATAGACACACACACACACACACACACACACACACACCTATCTGTAACTTTTAATCCTTTATTAATTGATAAAATTAATTGATACAAGGACTGAAAGTTTTGTAGTAAAATAAAACGTCACCTAACGTAACTTACTCTTGAACGTTAGTGAATCCTAGTTTATAGCCCAGGAGGTCTCTTATGTAGGCACTTTTTTGTCTTATGCGGGTTTTTCCTGCCATTGTAACCAAGTCCTGTGGTAAATTTTTAATTACTCCTTCTAAGTCATTATGTAAAATTATTTTGCTAGTGTATCAAGGTGTTTGTTTTATAATTCTGTGTTTATTTTATAATTGTGTTGTTTATTTATAATATTTTTTTTTATTTTGCTTGGCTCTTTAGAAGTTATTCTAAATTCTGTACTTAAAGAGGAACTAAACTCATGGTTCTGCACTTGTCTTTAGAGATTTTAATATAAAAAATAATTTCTTAAACATATCTTCTTAAACTCATTGATGGATTGTTATTAAACTTTGTGACAATGAATATTGAAACTTGTTGTAGTTGTCGGCAAAATAAATTATGGCATGGCGTATTCGACCTTCTTGTACAGAAGGCCTCAAATGATCATGGGCTTACACATATGAAACTTCACAAAAAGTGAAAAAGTAATAATATATTTTTCAGTATTTTGATCAAAAAATCGTTACATACCAACAAAGGGACAGTGTAAACCCATTGTCCTCCTTATGACTACGCCGTTGTAGGATAAAAATAATTTTTAGACTAGGGTGGAAATATTTTCTACTTCTGTTATCTACCAACAGTTTCCCTTCTAGAGTTTTCAAAAGTTATTTTCCTTTCTTTTTTTCATATCTACAGGGTACGTGTACTATTTTACCTATATTACCTTTTGCCTAGAATATAGCCTGCCTAGAAAGATAGTTCGAATTTTCGTTGTGTTTCCATTATTTTTAAATTATGGACTATTTTATAGCTATTTAAAGGCTAAATCGCTGCAATATGGAAGATTGACCCACGGGCCACGGACTGACTAATACAGCAGATGTAATGGTTGGGCCTTGGAAGGATCCTGGATCCAATTTCCTCCAAGCCGCTCTGCTCCCGACCTAACCGACATTTATTACTCCCTGCCTATCCATCTTCTTCCCCGGGCTTTGTATTATCATCCAAAAGCATCAAACAATTTACTTCATTATAAACTGCCGTAATCCCGTTATCTTCTTGGACGGATTTGCAAATGGAAGTCTACTGGAGTATTTATGTACTAAGAGACGTTGATGAATCAGCTTGAAACGTGGGAATTAGATCATAAAAGATATGACTAAAGGATGAGGGTGGTTCGAAACTTAACCCAGGAGTCGGCACATGATTTCATGTAACACATTTAGGCGCATGAGGTAGATGTATCTCCAGGGCAGGCTCATCCATATAAGCAACCTAGGCGACCTTCTACAGCAGAAAAGTTCAGAGAGGGAATGACAGGCAATTTTATTTTATTAAATTTTTTTTTATGTACGGTTAAAGCACATGCCTGCGCCCCACGAGCTACTGAAGGGAGCACGATTAGGTAGGGCATGTGAAACCCCTTTCCTCAATAGGAATACAGGCCCTGTGTATCCCTCAAAAAATAAATGTTATTTTTAACTCTTTTTTTCTCTTAACTATAACAGATTATTCGTTTTTTAGGTATAAAATAATATATAGAAAGACAAACGAACTATTAAAATGTATTTAAAATATTTTTATCAATTTAAAATTTAGATTAAAGCAGTTGACAATTGATATTCAAATAATATATATATATATATATATATATATATATATATATATATGTAGTCATGAGTTGGGTATATATATATATATATATATATATATATATATATATATATATATATGTAGTCATGAGTTGGGTATATATATATATATATATATATATATATATATATATATATATATATATATATATATATATAAGTTAAGGTACACAGTGTAACTGTATACAACTTAATCCCAACTCTAAGATGTAAACACTCTCTAAAACTATATATAGAGGATTACTGAGGCAATAAAGTCAGTCTTTTCTCAACAAGCGTGTGTGTCATTACGTTCCCTTTTTTCCCTTTTTTTTATTCTAAGTTACCGGGACGAACATAAGTGGTGCCGAAACCCGGGAGGTTATACTAGGAGCAGAAAGCTGTTTTTTTTATTCTCTCTGCTTTTTCTCTCTTAGCGTCGTCTCTTTTCGCTCTCGCTGCGCGCGTCTGCTTTTTTTTTAATTGACCAGGACAAGTGAGAAGGTCACAGAATGCCTGATGAGACAGTGCGGCCGGCAACCTTAATACTACCATAGGATATCCCGGCGCTCCCAACGGAAACCATAGCGGCGGCGCACGCGAACTTAGCAGCAGCACAAGCGAACGCCTTGGAATGGCTAAAGATAAAGACGGCGACCTCGCAGGACCTAAGAAAAGCAATCACGGATCTAGAAAGATTCAACGGGGAAATCGGAGAACTAAACCATTTTCTCAAAGGAGGCGACCGTGTGATGACACGCATAGAGGCGGAGTTGGCGGAAGACCTTGTAGACCCGATGGATGCGAACGCATTGAGAGCAGCGTTAGTATGCCGAGTCAAAAGAAACATATTAAATCTGATCCAGGCGGACGAAGATACGCCATGGATTATAGTGAAGGACAGGCTGAAGAAAGCATTTGGGGGAGGGCGGTGGGTCCCAGAAGAAGATATTTTTCGGATGTTCAGGGAGACGAAAAAATCGTACCAGAAAATGGGCAGTATGCGGGAACGCTATTAGCCCGATATAACAAAATTACCGAGAAGATGAGGGAAACCCTGAACGCAGCCGAGGTGGAGGGCAGAATGGCGTTTCTGTCAACCATACTGAAAGTGCAGCTAGCAAGAGACACGGGAAAGAAGGAGGGACTGTCTAAGGACAAAACATTCATCGAGTGTGCCCAGGAGATGGTAGACGCCAGCGCCAGGCACGAAGAGGCCAGATTCGGAGAGGAAGTGGAAACGGGATGGAGTAGAGTAACCTACAGGAGGCCCGAGACAGGTAGGAGCAAGCCTAGGCCGGATATAGGAAGAAGAAGAGAGACGGAGTTCGGAGGAAGGGAGAGAACTATGGCACGAGAAAGGAGGCAAGGAACGGAGAAGAGGATCTCGAAAAGGGAAGACAGGAAGTGTCATGGATGCGGGAGGACGGGACATCTGGTAGCCCAATGCCCCCGAACGAGATGCTTTGAATGCGGCACTGAGGGACACATTGCGAGGCTACATGAGTAGACGCGGAGAAGCGAATCGAGTGGAACCTATGGAGGTGAATGCGCAGAGGATGTGGAAAAGGAGCAGACCACCGTCAGAGTCAATAGGGTCATCGGAAACTTCGGAGACAGAAGAAGAGGAGATCGAACCAGGAAACAGAGGAGCTGGAGGAGGAAGGAGTGGCCGAAGGAGCGGAGGACGAAGAGCAACGGAGGAGAGGATATCGAGAAACAACGAATGAGGAAAGTGCGAGCAGAGAGGCAACCACCCGGTAGTGCATAATATAGAGAGTGAGTGTGGTGGGTTGCCTATCATCAGAGTCGCGAGAGGAGTACGATGCTTGGTGGATACAGGCAGTTCAAACACGATAATGTGTCGCAGTGCGATAGAGGCGTTGTGTGAAGGAGAGAGGATACCCCAGGTGCAGGTATGTGGATGTAGATTAATCACCTTGAATGGCCCATGTAAAATAGAAGGGGAAGTGGGGATAGATTTAAATAAATGGGGAACCGAGGGAGGAAGGTTGAGGGTGCACGTAGTGGAGAATATGCCTCGGGAATATGGGGGGATAATTGGCTGTGACCTGTTGGGAAAAATGGGAGCGCGGATAAGAAATAAGGACGAGAATTGGAGTATTAAGATAGGAACGAAGAAATACAGGTGTAAGAGGGTCCTGAGAAAGGATAAAATTAGAGTCGGGGTAATTAACCGGGAAGACTGGAGACAGGCGTTACGTGGTGAGTACTCGGATGTTTTTTTTCAAGAGGGAGAGATATTGAGTGTAACGGGGGAAACGGTACACGAAATCCCGTTGAAACAGGATAGGGTGACGTACGTTAAGGAGAGAAGATACCCGCAAGCTCTACGACAACACATCCGGGAAGAGCTGGACAGTTTGAAGAAGCAAGGCATTATTACTGACAGCACGTCGCCATACAATAGCCCCCTCTGGGCAGTGAAGAAGAGAAGTTCGGAAAACGGCAAGCGGGAGAAGTATAGGGTCGTGGTAGATTTTAGGAAACTAAACGAGAACACTCTGGATGAGAAATACCCGATACCGAGGTTCGAGGATATCTTGGATAGGCTAGGAGGAGCGGCTGTGTTTAGCACGCTGGACTTAAAAGCAGGGTACCACCAGATAAAAATGCACCCGAGGGACCAGCATAAGACGGCTTTTACATTCGAGAGGGGTCACTTCGAATTTACCCGGATGCCGTTTGGGTTGAAAAACGCGCCCATAACGTTTCAGAGACTCATGGACGAGTTTTTGCGGGGACTGGACGAATCGGTCTGCCAGGTGTATATGGATGACCTGCTGATCTTCAGTAAGAATGAAGCGCAACATATTGCGGATCTAAGATGCGTCTTCGACCGGCTGAGACAATTCGGGCTAAAGCTGTCCGTAGAGAAATCGATTCTGGGGCAAGACCAGATCAACTTCCTGGGGCATACTATATCAAAGGAAGGAGTACGACCCGATGCGCGGAAGGTTGAGGCTATCCAAAAGATGGCAATCCCAACGGACGTGAAAGGAATAAGGAGGTTGCTGGGAACACTAAATTATTATCGACGATTCGTCCCGGAGATGGCGGAATACCTAGTACCCCTTAATAACCTGCTGAAGAAAGGGAGCAAAGTTGTGATAACTCCTGTGATTGAGGGTAATATTCGAAAGTGTATGGCGCGATTACAAGAAGAACCGGTACTTGCGTTCCCCGATTTTGGTAAACCATTCACCATCACCACAGACGCGAGCGAATACGCGTTGGGGGCGGTTTTGTCGCAGGACGGAAAACAGGGGGAACAACCCGTGGCGTATGCCAGCAGACGCCTCACGGAGACGGAAGCGCGTTATAGCGCGTTAGAACGCGAACTGCTGGGTATTGTGTGGGCGGTCGAGCACTTCAGGCCGTATGTGTTCGGGCGGAGATTTAAGGTCCAAACGGATCACCGACCCTTATTGTGGGTAGGAAAGCTCAAGGAATCATCGGCGAGAGTTACCCGCTGGAAAGAGTTTTTGAGCCAATACAACATGGAGATGGCTTATAAACCAGGAAGAGAGAATATTGTGGCAGATTGGCTATCTCGAGCGCTGCAGGTCAACGCGATAGAGACAGAAAGAGGGGAACATTCCGGAGAGATACAGAAATTCTTAAGGGAATGGACGCCCGAGGGTGAAGGAGAACCAGAATCAGGGGAAGCAGAAGAAGAAAGGATGTCGACGGGGGACGAAAGTGTTATAGAAGACAGGCCAACGGATATGGAGGAGAGGGAGGAAATCGTCAATGACAAAAAACGTCAGATTATCTGGAAAACCCGGACGTCGGGATTGATGAAGGTGGATTACTCGAGATATGGCAAGTATAATATCAACACGATATGGTCACATCCAGGAGTAAGAGAGGAGTAGATTTGCAGGGCCCTGAAAGACGCGTCCAGATCAGGAACCACCCATTACTTGTATGTAGGTAACGTATCGGTCTGGGAGAAGATAAAGCGCTTATGGCAGACCGAGAAAATCGGAATCGATAGGACGTTCGTCAGATGCAAACTCATGGTGGAAACGATAAGAGACCCGGAACGGCAGGAGGAGGTTACTCTGGCGTATCACCAGGGGAAGACAAATCACCGAGGAGTAAACGAGACCCTGCAAGCATTGAAAATGAAGTATTTCTGGGAGAAAATGCGAAAGACAATAGATAAGGTGTTAAAGGCATGTGTAGTGTGTCAAACTACGAAATACGATCGCCACCCTCCAACCGGGAAGCAAGAAGAGACGACGACACCTAGCGCACCGTTAAGCGACCTACAGGTGGATACATTCACGTGGAAAGGGTTCAAATGGGTTACAGTGCTAGACGTATTTAGCAAGCTGGCGATGGCCTACCCAGTACAAGACCGATCGGCAGAGGCAGTGATCGCGGCTCTACGAACATGGTTCCAATTTTATGGGATACCGGATACGATCTCTTCCGATGGAGGGAGAGAATTCGATAATGCGAGTTTGCGAAACGAGATGAAGGCGTTGGAGATAGCTTGGCATATTAACACCCCGGGACACCCCAAAAGTAGGGGAGGGATAGAGAGGTTGCACAGTACGCTGGGAGATCACCTGCGAGTGTTCCACGTAGACAAGGGGTTGGAGGCAGACTGCGCGATGCCAAAGGCTGTAGCAGCATACAACCACTCTATTCACATGGCTACAGGATTTTCCCCGTTCGAAGTACTCTTTGGACTTCGAGAACGGCGAAGGGACGGAGGGAGCACGGTAGTAGACGAAGGATTAGCAGAGCGATTAGTGAGTAATAGGGTAGCGCTCGTAAAACTGTGGGAGAAAGCTCACAGGAGGATCGCGGCGGAAAAGAGTAGAAGGGTGGCACGGGAAAATATTCGGGTACGGGATAGGATGGAGGATATTAACTATCGTGTACCGAAAATTGGCATCAAATAGGACTAAAGAGGCGGTACGTTATGAGGGACCATTCAAGGTGATTGTGATACGTGAACACAATGTAGTGACCATCCAGAGTATCAAAGAGCCGAGGAAACGGAGAACCGTTCACATTGAACAATTAAAGATTCCGCTGGGCGAGCCCGGACAACCCTGATGTGCACGAGTGAGTATCCTCTTTTCTACGGGAGCAAATTAGATGTATTGAGAAATGATTTATGTTCGTTTTTCGACAGATGTCGATTTCATAAGTTGTTCATTATTTCTTTTTGTATAGTAGGTCATAAGTTTAGATATAAGAATTTTGTATTTAGTTGTATTATCGTATTATGTTTCATATTTTTGGGTGTTTAGTATTATTATTTATTGTATACAGAGTATTATTTTTTTTTGATTTGTTGTGCTTTTTGTTTGCTTTGTGTGTTCAGAGGTATTATAGGAATGAAGTTTACGAAAAGTGTTCGTAAACTGGCAGGGGGGAGTTAAGGTACACAGTGTAACTGTATACAACTTAATCCCAACTCTAAGATGTAAACACTCTCTAAAACTATATATAGAGGATTACTGAGGCAATAAAGTCAGTCTTTTCTCAACAAGCGTGTGTGTCATTACGTTCCCTTTTTTCCCTTTTTTTTATTCTAAGTTACCGGGACGAACATAAGTTATATATATATATATATATATATATATATATATATATATATATATATATATATATATATATATATATATATACCCAACTCATGACTACACCAATCATTTCGTATTCCATTTTTCCTTCCTCTCCCTCCGCACCTCCTTCATCCTCTCTGAGTGTAGGTCTTCCTTTCCTCCTCCGACTTCTTCCCACCTCTCTTCTGTTTTTTCCTCACTACAGGGACTCTCATTTTGTTAACCTGTTTCTGGAATCGAACTATGTTCAAACAATCCTCGTTTGTTATCCCCAGTTTTGTCATTTCAACCTTACCTTAACCTCTTGGTAGCCCTATATATTTTTAAGGCCAAGCACTTTATCAAAGATTTGCTTATTTAATCTGTTCTTATCCATCCTGACCATATGTCCGAAAAATTTCAATCTTCTTTTGCGCATAGCTGTTTCTATATCTTCCCCTCTTTTATAGAATTCCCGATTATCCCTTAGTCTGTAATCTCCCTGTACTTTCTTTGGCCCATATATATTTCTTAAGATTTTCCTTTCTGTTTTCAATAACCCCTCTGTATTTGCGAACCCAATTGTTTCCGCCCCCTACAATATCATCGGTTTTACTACAGTCTCGTAGTGCTTATGTTTTGTCCCCCTCCCTCCCAAGAAAAATTCTTTTTATTATATATATTTTTTGGTGTGAATCTTGATCTATCTAATTTTGCTTTCCTAATATTCATTAATTACCTTTCCGCTCCATTGTAATTTACCCATACTTGAATTGTTTCACAGTATTTATTTCCCCATATTTTGTTTTAACCGTTTTCACTATTGTTTGATCATTTGTCATTATTTCGGTTTTCGTGAATGATAATTTTTAAACCTGCTTTTTCGGCTATTTCCTTTGATTCTTCGATTTGTTGTATTGCTTTTTGTCCACTTTCTGCCTTAAGAGCTAATTTATCTGCGAATGCCAAACATCTAACTTCAATTCCATTCTTGCTCCTTAATCTCACGCCCGTTTTGTTTTTTTCCCAAATTATATTTTAATATAATTACAATTTTTATTTTATTCTTTATCGTGTACAGTTGGGGTTTATTAAAGTGGAAATTTTTTATAATTACAATATATTTTTAAGACCTCTAGTTCTGATCAAGACCAGAGTGACGACCGAGAGTCGTCTGCATTTCGTGCTTACGCCATTAATAGTATATTTATAGACATTTTCCAATTTTTTTTTTAATTTATCTTAAGCCGGAATCGATAGAGATTACGTCTCATAATAAATTGAAACCTAAATTTCGAATTTCATGCGCTTAAGCTTTTTTTCAAATAACGATGTGGATATACACTGATAGGAAATATATACATGGCGTTCCTAGAAATGATTTTATATAAAACATATTACAGTTTTTAAAACGTAGACGAAATCTTTTATGGAGAGAATTATAGAGGATGGGGGAATACACCGAAACGTTGGTGAAGAAATGCAAGAGTCATGAAAAAAGAAATATTTTTTGTATGATGGAAGGGTTAATTTGATTGATACATGGTTAGAGGGAGGCCATGGTGTCCGAGTGCGATAAGGCGTCACCTTACCAACTTCGAGTATGCTGCCGGGCCGGTTGGGATCCAGCCTGTGCGGGCTGAAATTTATTTCGTGGCCTTAATAAGAGTACAAAAAGAGAGTAACACACAATTAAAAAAAAATAGAAAATGATACATGGTTAGGACCTTTATTCTTCCTATTGAACTAGTTTTGTATACTTTGATTATTTTTTGCTTCGCATTTTTCTCTTTGTCAAAATCATGTAAGGCAATAGACTAATTTATTTAATATTTTTAGTTTTTAAGATGTGTTCAAATAGAACGTGAACCCCATCACCTGGTGAACCATGATTTTCTCATAAATATTCAAACTCCATAAGAACAGGATACAATGTAATGTGGTTACAGTAGAAGGAAAAATAAAGGAGCGTTACGAAAGCATATTAAAAGCAAAAAAAAAAAATTCTTTTTTGTATGTTTTTTGTTTTCTTTATTCAATAATATAATAGATTATTATTTTTTTAATCTACCTTTACTACCCCATCCCAACTCAGCTCAGAGCATATCAATGCAAGCTTTTAAGTCTTTAATGATCTAATGACAATAAGTAATCTGTAACCTCTAAAAATGAACATTTCCACTTGTACTTGTACTTTATGTGAAACAGGGCCCTGGAGGTAGGTTTCATATAATTTATTGTATATACTTAGGTATATTAGCCTGTAATAAACTTTATGAATATTGACAGGAAATTGTTGAAGCTATTTAAGGTAGTACAATAAAATTTAAATATAAATTTAAAATAAAAATTAAATTAAATTTTATATTTATTTATTATAATTTTATATTTATTTAAAAAATAAATTTAATATTTAAAATTTTTAAGTTAAATATAAATTTTTAGTTTATTTGTTAATATTCTTCTTTTAAAAAAGTTTTAAACCTGTTTGTCAAAGGTGTTGCTTTGATAAATAAAGGGCCGTAATGTTAGAGATGCTAATAAAATTAATAAAAAAAATGTACTTTAGGTCAAACCATTAATTAGCATGAATAATATCAATAAAATTTAAATACAAATTTAAAATTTAATATAAAAAAATAAATTAAATTTTATATTTATTTTTATTAAAATTATTATTATAATTTTATATTTATTTAAAAAATAAATTTAAAATTTTTAAGTTAAATATAAATTTTTAGTTTATTTGTTAATATTCTTCTTTTAAAAAAGTTTTAAAGCTTTTTGTTAAAGGTGTTGCCTTGATAAATAAAGGAGCGTTACGAAAGCATAACAAAAGCAAAAAAAAAAAAAAAAATCTTTTTGGTATGTTTTTTGTATTCTTTATTCAATAATATAATAGATTATTATTTTTTTAGTCTACCTTTACTACCCCATTCCAACTCAGCTCAGAGCATATCAATGCAAGTTTTGCAGTAGTTTAGTGAATCTAGCTTCAAATTGATTTATGATCCGTCCCTTACAACATTGCAAACTTCAGCAACAGACTCTGAAAGCCGAACTTTTATTCAATGTCGGATAACTCGATTCCTAGCAGTCAAGGGGCCGTCAAAGTGGGATGCGGTACAGGAGAACAACTTGCATAACTAGATACTTTCTGAAGAAGCCGATTAACGATAGTTTCTACTTGGCTGGTCTCGGTTGTTAGCGTAAATTCGCTCAAGTTTGGAAACAAACTTCTCCGAAGTGATGTTAATTATGCTACTACTTAATTCAATTACCTTACGTCTTCAATAACCAGTTATCTCTGATGATAACTGATAAACAGATAACTACTTTGTACAAAATTATCAGATTTCAATGAATGAAACCCCAATGTTTTAATATATATTTCTTATCTGAATTTCTCAGATCTCATCTAGTTAGTGATAAGGATGGGGTATCCATTGCTTCTGAACACATAAAATACCTTTACTATTGATATTATACATGCTAATTAATGGCTTCACCTAAAGTACATTTTTTTATTAATTTTATTTGCATCTCTAACATTACGGCCCTTTATTTATCAAGGCAACACCTTTAACAAACAGGTTCAAAACTTTTTTAAAAGAAGAATATTAAGAAATAAAATAAACATTTATATTTAACTTAAAAATTTTAAATTTATTTTTTAAATAAATATAAAATTATAATAAATAAATATAAAATTTAATTTATTTTTTTATTTTAAATTTTTAATTTATATTTAAATTTTATTGTACTGCCTTAAATAGCTTCAACAGTACAATTTCCTGTCAATATTCATAAAATTTATTACAGGCTAATATGCCTAAGTATATACAATAAATTATATGAAACCTACCTCCAGGGCCCTGTTTCATATAAAGTACAAGTACAATTGGAAAAGGTACTAGTGGAAATGTTCGTTTTTAGAGGTTACAGGTTACTTATTGTCATTAGATAAAAAAAAACTTGTTCATTTATTTTTTAATTTACTGTTTTTTAATAAAACCATTTTATATGTTATCGTGTTTCAATATTTCACCGTGGGCGTAGGAAGACATAGGTCAACATTTACTTGTACTATATTATGTAACAGTAGGTGCCTATAAAGTGAAACGTTGGAAAAATATAACATTTAAAATAGATGTTTTAAAAAACAGTAAATTAAAAAAAAATATATTACTATTACAATTAGTAACTTTTAACCTCTAAATACAAACATTTCCACTTCTACTTTTACCACTTTGTAATTGTACTTTTGGATTTTATTATGAAACAGGGCCCAGAATGTAAGACTAACTTAAATCAGTGTAATTTAATGCCTAAAATTTTAAAAGTTAAATTTACATTAAAATTAATCATTTTCTGGTAGTGTAATTGTTAATTTATCTGTCAATATTTTCTTTTAAAAAAGTACCTTTTTTTAAGGTGTTATATGCTTGTTAAATTGTAACTTTTAATAAATAAATTAGTTCAGGTTAAAAGGATTATCAGAGAGTTTTTATTAATTAAGAATACCAAATCTCGAAATAAATAAATAAATAAATAAATATATATATATATATATATATATATATATATATATATATATATATATATATATATATATATATATATATATACAAATTGATATATTTTTTATTCAATTATTTTAATTAATCTACTAATATTGTTATTTTTATTTAAAAAAAAGAAGAACTAAAGCTCAAAAAAAAAGATAAAAATAATAATATGGTTACCTTAGGGCAATTCTAAATAAAGCCTAGTACATAACTAATCATGTCTGTCTTTTACGAAGTGAGGACACCTCTCTATAAATAAGTTCGTCTACTCTTTAAAAACTGTAATATGTTTTATATAAAATTATTCCTAGGAGCGCCATATACATATTTGCTATCAGTGTATATCCGTACACCGTCATTGAAAATGTCCTAAGCACCAAAAATTCGAAATTTAGGTTTCAATTTATTATGAGACGTAATCTATATCGATTCCCGCTCACGATATAATGAAAAAATTGGAAAAACTGGTCTACTAATGAAGAAAAATCTATTATTGATGACACTTGGATATGGGGGACATCCAGATTAGAAAATTCATTTTCCGAACAACTTTCGATTATCAACAGAAATATGCTAGTTAAAATAACTATTTTATTTAATATTACTTTATTAAACTTTTATTTGATATTACATTACTTTTACCCTTATTGGATGTGGAAATATGAATCAAAGACACACCTACTATTAGAATTTTAAAACAGTTTAACAGTTTAAATGCAATGACGAAATATTGATACGGATTGATAGTTGACCTAGTAGGAAAAAATATGTTATTGAATAAATAAAACCTGAAGACGTAGCAAACCACGAAACGTCTTGTGGATAAAAAAATGGCTAAATAAAATCAGATAAGGAAGAAGGAAAATTGTCCACATTCATTTATTTAATGACATTATTCTTCTTCTAATTATAAAATATATTATTAAAAGTGTTCATTTTTGATTTTTTGTTATGAATATAGTAAATTTTCGTAATTAGCAATAGTTGAAAAACAACCGAATTTGCAATTTAAACTAATTTTAATAATTAAAAAAAATCATTTAGAAAAGCCTTAGTTACTTTCCTATAACAGTCAAGATAATACAAGATATAGAAATTTTAATGAACCATGAGAAAAAAGACAAATGGGCAAATTTAAAAAAAAAATTATATATTAAATGAAATATATGTCCATATATATACAAAAAAGAATAATAAATAAAAAATTAAATAGTATTGTTATATAATATATAATATACAATATATATACACAATAATATATAATAATATATATAATATATATATATATATATATATATATATATATATATATATATATATATATATATATATATATATATATATATATATATATATATATATATATATATATATATATATATATATATATATATATATATATATATAGTCAAACATTAGTAAATAGTCAACTATTTAGATATAATCTGACAAACCTAGACAAAGGCCACAAGCTAAAACGCATCTTATATTCATACCACAACAAAAACCTTTTGTGCTGTACTATTCATTTATTTCCAATTGAAGTAGGTGTATAGAAGGGCATTCAGACTAAAGCTCTTACAAACAGCTCAAGCATTTGTTGAATTCCATTAATTTATGTTGTGTGTTAATTTAGATACAGAGTCCCATTTTATTATAAAGCATTTAACAATTTTGTAATTATTCAGTCTCCACTGTTAATAATTGTTTCTTAAACTATTCGTGGTATTTTTGTGTAATATATTTCTGTAAACTGCGAAGGGAGTTTAATTGCGAAGTTCTTTTGAAGTTCAGGAATCCGTTAACTACATAGAACGACAATGAAAAACAATTTCTATTTGTTTTATAGAGTCCTGAATCTAAATATGGCTAATTAAAAATAAATAAAAAACGAAGATTGACCGTATGGAATATCAGGAAGAAGATGGTCCGGGTGGCGGCCAAGAATAAAATAAAATAGCTGTAACTATTTATTTAATGCAGACGTTCCGACCCACATTGTAGGTCTTCATCAGGGCTCTGGAGGCTATGAAGGATGAGCTAAGACTGTTTTTTTGTTTTGTATTAAATTTTTTTTCTCATAATCCATTGGTATAATTATTCCAAAACACTTTATCTTCATAAAGTCCATATCCATGACTCAGATAGGGACGTATAAAATCTCTAATCGGCCGCCATTTTAGATAAAAACAGCTGATGATATTTCTGAGTTTCGAGAGTCATCCAGTGGCTTTGGTGCCAAATTAAAAAAAAAATCGGGCCAGTAGTATCAGAAAAAATTCGCGGACGCGGATGGAAGGATTTTTTCTTATTTAATTTTTGGATTCTACTTATCTCAAACACCTTAAATTTTGAATGGATGAGTTGACTTTCCATGGACGCCAGCTTCCAATTTCTTCTAAGAGAGCTTTGAACCACCATAATGAAGGAGGCGTAACCTCATTTATTTATTACTTATATAAATAAATATTTTCATTTTTATATTTTCCTACTTAGTATTTTTATTTGTTATACGAACTACAATTATTTCAGTAGTAAATGCTTTAGAATATATTTTTGAGTTTTATTCTCCCAAAGATCAACTAAATAGCACAAAAATGAAAATTAATTACTGTCGGGTCAGATTGATCAAGCCCTACCGTTTGGGTTTTACACTCAAGCTTTACCATTACACGGTTCGTTAATTAATAAAAATGTTTATGAGGCAGATGGGGAGGGTTGTATATAGATACATAAACACACGCACGCACGCACGTATGCGCGTGCACACACACATACACACAAACACACATATAGGACTCTGGCTCTAAATCAAAACACAATAAATATAAACAATATATATATATATATATATATATATATATATATATATATATATATATATAAATTTTTAATAGATCTAGACTAAGTGGAAAGTAAATGAAGTTCCGATGACTTTCATTTACTCCCGGATTGCATTTGATTAACAAATGTTTATTCTACGGTGACCTGAACCGATGTAATTAACACCTTAATCAAGCATAGGGGCCCCTGTGTTGTTCTATTTCATTGCGTAATTGATTCCGTGCGTTGTTTATAAATAAAGGAAATTAAGCTTATGATTATTGAAGCTCCTTTGCTAACCACTGCATAGCTGTCTGTCTATTGATAATAATGACACATTTATTAATGAAATATAGTATTTAGTATTTATTAGTAATTAATATTGTAATATGTAATGTGTGAATATTTTTTTTATAATTGTTTACAATTTTCAGATAGCCAAAAGTATTTATTGTCATCATTGGCAAAACTATATATCATATCGTATATAATTATGAAAAATGTCAATGGCGTTGAATAATATGTAATAATTTTTATTTCTAATCATAATCGCATGTTTTGCCTTGAGCAACCTATCATGTTCGGATAGCAAAGGGCGATGAAACTAAATTGAAATAAATAAATAAATTGAATTTGCCCTTAATGAAATGTTTTTTCTGCTTGTTTATTTAACTATTGAACAAAACTTTGAGATATTTTTTGAACTAATAGGTAGTGCATATTTCATATAAATTTATATTAATTCATTTAAAAAAAATAATTATCAATGATGGTAGTTCTAAATTGCTATATAATATATTATCAAAAATATTTTGTTTTCGATTTTAGAATAAAGGTTATGTATCAATTTTTAATAAACATCAGGACGTGATGGTAGAAATTACATAGGGAAATAATTAATTAGATATATATAAAGCTAGGAAGAAAAAAAATGTATCTTAATTATTGAGTATTAAAGATTTGATTAAATGCACATATCGTAAAAATTAATATATAAATTTCGCTCACCTATTTTCAATGATAATATTCGAAATTTATATTATTTGGTTATAGTCCATACAAAATACTTAATTTTGTGGGTCAAAAGTAAAATTCATTCAAGTTTAAATTCTTCTGATTGTGATCAATTTACAAAGTATATGAGTTTGATGATTTTAGAGATAAAAATATGTTTGCCACAGCTTTTGCCGATAACTTTAGACAACGTTTGAAGAATATATATATCATAATATAAAAATAAAGCTTTTTTTTTTTATTTATGTTTTTTTATCATAAGAGATGATAGATATAAAGCTGTTGGATCAGATGTATCAATCCATTTCATATTGCTTGTTGACCTTTCATCAAGTTGAAAAGCGTGTATCACTTCTCTCGGTAATATTTTTTTTGTATTTATTTTGAGTAATTCAATAGGATTTTTGTATATTCTGTGTATATAATCTGGTTGTAGATCCAGCATGTAGAACCAAAAAACTTTTAGATTCTCAAAATTTGATTTGATTCGTTATAATATATTATAATAATCCTATATTAATATCATTAAATAATCCATCCCTTTTCATAGCATAAGTGATACAGTGATGTTTAAGTTACAACACAAATTGTGAGGCAGAATAAACTTACATTGGAAATTATAAAATTATAAACATTCATTTTCATATCAGTATATTCCATTTGCATTATTAGTAGTAATTTATTTCAAATAAATATGTAATTTTTTTTTTTTAATATCTTTTATTTTATTTTTTTTTTTAAACATTCACCTCTTTATTCGCACTTGTCAGGGAAGAGAGACAATCAGCAAATGATCGTAATAAAATACAGTCATGGCATCTTAGACATAAAGAAGGATAATACCCAGCAGCACTTCTTGTCGGTCTTAAATTAGTCCCTTAATTCAGAAAAGATCTCTCATCCAGCTTCTTTTTAATCTTCTCCTAATGGTCATGTCAGCCGTAGCAATTTCGTTTATACCAGTCTGCTGTTATTTCGGTGAAGTTTATTATAAATATGGAAATAATGAATAAGTATTTGCTGTTCGATATTTGGTTGTTTTAAGTCGGCATTGAGAGTTTTTTGTTTACGTACCAAGGAGGTTCTGTCATTAGTCTTAAATTTTCGGATTGAAAAGATTGTAGTTTTTGTTAAGAGCGTATTTTTGTCTGAACCGCAAATCTGGGAGGCGCGCAATTATGCTGTTTAATTTCACAAATGAAACTCAATACCATGATTTTGTCAAGATTCATTGGTATAAACACATTCCCCTTGGAAAAGGCACCAATAATTAATGACTTCACCAATCTAATACCACAAGTGAAGATCTATGATGCTTCTGAGGTCTTTGAATAGTTGTAAAATAATTAGATGTAATTTAGGTAAATGCAGTTTCTGGACTCTGTCTTTCTGTAGAAAGCATTAATTTGACTAGAAAAACGGCAAGCTTAATATCAATATCTCAAATTTTTGGAATATGCGTTGAGATTTTGAAGGAATGTGTCAAAATCACTGAGGATGAAATTTCTGTAGCGAAGAAGTTCTCTCAATGAACAAATGAACCGTCACAAAGCTCTTACAGCGTTTCAGTTGCTAGGATGTAGGTACTTTATTTTTAATTATACCAAACTAGTATAATATTTTAGAGTAGCAGATTTTAATTTTGGTGGTGGGAGGGGAAGGATTAACACTGGTATTCTGGAGATGAAGATACGTCATAGCAACAGGGGGTCCTTCCCCGGAAAGTTTTTGAAAGTCATTTATCGACACTGCGTCTTTTATACCACTTGAAGGAGTGAACATGAATCATTAGGATCTTTTTTTTTTTTTATAACGGTAATTAGAGGAACAATGATGATGATTTTAGGGATAAAATTTATGTATTTTTCATAATAAAATCTAACATTTAGTAGCTGAAGTAGTTTTTAAACCATCGTTCAGATAGATGCCACTCTCTCAATTCTATTTCCATATTCTTTGTACAATTTAAAATTGATATAGTTGCAAGCAAGGTACTGTGAAGATAAAGTTGAACAATGTAACCATTCCAAATTATTCATAGAAACAAAAATGGATCAATGCAAACAAAAATTTGATTCCATTATTAAGGGAGGGGGCTTTAGCCCGAAAGCCTCTCCCTTTTGAATCCGCTAGTGATGGTATATTATATTAGTATAATTTTTGAATAATAAAGTAATTTTATTGTGAAATAAATTAGCCTAATATTTTTTTATTTCTCACAATTCATAGTTATATACGTCTGATTTTTTGTTGTTGTTTTTTTCCGTGGACTTTTCGTATATCTTACAGGTTCTATTTTCACCTCATAAATCATCTAGATGTTTTATGAAGTCGCGAAATAAGACCCGTAATAATACAAGGTGGACTTATACAGCGTGCATTACAAATAGATATTTCATCACGAAAAAAAACGTAATGAATAAATGTTCCTCTAGCGTAAACAAACCCTTCAGCTTCCACGTTAATTTCCATCGCTTAATTGCTACTCAAGTCTCAAGCACCTCTGAGAGCATCTTTATTACCACAGCTCATAAAAAAACAAACCCCATGATATTACCATTCTTTTAATCTTTTCTGTCCAGGGTACACTTTTTTTCTTTTCTCTCTTTTTTTCTTTCTTTTGTGATGCTTTATCTCCTTGTGTGTAGTTCTCATTAACACCTTCAAAGAGCTGTAGTCCAATTACAGCCCATAGGACCACACTTGAAGAAAACTTCGACATTTTAGGGACATTATTATTTCAAATGAGATCATTTCTCTTCGTTTTTTTTAATTTTAAATGAAAAAGAAAATTGATTAATGCACTACTTTTTATCTACAGTGGTTATTTTAATATTTTTTTTTATTTTAATTTGGAAAATACCAATGAATAGCCTTTACAATAAATATTCAATAAGTATCGTTTCATATTTTTTATGAAACTATCTTCGATATTCAGTATAAAACCTTAATGCATGTTTTTACAGGTTGTTACAAAAGTCCTTGTGCATGAACACAACCCTTAATTCCAACTCTCATAATTATCCTATAAGAATGTTTTTGTTCCTACTATCATTTAATTCCTTGTGACTTGAGTTGGCTTTAAGTGGTCATTTACATTTTTAAAACGCACGTGCAATGTCAGAAGAAAAAATCGTGATTCGCGGTCTTTCCAGACATCACTTGATAATAGGTTTCACCGCAAAGGAAGCCGCAGAAGAGATTTGTGCCATAGAAGGAGAGTCAATTATCCATCGAAATACAGCTCGCCCATCGGTCATAGATGACGACGTTTTTCTTGAATGTGTGAACCAGGGCCTAATGCAACTACTCGTTATTTATCGGTTTAGGCACTCAAACCAGTACTGTGATCAGCTAGACAGAGTTTGTACAGTTTTGAGTGCAAAGTGCCCCGCTTTGGTCAACAAGAACCATCCCATTTTGCAACACGACAGTGCCCCTGCACATCGTTCACGTAAAAGTTTTGCCCCATCCAGCGTATAATAGCACAGATTATGGTTTGTTTAGATCAATGGCCCATTTTTTAAAAGGCCGGATCTTTGACAATTAAGAGGACGTAAAAATTGGATGTGAAGAGTTCTTTGCCTCAAAACCAAAGCAGTGGTATCGGCATCAAATCCAATTGCTGGCAGAAAGATGGGTGAAAGTAGATGAATGGACTTTACTTTGAAGAGTAGTATTCAATAATTCAGTAATGCTCAATAACACAGAACGACTCAAATAAGGACATTTAGCCTAATTAAGGGATGAGTTACAGATAGAATAATTTTACCCTATACAGCCAACGGATTCCTCATTATAACGAAAATGATAGCGAGTGATTAACGCGACATAACGTACGGCGGAGTGTAAAGCAGAGACTGGTCATTGACAGTAAGGCGCTACGAGAAACACTACCCGCAACACTTATCGGCACTACGTGACGGAGTGAGCTTGGTAGTTGCAGGTGTCAATCTTCTGGCTCTGGTATTTAATAATTGAGCGGTGTAAGTCTATTTTTGACAAAAATATAGTTAATGATAGCAATGAATACAATCTGCTAGGAGCTATTTATGTATAAATAGTTCCCAACAAAAACTCCTTCGAATCTTTCATCATTATGTCAATATAAATTTACGTAGCTAATAAAATTACAAATACAATTAATTTGAAAGTGGTATAAGTCCACTTTCCGCAAAAACATTATGTTTAGTTCAAAAATTATACTTCATAATTTATCTACTTCACTTTTATATATTTGGCAACACTGTTAATGACATAAAAATACTCCTTAGTTCACTGGAATTTTGGTACTTTTCGCGTTTATTGTTGAGTATATAAATTATTAGTGTGTTCTGTTTCTTCACTTTACTTAAGGAAATAAGTACGATTACCTCTAAAATTACTAATTATTAATTTCTCAACAAGAGAGAATTTTATGTTCAAAATGGATATCACCTTAGAATGGGATTCAGATAGGTTCAGTGATTCAGGTAGGTATTTATAAAATAAATCCTTATCTTGATATATTTTCTTCTACAATTTTGATATATATATTTTGATATATTATCTTCTATCATTTTAATATGTTATTATAATTATTTAATAGAAATCATCCCAACGAATAGAAACAAAACAAAACTATTCCAAAAAAAATTAATAGAAAGCCGTAATTAAAATAATTTAATTGATATTGCCTGAAGAAATATTGAAATTAAGCCTTTTTATTTTTTCTTATATATATATATATATATATATATATATATATATATATATATATATATATATATATATATATTGTTTATTCTTATGTTTTATACTGTTTATACATATATAATAAAAATTTCAGTAAAAAATTGGTTTGATTCAATTGGAATCCCATATTTAATATTTCATAAATTTAGGATTTTCACATTTTGTTTACTTTGAAAGTCTATTTGAGGTCATCAAAAGCATAAATTTATTTTAACTAATACTTTAAAACGAACAAATTACGAACTTAAAAACTTATTTAATATTTAAAAAAACATAAAATGAGTATATTAATACATACCAATTATCTTCAAACCATTGAAATGCACCTTCATGTAATATAAAATGGACTTACAAAATTTTCAAATAAAACGGCTTAATTATTAATTATAAAGGCGAAGCCAAAGGGCTTAAAGCAACTTAACTGATATTTGTTAATTAGCTAAGCAAACATTGATAAACCAAATATTTTTTTTAGCTGTGTTTTTTGATGAGTTACTATTATCTTGCTACAATATCTTTTTTGTCTAATAAAGCATCCTTCGTTACATACATGTGTGTAAAGTTTTTCTAATGATTGATATTTGTATGCCTCTTCTATATCGCCGATGGGTTCATTTTCCCTTGACTCGCGTTATTGCCATACAATAACCGCTTTAGGTATGTGAATATTTTCTTTAAATTATTTGCGTTCCTTATTCCCTTTGAAACATCCATGATTATTCCGCTGTTAATATTAACGAGAGTCCTTTAAAATTAATTCAAAACTGTAACCGAATATAAATAGCGTCTACTCCAAAACTCTAAAACTGTTTTTTATACGATTTCTATATTTTCTTTGAATTAGAAAGTTAAGGAAGTGAAATTAAGAAAAAAAAACTGACATCAGCCCTTTAAAAGTTCTGCATTCATTATATTATTATATTTTTAAAATAAAAAAAAAATAGGGCAAGATTTAATTGCAATAATTAAAATAGTTTGTGAAAATTCATTGATAATAATGAATTAAATTGATAAATACAATAATTTAAATTATCTGTTTTTAGACCCAATGGTATGACAATTGAGAAGTTTTTATGCGAAAATTAAATAGACTTAATAAAAAATTGTTTTTAAGCAATGATTCAGTGGATTATGATTAAATGCCACCAAATGAATGTGATTAATGCTAACATTGTGTATTTTTAATAGCTTATATGGTCTTTTATAAATTATTTTTTATCTGAATAACATAATGAAAGTATGTTTATACCATTTATGTGTTGTGAAAGTGATAAAATTAATGTGCAATAATTTTGGTTTATAGATGATAGGCTTGAAATGTATCATAACATAATAATAAAGAACAGAAGAAAGGAAGGAAGTTTAGAAGGGTTTATTTTTCCTGAAAATACAATAATTTTTATACCCTTTTGTATAAATTTATTTTAAATAAAAAAAATAGTTTGGACTTAAGGTATTATACAATTATGCATTAAAATTAATTCAATTTTACCAACCAATATATTTTAATATAAAAATTCAGAAACGCCGAAATTTAAATGGGCTAAGTATTGAATCTTACGAGTATTCTGTCTAAGAGAGGAAACGGTGATTACGATTTTTATAATTTTTTTTCTTGCATTTTTTTCTGTCTTAAAATATTAATTTGCACCTGTCAACAGTTTGTCGAAAATCAGCAAATGAGCTAATAATGTAGGCACCAATAAAATGCAAGGCATGAGGAAGGATATTACCCAGGAGTAACCTTTTCTTGGCTTGAATCTCTCTCCTTTGATAGTTAAGAAAGAAGATCTCTCATCCAGCACCTTTTTAGTCTTCTCCTCGTAGTCCTGGGTATGTCGGCAATAGCCTTATCTCTGATACGCCCATGTAAGTTATTATAAAATCCTTGATAAAGTGTCCTGATATGTTCGTCGACTGTTGGTGTATTGAATTTCACTCTCATTATAAATCTACACCCGTCAAAATGAGTGGAATAGATCCATCTGCGTAGCTTTTAATTTTTTTATAGTAAAAATAGAATAAATACGAAACTCCAATCCTTGTATGTGAAAGGCATAAAACCTAAATAACTAGTCTAGGGTTTGCTCATCGGTATGCTAGCAATGGTATCTCTGAGATAGCGTATTGTATATAAAAATAATTAAAAAAAAAATTAATTGAAATTAAAAAGGAAGAAGAATCAGTAAACAAAAATGAAAACGAACATGGTTAGAATTGAATAGAGAGAGGGCGGTAGAGATAAACGAAGAGCACGGTTCATTTGTTGACCAGTCCTGTGTAAATGTTAATGGCTGGCCATGTTGCTTTTTTTTTTTTTTTTTTTTTTTTTTTTTGTATACTGTTTCCCTCGATCCTGGATTATTTCAGCTAAAATTATCAGAGGAAACTTCACTGTTCATCACGTTGTTACTTGATGCAAAGTATAAAATAATGAACGCGTTATTACATTCGTTTTATATGTATTCCAAACAATCTATTTCTTCAACTAAACAAAAATAGATATTTTTTTTTCAAATATCAATATGCACATGGCGGTAATTGACAATAACAAAATGTGGCATAGGAATGACATGTGAGGGATGTGGAATGATGAAACCCAGCAGTACTTCTACACTGCCTTGATTCAGCTACATTGATTACACTAGGCAGCGATGGTTGGGTTTTTTAGCTTTTGATAACTGATTCTTATGTATTTTCTTAGGGCTGAATTCATTTTCTTCCATCACGTCAAGATTTTTCGCAAACGAAAATTTCAAAATATGTAAAAAGTAAAAAAAAATTGTGGAAACATGATACTTCAAAATAGACTCAAAATGTTTTTCTCTTAGAATTTATTAATTTTTTTTGAGTTGACATCAACATGATGGCATAGAAGGATCAATCTAATTAGGGACTGATTAGTTGTTTGCCACTTATATAATTTTCTTTTTGTTGAAAACTAGTTTCGAATGTTATACATTCAGCTTCAGTTCTAAAAACACAAAAAATTCAAAAATAAGCAATTCAAAATACAGTTTGGTATTATTATATATATTAAACTAATTAATACATATTAAATTTATATTTTATTTAATTTAATATCCATAATAATACCAAACTGTATTTTGAATTGCTTATTTTTGAATTTTTGAGTGTTTTTAGAACTGAAGATGAATTCATAAATTCGAAACTAGTTTTCAATAAAAACAAAATTATAGAAGTGGAAAATAACTTATCAATCCCTATTTTTTTTTTTTTTTTTTGGCTCATTCTACGCAATCTTACGGTTTTATTCACAGTCTGATCTTAACGTTTTGGTTTGAGACTTACATCTGACCAAAGAAAATTCAGAATCGTTTGGTTCGAGGCTTAGAGAGAAGTATCTGCTAAGTTACTTGCAGATACTTGGTCATGATTTGGCATCTCATGGTCCTGATTTAGGTCCAGAAAAAATGGTTTTCTCCCACATTTGCGATATATTTATTTCCAAATTGCGAACAATCTTGACGTGATGGAAAAAAAAATGAAGGTCATTTCCGGATTCAGCGCTAAAAATATATAAGAATCAATTATTAAAAGTTAAAAACAAGTGCAGGAGATTTCACATCCGACACCTTTTTAGTGGCATCACCATATCTCTCACCATATCAGTTTCTTGACCATATCTCATATCTCTAACGATTTCATAATAACTTATATGGACATAATAAGAAATTGTCGATAAGCAGTCTTTATGTGATTATACACTTTTGGTAGATGTAAGGATTTGTTAGTCAAATGCTGAGGTGCTTTAACTATGAGACGTAATATTTTGATTGGAATGCTTTAAGTTTTTTGTTTGAAAGAAACCATAGAAGCTTTAGGAACATTATTATTTCAAGTGGGATAATTTCTCTTTTCTTTCAATAATTTGAGATGAAAAAAAATAATTTGTCTTATCAAGAAATATCAAGAAATTTCTATCTACAATCATTATTTTAATTTAATTTTCGAAAACACTAATGCATTTTGCAAAAAATATACAATAAGAATCATTTCAAAGTTTTTATTATAGGAAATTATACTATATATCCAGAAAAAAAAAATAATGCCCGTTTTTAACATATAACTTTTAACGATGTAGGATTTGTTAGTCACGTAAATGTGCGTTTGTTATGAGCCATAATATTTTTTATTAGAAACTTTGAGATTTTTGTAATTGTGTCTTTTCAGATATTCCGTATATCTCTGAGTAATAGATCCATGTGGGTTTCAGTAAGTACGTGTATGTATTTAATTTGTATTTATTT
This sequence comes from Rhaphigaster nebulosa, assembly GCA_948150685.1. NCBI lineage: Eukaryota > Metazoa > Arthropoda > Insecta > Hemiptera > Pentatomidae > Rhaphigaster > Rhaphigaster nebulosa. The sequence goes on along the minus strand of OX411312.1, from coordinate 49,756,424 downwards.
TTATTTATTTATTTGTATATACTAAATGAGTAAAGTAGTTTGAGTCGTTTGTAAAGAGTTTTCCATTTCAATTTAATATGCGGGTCCCAAGTCATCCTTCTACCAAGATAAGTCCTGCATTTAATGGATGATGTGACTAGACAAAGAATAAAATATTATAAAAATGAGTCGAATGTACGTAGCCATTTTACTAGTCAGCTATTGAAATGCTCTGGAAAGTAGTCGTTTACATTTTTACAGAATATTATATAATTAATAGAATACAATGTATTACAACTTGGTTCGCTGATTTTTGTCACATTAAGCGATTTTAGTCGCTGATATTAAGTCGCGTTGGATGGCCTGTACTCAAAGTACAGATTTACTTTTGAATATTTTTTTTGGAACACAAACGATATTCCACAAAGCCATTTACAGATACGAGCAACATAGTACACCTCTATTTTGTGAAGTTATTCCAAGAAACTACCGAAAGAAAGGTGATCCTCAAAAGAATGAATCGGAGAGGACTTTTTCGAGGCTTAGCTGTTGAAATTCGATCTCCTTTGATTCTGTAGAACCGTTAGAAACAATCATTGAGGTTCGAATTGGTATTGAGTGAAAGAAAGGAATTGAAGTGGGAAACTTTGTTAAGCAGTGCGATTGAGAGTCTACTGGGACATTTTTTTTTTAAACTAAACAAGCACTAGAGCAAAAAAAAAAACACGCAACTGGCGGATTTCTGGATTTTGCCAAGGCATTTGATAAAGTCTGGCACCAAGGACTTCTCTTCAAACTCAAGACCATACTACCTCACACCTACTATCTCATTTTCCGGTCTTTCCTCTTCGACAGATTTTTCCCTATCCTACAAGGCTCCGAAATTTCCTCAATTCGACCAGTCTTGGCAAGAGTACCGCACGGGTGAAAACTGGCTCCGATACTGTATGTTACATATACACATGACATACCCACCAACTCCGAGACATTGACTGCTACATACGCTGACGATACAACAATTATAACAATACACTACGACCCCAGACTGGCCTCAATGACTTTACAAAATCACTAAGTACATTTACAAAATCGGTACTTTGGAAAATGCTGTTAAATCATCACGTAATCATAAATCACAACACGTAACTTTCACACTTCGACGAGACACGTGTCTATGCTAAATGAACACATTTAAAATCATGACTTGAGTAATCAATTTTATCGTTGAACATCTGAGACTTCGTCAGGGTGGGAACCTTGGTACGTACACTAAACGTACACTTCCACCATATAAAATGAATATATGCCCTGACGATTAATAATCGAGGGATTATTAAGGCGATTGGAGCACACTGCTGACTATACTGTCTTCAGAAAGTATCTCAAAGCGATAAACCATGCTCCTTTCTTTATAAAGTCTATCTGCTTGGCCTTTTAGAGGCAGTTTATGTATTTGTTCTGTTCCTCTCTTTCATTTTGCAATGTCCGTTCGTTGGCCAACGTAAACGACTGACGCAATGTTCTTCCGATCTCCCTTATCTTAATTCTCTAACGGTCCGAAGTTAAATGTGCTCTTCATTAGTATTCACATTTATGGTTTTATTCTATAATACACCAGTGTCATAATTCACAAATTTTAAAACATTTCGTTTGTACTTATTATCAGTTCGTCTGTTGCGGAAATTATTCGACTTCAGGGGATTCCTTCAACTTGCTTATTTCTTCCTATTTCCTCTTTCATCTCTCCTTCCACCTTGGAGTACTTCCATCCTGAGGATTCAATAATTTTCACGACCGAATTCATCTACAGATGAGTGTTAGCTGTCACAATTTCCTCATAATTAAATATTTATTTTATTTTTTCCTCTTTCCTTCTTTATGGTATTTTTTCCCCTTGAGGAAATAACAATATGGATGTATAAAATTACGGAGGCTATAACTTCGTCACTGATCTTAAAGTTACAGAGATCTCGTAGAGTTCTGTGTTTCTCCTAAAGAGTGGATATATATTTAGTTAGTAGTTTCCCAGTGCGATTGTAGACATCGTAATTAATTATTATTGTGATCAATAATTTTCATGTATTTATTATTATTATTTTTTTGCTTCTTCTGTTCTTAATTAATTTGTGTTTATTTATTTATATTGTCCACAAGGTTTAAATGCACATCAGTCAGCACTGATTATTAGCTATTGACAATAGGTGACTTATTTTATTATAATAAAAAACATGTATTTTTTTTTTTAATTCACCTCTTTATTCGCATCTGTCATAAATTAGAGTGGCAATCAGCAAATATGATGATACGAACAAGATAGTGGCATGCTACGTATGGAGAAGGATAGCAATGAGATCTCACATCCAGCTCCTTTTTAGTCTTCTCTTAATGGTCATATCAGCCGTAGCCATATAATTTATAAGTCTGCCCGTGAGTGTTATTATGGAAGCGGTGATAAACAGTACCTATGTGTTGGTTGTTGTAAGTTGGTATGCAGAGTTTTGTTATTTACGTACCAAGGAACTTCAGTTATTAGTCTTAAAAAAATTGGATTGAAAAGATTGACGTGTTGTAACTGTATCTTTTTCAATGAACCGTAAAATTGTGAGGCGTCCGTCCTTATGGGCTTAAATAGGTATGCTTATGAATATAGTTTAATCCTAATTTCTTGTTTTGAATATTAAAAAAAAAAATATAACAATCAAAAGTAAATATTGATTTTATAAAATCAAGTTTATATTATATTTTTAATTTTATATTTTTTATTACCTCAATTTATTTATTCATAATTACTATGATTTTTTTTTTCTCAATATATTATTAACCAACAATACATATGCGAGGAATATCTAAAATTACTGGAGGTTTTGGTATTAAAATTGAATGCTTAAACTTTTACAAAAGAGTATCATTTATTAAAAAATAAAATAAATCTAGAAAGTTAAATTCTGATGCCCTAAGCCTTGTCCGTTATTACTTGACTTTACTAAGCTCATGACCTCGTTTGTCGTGTTCTTATCTATGGATTATTTCAGGCTAAAGCTTACAATAAACCATCCTTTCATCCTTAACCACAATGAAGTAAAAGTGGAGCTAATATCTGCTTTCAGTTCGGCATTAGTTTATTTCCACATGGAAGAAAGGTTTTGTAAATATATTTTCTCTGATACTAGATATGTAATATGGTCTAAAAAACATGACTAAAATTCTGATTTAAATCAGTTAATTCAATTTCCAGTATTGCCACACATGGATAATTGTCAGTACATATTATACTGACTATATAATATGAATGAATACAAAAAAAAAAATCTGTTGATTAAAAATTAGTTTTAAACCTTTAATTAATTATTAGATATAAGTCTATATGCATCGTCATCCATTCTACAACAAAATTAACGATAATCAATTTCGAGAGATAAAATTCAAAACCTCCAAGACTAAATTGAAATTCTACCGAACCTACCAAATTTTGGCCACTGGACTAAAAAGACGTAAGTTGGTGATGATTAATCTGGCAGGTAAGTATATAAAACTGTCATAGTATATTTTCATAGGAAACACGAACCCCCCCTCCTTTTTACGACCTAGCCACTGAGCTATTTCAAGGACTTGGACTGTAATATTTTCTTCTATCTAAAGTCCGGTTCCAATAAAAATTTATACACTTTCTCATATCGTACTAAACTATATCGGGGTTAAAATTGCAAGTTACGGGACCTAATATTTCCGGATATACACATACGCGAAAAGCCAAAAAAAAAATAGATGTTAAGTCGAAAAAATATATTTAGTCATTGTAGCAAATAATTTTGCTTGGCGGTGCGGAAAGCTATTGCATTCCTAGATAAATTAAATAAATCATGTAATATTGTTTATGTTTATACGCAATCATGAAATTATGTTTTATGGTAGTTTATATTTGATCGCTCCTCATTTAGCTAAGAGGTTATTTTTATTATTATTATTATTATTATGCCAAGTAATTTTGATAATACGCAATTATTTTATTTTTATTTTATTTTATAAGACTAGTTCGAATTTTGAAGATGAAATAAATAATATGATAAATCGAGTGAGATACAATATACCATTACATGAAAGATTTAAATTTAAATTTTGTCATTTAAATAATATTCTCATAAATGTATATATATATATATATATATTGGGGTGAATACAATTAAATGATCGTTTCAAGGATTAAAATGAAGTTTATTTTTTTTTTAAATAAAATTTCTCCTAACTTTCGAAATACAGTTCATTATAAAGTGCTATGGTTAGTTGCTTCTAGAAGTCAGCTGTTCGTTTCCCTGCCGGTACCACTCTTTGGGTTTCGACTGGAAAAAATCTTCTACTCCAATTATTATCTCCTCCAATGTTTGAAATGTTTTCCCCTTAAGAAAGTGATACATTGCTCAGAAAAGATAAAAGTCAGGACTATAAAAGTTCGAAGGTATACCTTTCAGCAAGTTTTTGCTTCGTGTATCCTGAACTATGCGGTCGGACGATGTCCTGCTGAAGTAAAACATTCATCCTATTCACTAACGCCGGTTATCGCCCCTCCAAAACTTCGTGAATTCGTTGCCGTGAGTTCTTTTCCGAATAAAGCTCGGAATCGAACCCATAGTGGATTACCTTCCGAAACAAACTCAGAGTTGATTACACCTTCAAAATAAAAAATAAAAAACTGACAGCATTGTCTTTTTTTCAAATTTACTTTGCATTGCGACCGGTAGAGAAGGCTGGCATCGGTTTATCCACTGGTGTGTTAGGATTGCGCCAGTATATCCACTTTTCGTCGCAGGTGACAATCCATTTAATGAAACTTGGATTTTGAAGGAGCAAACGGCTTGCTGCAAGATGAGCTCATGTGGAACTTATCTACATGCTTTCTTCTCTTTATCTAATTGGTGCAATTGACGATTCACACTTGACTGTGACAAACCAAGTTCGGAGGATACCAGTGGAGTACTTTTTGTGGGATCATCTTCAATAGCGTGTCGTAGATCCTCGCTGTCCACAACAGATGGTCGCCCTGAGCCCGGCTGCCTTTCCAAGCTTGTATCGCCACTTTCAAATTTGGCGAACCAGCTCCTCACAGTCCGCTCATTAAGGTTCGGTTCCTCTTCAACTACCGCATCAAACAAGTGGTTTCACGGCTGAAAATTTCCTTTTTCAGTAATGTCGCAGAATTAATTGAATTTCATACCTCAACGTAATTTTGATTGAATGAATGCCAAACAAGTACTGAGCCTCTCAGAGAAATATTATGTTTAATAAATGTTTCAGTATACCTAGTATTATAATTAAAAAGATACTAATAACAACAACATTAGAATTAACAGATATGTAAGAAAAAAAACAACTTTATTTTAACCCTTGAAACGGTATATATATATATATATATATATATATATATATATATATATATATATATATATATATATATACACATAAGTATATAAGTGTATAAATTAATTTTATAGTATTTTATAAAAAGTTAATTAAATTGTTCAATTTAATCATAAAAGTATTATTACAATTCTTTGTGGTCATCACTTTATTTCAACTCCTTTTGAATGTTTAGGCGCTTTAACGCATTCTAGTTATAGAAGAATGAATGAATACAAAAGGAAATTTCTGATCAGCATATGCAGGCCTAACTTATGCTATGGATCCTTAGCCCCTTTTTTTCGTGGAATATGTGACGATGGGCGTTGGTGTTGGAAAATGTTTATTGATCCCATGGGCTGGTTGAAATGTAGGTTGGGATCCCATGGGATATCCTAACCGCTGGACGTGGCTCTTTACAGGATGGCTTGCTACCAATGGTAGCACATTTATTTTTCACCTTGGGCTTTTGCTGTATTTTACCAAATGGTACCTGCATATAATTGGACATACAGTTCTTTTTTAGTATTAAGTATAATGCATAATCCATGGCTCATAGAAGACAACACCAATAGAAGAGACAAGGTTTACTATAACTCAAGCCTCGGCCTGTCACTATAGTTTGCAATCAATATCACTAAACTATAAATCTGTTATTTTTAATTATACTTACTATAAGTAGTATACCCTAGATCATAGGTGGGGAACCTTTTTTACCATTATAGGCCACATTTAAATTAGGCAGTAATAAAGGAAGCCGCTTTATTTTTTTTATTTTCACTCTTTCGGTTGGTACTACAATTATCAATTGTGACATTTTCAGCTTTCTCTTGTATCTTGTGAACGGGTTAATGGATATTCGCTGTTTAAACGATTTTTCGACTATTTATAGTTGGACTAAAAGAAAAATGGGGGTTAAAATTTTCCAACTTTTCATTCGCTTTTCCTCTTGTAATTCGTGAACGACTAAATTTATTTTCGCGGTTGAAACGATTTTCTGACTATTTATAGTTAGACTAAAAGGAAAATGGGTGTGAACATTTTTCGAGCTTTAATTCGCTTTAATTCTAAGAATAGAATAATCATTTTGAAAATGCATTTTGCTAGGCAGAAAATTCATGGCTGATTTGAAAATAAATTTAATTTGTTTCAAACCTAAATATTGATGTATGAAATTTGATCATACCTCATAGGAAGAGAATTTTCTACTACAATTTATTAGAGTGGACAAAATCTAAAATTTCCCTTAAATTTTTTGTCCGGATTTCCCCACTGTATTGAATATTTTAATAACTCTTTTGTTTTTGAACTTTTCAATTACCCAGTGCGAATGTTGACAACAATGATTTTGTTTTTTTATTCAAACACATTGTATCGATAAAATACCAATTTCTTAACTTAAAAAGTAGTGCATTATAAATTTTAGTAACTGTTTGTGTAAAATGTTTTACCACATTTTCCGCAGTTTGAATTAGGTTATCAAATCATTAATTTTCAAATTCGGATTTTTAAATTACCTATCCATGCACTTCCTGCTTGTGGGGATGTCCATTATGTACCAGAGTCAGTTTGTTAAAATCCTAATTTTTTTTTGATATTTTTCGATTTTGGGAATATCTCTGCCAACCATGTTTTTACGCAAATCAAGAATACAGAAACCTGTAAGGAACTAGCTTTTCTCCATTTGCGAAGCCACATTGCGTGCGGGCTGAATTTTCTTAGTTTTAGTAATGCAGCTCATTTTCAGTTTTTGCGGGCAATAAATAGTGTATACGCAGATGAAAGAATATAAGTTAGCAGAATAAAATGTTTTAAAATGAATTATATTGGATAGCTGAGAACTCATAAGCCGAGTAGAGGTACTGACGCCAGCAATTTATTTGTAGCCTAAATAGCGTTAAAAACTAATAACTTAATGCAAAAGAATCATTTATCTATATTGAATGAGTACTGAGAAAAAAAAAATGGATTTCCATATCTTATTTCATAGTTGTAATGCCCATTTTGTTTGAAGTTCTAATATCCAAGCTAAAATCGGCATTCTAATATGTGAGTTACAAGCGAAGGACATACCTACTAAATAATTAACTTTAAGACAAATCCAAGCGAACGTCTAAGTTAATTTTTCCAAAAAATCTGCTGGACTTTTCAAACCAATATTTAAATTTCTCACACATACGAGTATGTTCCTTTTAGTTTATAAGATATAAAAGGAAAAGCTTCTAAAAAGTCGAAAAATCGTTGGAACCACGAAAATTCATTCACTATTCACAAGATGTAAGACGAAAAGCGGATGTAAAGTCGGAAAATTTTTACAATCGTTTTCTTTTTTAATCTACCTCTAAAAGGTCTGAACAAGTGGCAAATTAAATTAAACCCCTTCGTTCCGTTCTTTATTTAATTCTATTTATTCTCGAACTGGAAACTCTCGAAGGCCTTGTCGTTTTCGAGTAGCACTTAATGAATAAAGTGGCACTTGACAATGGCATATAACAGTGGCAAGTCACATCCTCCATTAATAATCCTCCATCGGCCGCGCCCCGTTTTGTAACACGACCGGTCGCCCCCCGCCCTGAAGAGGTTTTTCATTTTATTAATTCTTTCTTCATATCATTCAAACATTTCATTATTTTAGTAAGTGTAAATTTAGAATAAATTATATATTACAAATGTAATTTAGCCTGTATTTTAAATAAGAATATATTAAACAAAATTAATGAAATTAAATTACACTTCATAAATTATTTTATTTAATAAACTACACAAATGAGAAAAGTATTTAAAATTGAAATGTTTTAAGTTACAGAATAATATTTTTTTTATGAACAATAATATTTTTGTAATAAAATCATTTATTACCTTAGATGGTCCTATCAATACGTCAACTTTTATATTCAACTATTCATGAAACCTTATACTTTCACTATAACACAACAATTCAATGGGTTTTAAATATTTTATTTATAACCGTTCTTTTACCAACATTTTATCAAAGTTTTATTTAGTCATTGTCGCTTTCTTAAACTGAATCATCTCCGAAAAGCACTTGCTACGTAGTATTAATTCAAACCAACAAACATATCGCATTTACTACAGATTTTTGTCGAGTTGGATTTTTTATAAAAGCTGACGAAATTTATGAATTTTTTATTTGCAAATCCAATTTGATTTTTACCAGTTTCTTCAGATGGCTTATTTTTGCAAAAAAAGCACAAAGTTCCTACGGAAAGGATGATGTTTAGAACGTTGTTGTAGATGTTTTTTCTACAATTTGTAGATCAAGATTTTTTAAGAATTTTTTTGTTCTCTTTATTTGGGCGTAATGAAGAGAAGATTACCTGATAATTGATCCCTGCGATGTTCAATCATTGATTAAAGATCACAATTGGCCATATTTTAGTTATTTTTTTCATGCGATAAGCATGCATTTGGTCAACTGACAATTTTTTCATGAAAAAAAAATTAAAAAAAATAGCGGCTCGATAAAAAAAAAATATGAAGCCTCCATTTTCACAATTATATTCTTGATACTTTTATTTTTAAATATATAAAAATAAATAAAAAATATTTCGGAAATGTAAGTCTACTGAGAAGAGTAAACCCGTCTTTATGGCGGGGGGGGGGAGGGGGAGGGGAGGAGGGCCGACGGATGGTAATATACGTTCAGCTCGACTTACCACATACACACAGACATTTCGTGAGACTTGGTTATTTGGACTCAGTGTACCTAAAAACGTGTATTTTCGTTTAAAACTCGGTTTCTAATTTTTTGAAGATCGCAATACTTTCCCATACTGTATATTTCATATAAAGGCGAGCGAAAGTAAAAAAAAAATCTATAATCAAGAAAACATCAACGTCATTATAAATTATACAAAAAACATAATATTAATAATTTAAAAACACATCTGTACTTATTAAAGTCTATACTTAATTAAATTCGTTATTATAAAAGTATATAATGATGGTATTGAATTAGGCGGACAAATGTAATTCCATTTTGCCATCTAAACGACTTTCTGCTGAAGCAGCTTGAAAGCACAAAAGCTTCCGTTGCATATCCTAGGAGGGGTTAAGTCCCAAATTGGATAAAGTTCATTTATTAATAGTTAATAGCTACCCTCTCGCTTGCTATCCTCCCTGGTCCGGTCTCTGTCTACTCCATTAATATTTCAGATGGCCTTAATAAAATAGTCCCAATTATCTCTTTTCCAGTGATGTTTTTACATTACTTAATCCTTAAAAAGGCTACTTACCTGTTTCAAAGGATATAAACTGGTCTGAATACTAGCCGAAGCAAAAGTGAAATAAATAGTTAATATTCCACAGAGTTAAGATAAAAATACTGTTAATAAAAATTAAGTAATACATCAACAATTAATAATATATATATATATATATATATATATATATATATATATATATATATATATATATGTGTGTGTGTGTGTGTGTGTGTGTGTGTGTGTGTATAAAGGAGACCGGGGTGGCCGAGCGGGTTAACGCGCTTGTAAAAGTGCATCTGCTTACAAGTGAGTTTGAATCCCGGTTTCCGAATTCCTCAAGACCATCCCTCCTCCTCTGTGTATGTGAGGCCCATCAGTCTACTGCAGGAAACTCACACAGACCTTGCAAAGGAGTGATGACCCTACCTCGAGTACTTAAATTGTGAACCGCATTGAGGTTTTCCAGGATGTTAAACAGCCACCCGAAGGTTTGTCCCATGGACGGTTTACTTCGGGTAAAGAAATATAGGTCCTCTTGCTCTTAATGACTCCGAACAGCCATAATCCGTAGATCTAGACCGATTTGTCCCTGTCCTTGAATCCGAGTGAGTCGATGGAAAGGACACTGCTGGATTGGCCCCAAAGGGACTGGTTATGAAGCTATAGGTGACCTGTCGCTGCAGCATGGATACCATGGTTCACCACAACGTGAGGTTGAGTGACCCACTTCAGGCTGTCTATGATCCCGCAAGCGAAAATATGTCTTTAAGAAGACCACATCGCGCGACGAAAGATCTGCATAGCGTACAGTGGCAACAGAAAAAAATATATATACATATAAAGATTGACACAATGCAAAAAAGTGGAATTTTACAGGAGAAGCGTTTGAAGTTTGCCTATTTAGGTTTATCGCTGTTCCTCAACTCGCTGATAAATTATCGACATTTACCTTTTTTGTTTAAGGTAATTAAATTTAAAGTAATTTTCATTTTTTTGATCATTTATTAATTGAACTCTGGCTGTTATTAAAAAAAAAACTAAACTGTACGAGCACCTGTAGACTATATGAAGTATATGGGTATATATGATAGAGTTTATGAATTTTGGAAAAAAATAAAAAAAAACTTTTTTAATAAACAATAAATTGCATTTGGAAATACAAATCAACTAAAAATATTTTATTGAATATATCACAGCACGAAATAATAATTTTAACATAAATAATAATATTTTCAAAGGAGCAAAATATGGTTACTTTTTGGCCTCATAACTGACATGAGAATAATATTATTAATAATTATATTTAAATTAAATACATAAACCATATGTTTCGGTAATAAATGTTACAAACGCAATTTGGTTTCCTATCCAATTAAACATTTTTATTACTTGTTTTAAGTGTTAAAATTCAGTGTAAAATACTGGCTTTCCTCCCCATTTGTGTGTATGTCAATAGACGGATGTCGCGACTCCGAGTGTCGCTTTTGAGATACTGCAATCTTTGGAAACTAGTAACCAAATTGGGGATCACTTCTTGAGCCACCAATTTATAGTTTAATATGCGTACAAGGAAGTCATGTGTTGTCCACATCAGATATTTTAATAACGTTATTTAAAATCGGTATTTTCCAAGTTTTACCTAAAATACACTAGAAACGAATTACTGAGGAAAATCTTAAAAAATGTTACGAAAATTACGATTTTGTTTACCTGTAAAATGTGATAACCGATCTAGAGTAGCAGATGCTTATATTTCAAGCCTAGAGTGAGAGGTCTTTCGGCCTACACGATAGAAAATTTTCTTAAAATCAGACACGTTTTTGGCCTTAGGTAACGGTCTATTAGACTAGTTGACAATGTCCACGTTTTATCTAAAATGCGCTGAAAGCGAGTTACTGAGAAAAATCTGAAAAAATTGACGAAAACGATGAATTCGTTGACCTATAAAATTTGATTGCAACCGATCTAGGGTGGCAGATGCTCAGGTTTCCAGTACTTTCAGCCTACACTCAACAATTTTATTGAAATCAGACACGTTTTTTTGGCCTCGGATCCCGGTCTACTACTTTTTTCTGGGTACTGCTTCCCCTCATGCCGTATTATTTTAGATATATTTAATTCTATTCACTGATTGTTAATAGTGGACATATGAGTTAATTTCAAGTTAAAAAAAAAAGAAAGTTCAATAACTTTTTAGTTGATTTCAATATAAGGAGTAATAAATTTACCTAGTTAATGTATTACAACGTTTCAAATCAAGCGAGGAACACTTCGTGGTTAGTTGGGGCTTAGTAAAACCGGAAGGTAATGTATTCAGGCCTTTAGCTGATCCTTCACAGCGCAAAATAAGCCCCCTCCCCTCTCCTCCTACCGAAGTTCCTTTGATGTGCACTTGGCTCATCAGCAGGGAGTGGGAATCACAAACCGCAAAGCTGAGGCAAAAACTGGAACCTCAAAAGAAGGAAATGTCGGCGCACACTTTGATCACTCTCCCGGGGAATTTTCAAAATTAATAACACAATATCCTCTCACGGAAAGTAATATAAGTTATATCCATCTCTCTCTCCTCTTCCTCCCCCGAGTTATGTCATACCTCGACCTGAATGTTGTTCAAGGTCTCTTGGGAATGGCGTATGAATTATCAACCGCACTCACAGGATGAATTTAAATATTAAACAACCTACAAGGAAGTAAGTCTTTGAAAACCAAGTGGATGAACAAGAAATAACAGTAATTCAAAAAATGAAAAACTTTCTGGTAGACAACCAACAATCGAATTATATATTTCTTAATTAATAAAAATAATAATAAGTCCTTGCCTAAAATTCTCCATCCAGCGAGTTCCATCAAAACCCAAATCCCCAAGGTCAGAAACAAACACAATCATCCCATCGAAGTTTCGGCCGACACCTATCGATTACGCTTATATTTCTTTTATTGATTCTTTCGTCATCCATCTCGACGACTTTACACGCTCATTTTATTCGCCCGACTCTATCAACCCCAACGATATTTACTGGGTGCAGTTCACTCGATTCGACAAAGCGTCGGTGCATAAATACCTTCGGTTCAAATATTGTATTGAAAATATTATATATATACCTTATTTATATCAAGATAAAGATAAGAGAAGGAACAGTTATCTGAAATTAAAAATGGAAAAAAACAAAAAACACTGTAGATATTGAATTTTTTATTTATATATAGGTAAATATATATATATATATATATATATATATATATATATATATATATATATATATATATATATATAATGAGTCCATCTAGATAAAAATAAGAGAAGTGTATATATATATATATATATATATATATATATATATATATAAATATCTTATTTATATATATATATATATATATATATATATATATATATATATAAATATCTTATTTATATCAAGATAAAGATAAGAGAAGGAACAGTTATCTGAAATTAAAAATGGAAAACAACAAAAAACACTGTAGATATTGAATTTTTTATTTATATATAGGTAAATATATATATAATGAGTCCATCTAGATAAAAATAAGAGAAGTATATATATATATATATATATATATATATATATATATATATATATAATATCTTATTTATATCAAGATAAAGATAAGAGAAGGAACAGTTATCTGAAATTAAAAATGGAAAACAACAAAAAACACTGTAGATATTGAATTTTTTATTTATATATAGGTAAATATATATATAATGAGTCCATAAAGATAAAAATAAGAGAAGTATATATATATATATATATATATATATATATATATATATAAATATCTTATTTATATCAAGATAAAGATAAGAGAAGGAACAGTTATCTGAAATTAAAAATGGAAAAAAACAAAAAACACTGTAGATATTGAATTTTTTATTTATATATAGGTAAATATATATATAATGAGTCCATAAAGATAAAAATAAGAGAAGTATCTGAAATTAAAAATAGAAAAAAAAAAACATTATAACTATTGATTTTTTTATTTTTACAAACAACAACTAATGAAATCGGCTCATAAAAATATATAGAAAAACACAAAAGTAATATGAGAATGATTCATTTTCCTCTAAACGATGAATTGAAACTGTGGCAGTGACGTTCGCCATAATATTATCGCGCGGGTTCTGCTCCAGTAATAACAAAGTTATTGTCATAATGCTGCACGGCCCTGATCTAAACAGTACACCGTTGCACCATAATAATAATAACATATTATTGTTGAATTAGTTGTTATTAATATTAATAGTTCCTGTTAGTAGCTCAATATATTCCGATATTAAAAAAAATAAAAATAAAAAAGAAGAAATATTATTAAAAATGTCATTTTACCAATCAACCATTATGTTAATATTAAAGATACAAAAAAGCCGTAAAATATATATATATATATATATATATATATATATATATATATATATATATATATATATATATATATATATAAGCGAACGAGTCCATTACCAGGTTTCAACTCTTCGATATTCAGTTCGAACTCAGACAAATAAAATCTGTTATTTATATATAGATATTAATTATTATTTATTATACTAAATAACAATTAATAACTATTAAAATAGCATACTAGTTACAAAAAATATGATGGATTCTATAATAAAGCTCATTTCCAATATTTCCTTACTTTGTGTAGTTGATAAAGTATGTCGTGATCGCTTCCCCACAATTTAAATCAGGCAAATAAGGAATTACAAATTCAAACAAAAAATGTGTAAGGAAAAATATTCAATGTTTTTAATCTTTATTTCGACATGTTTCGGATAATTACAATATATATACACTTGGATTTTGATGAAATTGTTACTGAATCATTCGCTCACTAGTCCCCAATTTTCTTCCAACACCAGGACTAGCCGTTTTTGAAATTTAGGCAAGTCAAATAAAATGGTTATGCGCATTTGTAAGCGAAAGTAGTAATTGGAATTTGATAAAATTGATACAGAACCATTTACAAACTAATCCTCAACTTTTCTTCAACTTTAGACGGCTGTTTATCAAATATAGACGTGTAGTGTTAAGGAAATAGTATAGTGTTATAGAACTTGCTTTGCAGTATTTCAATTTGTTTCCTCACTATTAAAGATACGGAGGAAGTGAAAGTTAAATTGTCAAGGGATACGTTCGTTCAACGTATTAAGAAAAACATGTTTGGGCATGCGCAAGCGAAAGTACTAGAAGGAATTTGATAATGGATCATCTGGGTACCAACCAGTACAATCCCTGAAAATTTCATAAAAATCGGATAAAGGGTAATAGGTATTATGCCCGTCATGTAGATTTGACTACAGTCAGACAGACACTAGGCAAAATTTGACTGCAGACAGACAGACAAGAGACCAAATTTTTTCCTTGACGCCTAAAACGTAATTGGAAATTTCAAATTCTGAGGCCATCAATTCTTTTTTTTACTTACTCCATGATTACAAAATTTCCCTACCTTCGGTAGTCAGGAAATAAATTTGAAATACTGAAAAGCGAATTCTATTGTGCAAGGCCACATAACATATTATCAAGTCATCATTTCGAAGGTGTCGAAGCAAAACTGGCAAGCGCCAAAATCAATTCACTGAGTTCTTTCATTTCACCTTGCTTAACCAAAATTTTTAAATTTCTCGATTTTCTTTTCCATTCAAGCCTGGCAGTAGACGAAGGAACTATCGCTTAAGAAACTCTTTTCACTAAATATCTCAATTTTTTCGTTTGGGCGCTTACGTCTTTCTGCTTTGACACAGTCGATACAGTGTTGAATTACTTCTCCTAAACTTTTATAATATATTTGCATCTGCTTCACGGCATACCAAACACAACTTGGTGATTTGTTATTATCATTAACTTATAAGACGGTGAGTACCTTGATTTATGTTTTGTATCATTGCTAAAGCAGGAGATCTCTGGACTATTGTATTTTTAACCTTCATTCAGATCTACCATATAACAGAGAGGGAGAAAGCTATATTAAAAGTGGATTTGGGTGATTTCGAGTTGAAGAATGAAATGATATTTAGTTATGTATGTAATATTTAACCGTTCGTATATTTATGTAGTTTTTTACGGGCAGTTTAAAATAAATTAAGAGCAAAGTGGATGAACATACTATATTGCAATATTTGAATGTGAGAAAATTTAATGATTTTTATTCCTATTTTAGACTTTCAATCACTCAATTTTCAAGTTTAGAAATTTAAGGTTTAGAAAATTTAGAAAGGAGTATGTAATAATCTTCCAAGCAAAAATACCTATTGTTTCTAAAATGCTACATATCATCTTCTTCCACTTAGCTTTTCAAATTACGGTGAGTTACATTTTTTTTTTAAATATTATGGATTATGTTGTTTGTATTTATTTTATGTGGTAATAGTTTACTGCCAATGTTCTTCTCCGTAAGTCCGAATATATCTTAGTATAGTAGAGTACACCTATACTCACTATGCTCTCTTTTTTCGTAAGTTTATTTCGTAAGTTCTGTAGTCCTGAAGACATGAAAGTTAATTGTATATTCTTTTCAGTTCTTGTCCTTTTAATTTTGTAGGTATATTCCAGGTATCTTTTATCCAAGTATAGTCCGAGATACCATAGTTTTTTTGAGGAACTGGATTGTTATCGAGAACTAACTCAATTAAAAATACAGCAATGCACTATCTAAGGCGTTGTGGCTTAGAACGTGAGATAAATATAGACAAAAATTCATACTTTTTTTTTTATTTCATTTTTTAAATTGCAGGAAAGGCACTGAAGATTTATAAATGTTTCGAAAAACAACAATTACTGCCTTGAGCACGCTAGCCCTTAACGTGGATGACTAGGGCCTTTCTACAGCGCTGCGCATTATGGCTCATTGAGTTTTTGAGGCGAGACATTGTGCGTGAGCGCAAAATGTCTCGCCCTACATTCTATCATGCCTCTCAGAAAATATAATAATCCCTAGCTTCATTTAATAGCTTAAAAAATTTATAAAATATATAATAGCTTTTTTAATATTAATTTATTATTATTAAAATTGTATATATATATATATATATATATATATATATATATATATATATATATATATATATATATATATATATATCTAGTGTTCCTTACAACTGTATATTAAAGGCATTCCCATAACAATATAAATAAATTCCCATTACAGCGGAAATACACGCTCATTAAAATGATCCACAAACCTGCTAAAGACGTCCTAAATCGTACAGTCCTTAATCGTATATACTAATTAGTCTTCTTCTGATATTCTTCTGAATACTTGAAAAAATATGTACAAAAGACTTGTTGGCATCTTCACTGACCAAAAGATAATACCTTGGCCCTATTTCACAATAAAGTACAAAAGTACAAGTGCAAGCAGACCTATTATTTAATAAGCATACGACACACTATAAAATGTTGACATGCGATAAAATTTAAACTATTTTATTATACATATATTTTATATTTTGCATATGTGATATACATAGTAACTATTTTGAACCTAATTACGTATTAATACATTATTTTGCTGTTATTATAAATTCATTCTCTTTAACTGTGTTTATTTTTAGTTTAATTAATATTGGAAGTCTGTTTTTTCCTAAAGGTTTAAAAGTTATGTCATTATGATTAATTATAATTTTGTCTTTTTTTCTTATTTGTTTAATTATTTGCTCATTATCTTATTCTTTTTTGTTCTACTTTAAGGATCTAAAGCTCTACTGATTTTACCTATAATATTATTCTAAAGGGATATGTCCCGTAATAAATAAAGAATTTATTATTATTATTATTATTAAATAGGGCCCAGATAATCAGTTTGGCTTTCGCATACAACATTGAACGACACAGAGTTCCCGAGTACATTGCTGGAGCGCCAGAACAAAAACTGTATGCAACTGGTGTATTTTTGGATGGCGCTCAGGCGTTTGACAAAGTCTAACAACAGGGTCTCTATAAACTTAACACCATACACGGATACGTGAAATCTCATTCTACAATCTTTCCTTTTCGACAGATTCTTCTCAGTTCGGCAGGGCTCGGAAATTTCTTCGATTCCTCCAGTCTTGGCGGATGTAACCTAAGGTTCAATACTGGTGCCTTTACTATATGTCGTATATATTCACGATATGCCCGTTAACAATGAGGCATTGACTGCTACTTCCACTGAAGATACAACATTTCTCACAAAACATCAAGATTTTATACATCCCTCACTAACATTACAACATTAATTATTTAAATTGAAAGACTGGTACAAACTATGGAAAATTTGACTGAGACACATAACATTTACCTTAAGAAGAAATACCTGCCCTCCAGTTTATTTCGAAAACAAGCCAATTTTTCACTGATATCTTGTACTCTATCTTGGAGTTACCTTCAGCAAAATGAAGACTAGGGGCCCACATGTTAAAATAAAACGAAATATCCTTAACAAACGACATTTACTACTTTACTTACTTTTTTCAAATATCCAAAAATGAAACAGAGACAAAAACTAAATGCACACATATACTTACCGAACCCCAGTGAACATACTCCTCAAATATATATGATATAACCAAAAAGATTCACTTACAAAAACTCCAAAATTACCAGTAAAAAATATTATTACTCACATCAGATGCTCCTTGGTACGTGTCTAATAAAATCCTACATCATGAACTACATCTACCTACTGTCGACGAACATATAAGGTTTCTTTAACAACGATTTTATAACTTACAGGGATGAATAAAGATACTAATTAGAGATATGGCTACAGCCGATATGCCCATGAATATAAAGAGGAGAAATATGAAATATGAGGAGGAATATGAAAATGTGCTGGATGAAAGATCTCCTTCCTTAATTGCCAAAGGTAAAATAATTAAGGTGGAGACAATATTAATTATTCTGACGGAACTTTCGAGCATCAACGCCTATTTTGCTTCATCAACGTTTATGAAGCCTCATTATGAAGCAAGTTGTTGGGATAAAACAACAATTTTTTTTACAGTTGAACTGATTTAAAAAAAAAAAAATCAGGTAATTTAATTGTTATCTTCAAAATAAATGTCCCTCCTAGAAGGGATGA
Source organism: Rhaphigaster nebulosa (assembly GCA_948150685.1). Classification (NCBI taxonomy): domain Eukaryota; kingdom Metazoa; phylum Arthropoda; class Insecta; order Hemiptera; family Pentatomidae; genus Rhaphigaster; species Rhaphigaster nebulosa. Next base: position 49,737,744 of record OX411312.1, on the reverse strand, counting down.
ATACTGATTTTTGATGGTTAGCTGATAAATAAAAATATAAAAATATATTTGATTTTTTCAGACTGCTTGTTGTATTTCTGAGTTTTTAAAAACTCAGTTTCTAAATTGTGGCTTCCTGTTAGACCGGTCCATTTATTAAATCTTCCGTAATGATCATCGAGATACACCTCTGCAATATTTTGTACTAAATTTACTGTTATCATAAATATAAAATTATTATTCAACTTTATATATATTGCAACGAAGAATAAAGATGACCAGATTTAAAGTCTAGAAGATGTAAATAATAAAGAAATACAACAGAAATAATCTGATCTTTTCAATTTCTTGGGTCTGCATGATGGTTGAATTTCATTAAGCTAAAAAAAAAGTTGTATTGTAGTTTTCAGGTATTGAGACCTAAATCTCTTTTATATTTATGAATCTAGAATGCTGTTCACCCAACACTCTCGTCGAATATTAAACAGCTTGTCCAATTTAAAATTCAAACAGTAGCCTCTGAAGAGGGAAACCAGATACCGTTATTCCATTGTAGCAGTGAACTGGACCAATCAATCAATTTAATTTCCCGTAGAGCGCACAGTGGAAATTCTTACACATTAAAGTGATCCGCAAAACTAGATTAATAAAAGACATGTATGTCCCTCCATTCTCCAAACTACTTGAAAAGTTAAAATACAAAAGATTTGTTGATATACTGCTTGACCGAATTATAATTCCTGACCATCAGTTCGGCTTTAGCACATTATTTTCAACTACACATAAATCACACTGAGTTACTGACCATAGAGCACTAAATCAAAAATAACTGATGTAGTTTTATGAAGTTAAATTTTAATGTTATATTAGTAGAAAAATTATTGCTTTATTCTTTTATGTTACGTCGTTCCGGGGTATTCGGGGTATTCCCCCATTCTCAATGTGTTCGTTTCTTATAAACTACAAACATCACATAACATATACAACAGTCAGAATTATTTATATGACAATATTGCACATAATTTATATCATACTTTACCTCTATACTCCTATTGTCTATATTCATCCTATTGATTTTGTCTATTAATAAATATATTTAATTCAACCATAAAAACCGTGTTTTATATCTTTACATATATTGCTAGGAGTGAAAAATGTTACATATATCTTTATCATTGCCAGACTGCTCTGTTATTGTCTCTACTATTAATCCATTCCTGCAATTATTTATTTATCTCGCATGCATATACCTTAATTATGCTGTTGCCCTAACATTACTTTTTATATCATACATATATAAATTATATTTCTACTCTTGGATGTTATTCCTAATATTTTATTTTATTGCCTTTTTTTAATAACTATTTTATGTCTATTTTCTATGTATCCTCATTATTTTAAATGTTGTTATTTTATTTAAAGGGAGAAGTTGGTCGGGGGGTGCGGTCAAAGAAATAGACTACTATAATGTGAACTTATATAATTGTTGCCTACGTTTCGGCCTAAGTTTTAGGCCATCTTCAGGGCAGCGAGGCGTGTGGTCAAGCGCCAACTCACGTAGGCACAATTATGTAAGTTCACATTATAGTAGTCTATTTCTTTGACCGCACCCCCCGACCAACTTCTCCCTTTAAATATAAATATACGGTCAACAATAACTCCCTCCGTTGTTATTTTATATTCAATTTGTTAATAACATCAGTATAGTGACAATTTCCATTAATATAACACTAGAATTCTCTTTCTTCCCACTATTAATATAAATTTAAGTTAAATTTCTTTCTGAATCTTCTGTTTTATTAAAATATTTTTTAAATTATTTTTTAAGGTTTTGGGACAACATTATAACTTACATAACTTCAGTACAATGATTTACAGAACAACATGATCAATATTCACAAACTTATTTTTAAAAACATACATAATAATTATCCAAGTTACACCTCATGTATTTCATGCCTTCTGTCACTATATTAAAATTATCATTATCCACTCTTTGTCACGATTACATCTATAATCTAGAATTTATTTCGTCTTAATACTCATATCGAATTGAAGCTATATATATCATCAAGAACACAGTCAATTTCAAAACAGATACAGAAAACCTTAAAAGTCATTACACAGATATAATCAACAGATCTATTATAATTCAGACAGTTAAAAGATACAATAAAAAAATTTTTAAATATTAAAAAAAAAATCATGTTGAATCAGTAGGCTTAAATAATATTTAGAGAGATCTAGGAGAGGGGGTGAAGTAAGAATAATAAAGATTATAAAAAAGTATAATTCATAAAAAGTGCATTGCCACAATGAAATATATGAAGAATGTTAGACTCTCTAAGTTTTAAGAAATAGTGACTATGAATATAAATTTAAGACAAAATAAATTGTAGATTATGGATATGATAATGACAGAAAGAGTGGAGAATGATAATTATAATATAGTCGTAGAAGGCATAAAATAATCAAGGCAGGTATAAACATATATAAATTAATTTTTATTGTATAACTGTTAAGTATGTTTTTACTTCCTTGTACGAAGTGAAGGAAGCATTGTAATCACGAAAATTTTCGGTTTTCAGATTTCAATGGAAATATCCATTTTGACCATCCATGAATCCATTTTGACTAGTTTCGTCGTGGCGTCTGTACGTACGTACGTTCGTTCGTATTTAGCATAACTCAAAAACGGTTAGCCGTAGAAAGTTGAAATTTTGTATTTAGGATTTTTGTAAAATCTAGTTGTAAACCTCCCTTTTTGGCCACTGCTTAATCACCGGAAGTGGTATTTTAATTGAAGGTCATAATTGATTTCCATCAAAAATTATATTAAAATACTTTTCAAAACATCTCAAATTTGGTATTCATAACATATATATTGATTTAAATAACATACTAGATTTTGGTCTAAATTGGAAAATCGGAACCAGTACTTTACTTGAAGGTCATATTAGACTTTCATCAAAAATTATATTAAAATATAATGTAAAACAACTCAAATTTGGTAAATAGGACTTTTATATCGATATGAATGTATTTACTATATTTTGGTTAAAATTGGTGAACCAAAAAGGGTACTTTACTTGAAGGTCATAATAAGCTTACATCAAAAATTATATTTAAATTAAATACATAAATCATATGTTTTGGTAATGAAGTTTATAAACTCAATTTGGTTTCTAATCCAATTAAACATTTTTATTACTTGTTTTAATGAATGAACAGTTGTCGAAAAGTTAAAATTGAGTGTAAAATACTGGTTTTCCTCCCAATTTGTGTGAGTGTGTCAATAGATGGATGTCGCGGCGCCGAGTGTCGGTTTTGAGATACTGTGATCTTCGGAAACTAGTAACCAAATTCAAGATCACTTTTTGAGCCACTGATTTATAGTTTAATAGGCGTACAAGGAAGTCATGTATTGTCCACACCAGATATTTTATAAATAAGTATGTGAATAATAATAATATTATCCTGTAATTCAGAGGTTATCTTGAAGATGGAACAAATCCCCGAAACGGTGATAAAATAATGTTAGAAGTATTATAATAAAATAGAAGATTTAGGAAGAAATTTTACTTCAATTACCTAAAATAAAATTTATAATAATTATTCCATATGAAAAAATACAACCGATGTATTTTTGTATTGTTAAGTCTGGCACCAGGGTCTTCTCTTTAAACTCAGGACCATGCACGTCCTACCACATCCATCAATCATTTCCTTCGACAGATTTTTTTGAACCCGACAGGGCTTGGAGATTTCTTCAATCCTCTCTACCTGTTTCAAAAAATGGTTGTTCCAGATTGAACTAAACTGGCCAATCGTATTACGACTATTCTGAAACGAAGTCGTTATCAGAACAAATATAAGATTCTTTTCCTTATTGAATAATTGAATGGGTTATTTAAAAAAAGACACATGTGACATTTGCACGATTCTGAGAAAACAAAAACTATCTAGAATTAAAATTTAAAAAGATAAAAAAAATCAACGAAAACATATGCTGTAATTAATCAATATTTACGTTTATGCCAAATTTTAGTAATATAAATATCAATAGATGTTAATTTTTTTTTTTTAATTTTACACTTGTTTTGCATTTGCAGTAAACATATTTCCGCCCCTTTTTTTGTATTTAATTATAACCGTATGTGAGATGATTAAAAATTCAGAGTATTGCTTCTGAAATAAAGGGCCTTAATTTTTACAAACTTCAATAAGATAAGAAAATTTAATAAATTGATTTAACAAAAAAACAACATAAATGTGCCACATGGCCATATTACCATATATTATTCTCCACTCCACAATATTCTGACTCCACTTCTCCTTTTACGAGATGGACCATGGTTCTTCTAATCCTCGATCTTCTTTTCATTAATAGTCAGGTTTCCTTATGAATACGCTTCTGCTGTTGGAACAGCAAGGGAAAGAGGACCGACACCTTTGTTAACGTAAACATGTATTTCAAGGACCATAAATGTACTACATAATATGATCTAATATAGAACTGCATACATCTTCCGAAGATTTTTTTAGCCTTACTCTCATGATATAAGCTTAGATCTGTCTTGTTAAACTTCAGATTGTGAATGAAAAAATATTAAATCATAGCTTCCTGAGATAAAATATCATCTACAGAAACAGCACATGCGATTCACTTGTGTTCTTTCTGCCCTAAATGAAATACTTTTTATAGATTTTTTTTTTGCACCAAAGGAAGCGTCTATGAATAATGTACCGATGACCATTCTCAACTCAAAACCCGTAAAAATGCTACATTTGTCGTTTCTTAAATAACTGATTCAATAAGGTATGTATATATTTTTAAAATGATTTTACGTTCGTCTGAAAAAAAAAAAGAAGTTGAATAAAGGGTCTAACATCAAATTGAATATTGAGTGTTCAATCAAAATTTTAATTATAGGACTTTTATTGTATCTCTGACAAAGCCCACTGAGGATATAGTTGTAAAGGACTGCGCTACTCTAACTCGGAAAGATAATAGATACCAGAAGCTGGATAATAGGAGCTAGTTGACCCAGATAATTATGTTCAATACTGTAAGCTGAACACAATTCTATATTAATAATATAACCGTGGACGTAATTACCCCCAGGCGTAGGGACGGGTCGTAACAATGTACTGCGCAAAATTACTGATAGTTACGTTGGTTACAGAGGTTGCTAGCTGGCTTACTGCTCCAATGCTGTCTTCATCATAGCTTATTGGATAAATATGGCAAAATGAAGGTTAATCAACGATGCATTGAATGTATTTATTTTTTTATAAATACAATAGGGAAGCAATGGTCAGTGGCATGTTGACATTAATTCTGCAGTCTGCTCAAGCGTCTAAAATGATTTTTTCATTTTAATTTTCAAATATTATCCTGAACTTATTTCTTCTAAACCCGGGAAGGTTAGCGCTAGGATTGGAACATCGAAAGAAAAATATCGATATATATCGAAAGGAAATGGATGAAGAAGAGAAGACAATTGCATCAAATTAAAAAGATAGAACAAAATTTGGCAAAAAAAAAAATGTTGTAACACATTTTTTATCTTGGAGACTTCTCCTTTAAATTTAAAGGAGCTTTAACCTTAATCTTTAAATTATTTAATACGGATTAAAGGGAGATTTTCAAAGGATCAGAGAATCCATACGAATTATCGTGACATACGAATTACCGGAATATGAATTATCGAGATACTACTGTAATATAGTTTAAAATGTCGATATCATCGATATATCGTTGTAAAATTACGATATCATCGATATATCGTTGTAAAATTACGATATCATCGATATATCGTTGTAAAATTACGATATCATCGATATATCGTTGTAAAATATCGATATCATCGATATATCGGAAGATATCAATGGAAAATGTCGGTTTTTCAAATCCGATATATCGATATATCGCGTTTCGATATTCCAACCCTAGGTAGCGGTAATAAAGGGGCGGGTTTAGGTAGCGCTTCGTCAATAAGACCAAGTGACCTCATTTTGTTTTCAATGAAGCTAAATGACAATGATAGGTTTTATATATATTTTTATATATATATATATATATATATATATATATATATATATATATATATATATATTAATTTTTAATTTGTTCATTTATTTATACAAACTTTAAGTTTTGAAATAATATAAATTAGTTTTGGATCTTCCCTATCCAGGGATTTTTCATTTTCTGGTAATCGATTTGCAGTTCTATTCAAAGCCACTTTTTTCTCTGGTTTTATCAGCTTCATTTTATATTTATAATACGAATATGGGTCCATCTAATCCATGGGATCTTGTTTATTTCGGTTCTTGACAGTCAGTACTTTTGGCGTGTGCGTTCGCTTTCTTGTATGCGTCTCAGGTTTCACTTCTTGAATTCGATGACTCACTCGTTCAGGAAGGTCTTCATACAAATCAGGACTGAAGTCGAAGTAGGCTTCGGAATCGTCCAAATCGGTTTCATCATCGCTTTTTTATTCCGAATGATCCTCATCACCATCTTCAAATAGTCTTTCATAAATTTCCGCAGATTATCATCTACAATCGATTCCCGCCGGCTCGTAGTCGAGAATATCTAGATACGATACAAGAAAACACAGAATCAACGAAAGGAAATAGAGAACAAACTTTATACGATAATGCATCTACAGATAGTGCTTCGTCTCTGAGGCGAATACAACTTTACAAGTAGCACTTTATCTTGTCGACAATGTTACTTCAGATAGAAAAACGAAATAATGAACTTATGACTTGTTGATGACTTTTTCTCTCTGGCATCTGGCGAGGTACTCATTATAAGAAGTACTCTTGGGAAGGAATCCGGCAGAGAGTGAGGGTTTCTCTATAATTTACAGAAGTTAAACTACACACTTCGCCGAGAAAGACGACCCCTCCCCCCCTTACTCCGTCATAAGTTACCATTGCTGGAGCCTAGTTTGTTCTATCCGCAGGCGTTGACCCGCACAACCTCGTCTCTCCATCATAGTTGAAGGAAGGTATGCATGCTCTTTCAACCTCTGCGTGCACGGGGAAATTATTTTACGCTTATTGTCACTTGTCTCAAGCCTTCTTTTAAAAAAAATAAATAATTTATTTAGGTAAATCTTTAGTTAAACTAATTTGACAACAAATTTAATTGAAAATGTGTATTGAGTTATATATATATTTTTTTATAACATTTTTTTTCTGTTCTTAGAAATTCCTATACTTAGAAATATATATATATATATATATATATATATATATATATATATATATATATATATATATATATATATATATTTTTTTTTTTTTTCGGTTGGCTCTACAGACCTTGTAGATCTTTGGCCGCCTATAGGTTTCGTAATATTTGTTTTTTTGACGGGATAGAGTTATAAGCCCTAACCCCCAATTAGAGCCGTTTTGGCGCTAAAGTCTATAAGTAAAACACGTTTTCGTGTATTGCATACAGGCTATCCGATTTGCTTCACAAAGAAAAAAAAACAAACAAAAAACAAAACAACGATAATGGTCGACTCGTTCTCTTGATAATTGTGGTACAGACCCACAGACAGGCCAATGATCGAAAATGCTATTTTTGGATTCATGGATCTCTTAAAAACTCCACATCGAAATTTTGAATCGATCACAAGCTCAATTCATTATCTAGGTGACAAGAAAAGTAAAACAAAAAATATATTTTAATGTTATCCTTGAAATGCCATAAAACTTTCCTGAAGTAATAAAGCACGACAGTTACAACTTTACTGGCAGAATATATATTGGTACAATTTTTTTCTTTATATCGTTGAGCCCAACTCTCCCAGAGAATGGCGGAGTGGCCACTTTTATTCCCCGCATGAAGGAGGGTCATTTTATTCCGGGAATATCCATAATGTTTTATTATTCCGGGACCTATTGGGAGGATGGCCAGGTGATACAATAGGAGGACGAAGGAGGTCATCAGTAATGAGGCTCCTGTATGAATAAAAGATCTGAGGACAGAGGATTCGCTCCTGTATACCTTACCTTACCAATCCTCCAGCTCTCTGTCTCTTTCTGATCAATATAGTTTCCATGGACTTTGTTACTTAATCCTTGGTAAAAGCCAAAACTTTAACAGGTTATATGGATGTTTCTCAAAAAATGGCCAATTTTGATGTATTAAGTAGATATTTTCAGAACTATATGCCCAGATATCCTAGGATTTTTTGAAGGATTTTATATATATATATATATATATATATATATATATATATATATATATATATATATATATATTCACGTGATCAGATTAGCCACTATTTCGTGTGATTAATAATATTTAAGTGGCTAGTCCATCTCGTAGAGTCCATACTGTGGTTGCATCGACTACTGCTGTAGAAGTCAAAACCCAACTCTTTGATATAACATAAACAATAAGTTAGAATAGGTTTTGTTCCAGGTAGTAAGCTACTGGAGTAATATTAATGAATCCATGTAAATATATTTATTACAACAAAGTTGTGTTTATATAGCATCTGTCCCATGTTAAATTTACGAATGTATAGAATTCAATTTTTTTTTTGTTATTTTTTTAATAGTATTTCAGTTGATACAATCTGTAGTAAACAGTTGGCGTCCGCATGATTGTGTAGAAGAATCAATCTAATTAGGAAACTGATAAATTATTTGCCACTTCTATAATTTTGTTTTTATTGAAAATTAGTTTCAAATGCTATACATTTATCTACAGTTCAAGGTTTAAGTAGATTATACAGAAGAAAAAAGGTTGGATTGGTTTGTTCTCGCACTGAACTAGTATTGGAAATGAATTACTAGTTCAGTGCGAGAAGACACAAATACAACCTTTTCTGTTTGATATAATCTACTTAAACCTTGAACTTAAGATGAATGTATAACATTCGAAACTAGTTTTCAATAAAACAAAATTATAGAAGTGGCAAATAACTTATCAATCCCTAATTAGATTGATCCTTCTATACTATCATGCGGACGCCAAATGAAACTAACAAATTTCAATATATTAAAAATGTTCTCAATGCAAATTCAATTGTATGATAAAATTCCAAGCTAGAAGCTAATCAACTATGATCAAACTCCGAGTTGGCATTAAAACAACTGAAGTCAACTCAACTTGAATTGTCCTTCCTCAGGATCGATTGCTGTTTAAATAGAACAGGGCTCTGTTTAAACACGGAACAGTTTCTTCTTAATTTTTTTTTTCTTTCAAAGTATTTTTTTTTTCTTTTCCTTCTGGCATTCGTTTAAAGTTTAGGACGAAGAAAACCATCTAGAACTTAAACAATGAACATCTGACTTAAACAATGAACTTTGTTTCAATTCGTTTAGGACTGAGGTATTAAATTAATCAATACCAATTAAGTCATAAAAAGCTATGACTATTACAGATCATAATTTGTAAAAGAAAATTTAAAAATCTGAAGTACCACAAGACTTCCTTGTACGTCTGTTAAACTATAAATTGAGGGCTCGAAAAGTGATCCTGAATCATTATTTGATTATTAGATTCCGAAGATAGCAATATCTCAAAAACGAAACTCGGCGTCTCGTGATTATGAACTTCAAGTAAAGTACCAGTTTTGGTTATCCAATCTTAACAAAAATATAGTATGTTATTTATATCAATATATAAGTCTTATATACTAAATTTGAGAAGTTTTTCATAATATTTTAATATAATTTTTTATGAAAATCTATTATGAGCTTCAAGTAAAGTACCACTTCCTGTAATCATGTAGTGGACCAAACTGAGCAATACTCAATTAGTTGTTACAACAATCCTAAAAACAAAACGTCAACTTTCTACGACTTATTATTTTTGAGGCGAGATACAAACGAACGCTCGTACAGAAGGCACAACAAATCTTGTCAAATGGATTCATGGATGGAAAAAATTGATATTTCTGTTGAATTCTGAAAAACAAAAATTTTCACGATTTAAATAATTCCTTTACTACGTAAAAGAAAGAAAAACTAATGCTTATTAGTCGATTCTGTTTATTAACCATGAACAGAATCGAACCCAACCATGCATTGTATGCAATATGCATCACAATATATTTGTTATTAGCCCGGATTCGGTCAAGTTGAAATCTATCTAAATCTGAAGTCAACGTTCTGCTCATTCAAACATCATAACAACTGTAAACCATTAATGAAATAATATATTAATGATTATATTAAATGATAATATATTTATGATAATGATAATATAGGGTGATAATGATAATATAGGGTCCATTAATGATAATATAGGGTGTATCATCCCATTTTAACAGAAGGGCACAAACTAAACAAATTACATATGATAGTACATACATCACTCGTAAGACAAATATGAGTCTTATTAATAAGAATTTCTCAGAAACATTATTTTACAAAAATTAATTAAGATCAATGCACACCTTAAAATGCAATTTGTATTAAAAGGCTATAAAAATGAAAAAAAAAAATGTTCAGAACTAAAGATGAAAAAAACGGTTATGAAAATAGCAGCTCCCTAGATTTTGGTTTATTATTTTCAATAATAGATCTTTGGAATCGACCAAAGAAAATTTTTTTGTAACCCCCCCTCAAAATTTGAGGTTTTACGTTTCAAGATACGTAGAATCCAAATATCGAATAAAAAAAAAATCCGTCCGCAAAAATTTTTTGTTTGGTGCTTTTATTGTATTTAATCGAAAGCTAACGAAAATCCCTACAATACGAACTAGAAATCACCTAAATCGGACCATTATTAGCTGAGATATAGCTTTATGAACTTCGTTTTTATTTTTTCCTAGTGAAATGCACATCAAATATTTCCTCTGTATCATTTTACATCACAGCCTACTTGCATAGACGCAGTTTTTTTAATTAACACAGTTCGGCCCTCTCACGGCGGACATCTTGTGACAAGCTTCAAATTTCTTTTTCTTTGGTACCTACTGCTTCATATTTTTTACTTTGACAGAATAGATATTTTTGTGGAATAAATAAGTGGAAATAATAAACCATTGTGTAATAATTTGCAGCATTTTTTGTTGCTGAATTCACTCCATTTTTCAAATTTTAAAAATTTTATAGTAGTGAGAAGTGACGATCGGCCGAAGATTATGTGTTTCAGCTTTCGGATCTATTGTCCCGGAAACACTCTGGTTTTATCCCTACTGGACTTAGGCCCGGAGAAGTTTGCACTTCCAGCGTGTGGTCCCAAGCACACTCACTTTTTTCTTCTTGAATCGAATTTTTAAAAACTCGTGGTGGAATTCACGTAGTCTCGTGGCTGTTTATAAATGGAATAACTCACGCGTTTATTAATGGAAGATTTCTTTTGGTACCACGCCATCCAGATCTACCCGTAGACTCCTTGTACCCTCTCTCATTTTCCCCCACTTTGATTACAGCTGCGTGGTATACAGTGGCCTCTCGATGGATCTCGGGGACAGACTAAGGAGAATAATGAACAGCTTCATAAGATTTGTTTACGGGACTCCGAGACGTTCCCTTGTTTCCCACCATTATGCCGAGTTAGAGTGGCTCTTCCCCTCCTACCGTAGACAATATTTCCTTGGCTCATTCCTTTACCAAATAATCAACAACCATCGCTCTTCCTGTGCCTCTTACAGTCACCTCCAATTTAGGCTATCTATCCACTCCCTACTAACAAATCTCGACCTTCTGAACTATATACCCTTCTTTTCACAGGTCTGCCTCATTTCAACAATCCTTTATTGCTCGTTCCACCGCTTTCTGAAATTCCCTCCCTCTTACAACCCGGCATGCCTCCTCCTTATGCACATTCAAAACCCTTCTATTCCAGTTCCTCTTTACAATCCAATCAGACGCTGGGAATAAGGATTTGGTTCCATTAATAACTTTTTTTGTGAATATGTACATATATTTCATTTCACTTTTCAAACACATTGTTTTTTCTTTATGTATACTGGAAGAGTTCTTTCTTTTTTGTTACTCTATATTTTCATCTACGAGTTCTTCTTTACAAAACAATAATGTACTCTTTTTAAAAATATTTGTATACAACAGTTGAATTTTTTTTCTATCTCTCTTTACTACGTTTGTCTTTTTCTTTCATTTTTTTTTACTTATTAGATAATTTTTTCTCTTTCCTATCCGTTTCATTTTTGTATAGAATATATTTTTATATTATTTTATGGTTATTATTTATTTTATATTAGTATAGAATTTATATCACCATCCTTATATATATTTTTTTTATAACTATGTATATGTTTGATGTGCTAGTTTATTTCTGATCTAATAGATCCTTTGGCCAAATATAATATATATTATTTTATACATATTCTACATATTCTAAAGGGACTTTTCTCCAGAATAAAGTTATTTTTCTATTTCTATTACTGTTACTAATAAACAAACTTATTAAACGGTGATTCTTTGTTTTTCTACTAAATATGCAACCAAGATATGATCCTAGTAGGATATGAAATGAAAAAACTAAGTATTTTATTCGTCATATAGTGAAACAAGACAATTTTTTTTTTAACGCTATTTTTTTTTTATAACTTAAGGAATGCCTATTTTAATGTCTCTTAGTATTTTCTTTTTAAATAGAAACAAGCAATTAAGCTTGAATTTCGCTCAGTTGTCATACAAAGAAGTTTTCTGGAGCCAGAGAGAATGTATAATTTATACAAGCAAACTTAGAGCAAACTAAACAAGCGAATATTCTCCGCACTCTTCAAAGACCTGTAATTAGTCGTTTGAACCAGGTTTAGTCGGTCTTTGTATAATGCCTTAATTTAGAGATTTAACTAACCTATGGGGTTAGTCTTTTATAGGTTAATGTTAAGTTCTTGTTTTATCCTGACGATGGCTGTGAATTGGGTATTATTAACACGCTCCTGGTATGCAATATTTATATATATATATATATATATATATATATATATATATATATATATATGTACTAATCAATTATAATTTAATGTAATTATTTTATTAGTTAAAACTATTTATTGAAAATATAGTACTACATTAATTGCTAAATCTATGTTAATTAAACTAGTTATAGCTAAGAATCATTGGCAGTATCTGGATAGGGGCAACGGGGGTTCTCTTTATATATTCTATATCTTTATAGTAATCAAGTAAAAAATACCTCATAAAATAACCGTCAAAATTAGAGACGATTTCATTTTTTTGGATATTTTACTACTCCGGTATTGTCAATCGAGATCAGACAATTTTCAAACAAACAGCAGTCGTTAAAAGGGCCAATTGTATAGAGCGTATTTATTTTTAAAAAAATTATTTGAAAAGGTAAAAATAAGTAACCAAAACATGAATTGGAAATGAGTACGTTAAATTATCTGTTGTAAAAAATCCTTGCATTCGAGCGCCAAGCTGGTCTGTGCACAAAATTCATATGCACACTAAGCGATCATAGCAGACAGTACCTCCTCCAATTTAGGAACACTGCACCATCTGTGCGAGGAACGTTGTCAGAATGAAGTAGTTCCATTTATGTTGATTTACTCAAACTCAAAGAAATATTATTATTGTTTATTTTTACAACAATTAAGTAATTGTATTTTTGTATTACTAAGCAACGGGAATCACTTGATCATGTGGAAATATGGAATAACCGTAAGAATTATATTTATTAATCTATATCCTATAGGATTATTGTATTTTATTAGGATTATTTTTATAATAGAGATAAATTATATTATTTTGAGGATATAAATCAATAATATTATATACCTTGTACTAGATATTATTATTTAACATTTACATATTATGTTATTTTTCAAATGTTATATTCTTTCAACTGAGATATAGTTACTAAGTCTACTAGACAATCTAATTTTATTTCAGGATTATAATGTTATTTTACTTTGTTAATTTTATGCCATCTATTGTTTTATTCAATAACACTAGTAATTTCTGAATATCATAGCATATTTTATAGCTTAATAAATTGTATTGCTTTCTGTTATTTCATTTCATATCTATTTCAGTATAGCATAAAATATTTAAAAAATATACATGTAGTATGACTATATTATGTATTTGTATATATATATATATATATATATATATATATATATATATATTTTTTTTTTTTTTTTTTGTGTGTCTTCTTACAGACATTTTATCGCTTAAGGGAGCTAAAACAGCCTTGAGGGGTCACCCAACCTCACAGTTGCTGTGAACCATGGTTTCCATGATTAAGCGGCAGGGTGCCCATTGCTCCATAGCCAGTCCCTTTGGATCCAATTGGGCAGTGTCCTTCCCACCGACTCTCACCGGTTCAAGAACAGTGACAAATTGGTCTAGACCCAAAGATTATGGCTGCTCGGGGTCAGTAGGCGCACGAGGACCTCTATTTCTTTCCCCGAAGCAGACCGTCCATGGACCAAACCTTCGGGCGACTATTAAACATTCTGGAAGACCACAAGCTGCGTGGATTTGCGGTCACCCGAATCCGGGCGGTCACCCATCCAAGTATTAAACACGCTCAACGTTGCTTAACTTTGATTATCTATTGCAAGCGCCTTAACTTTAATGGTTTTAAGACGACCATTGAGGGTTAGGGGAACTTAATATTGAATTACCAGAGGAATTCAATATTAACCCTTGTTTTATACACATATATATATATATATATATATATATATATATATATATATATATATATATATATATATATATTAACATCTTAAGAAAGTAGTTGAAAACTGTGACCTACAACCCGATTTAAAGTTCCAAATCTTTAATGTATATATATATATATATATATATATATATATATATATATATATATATATATATATATATATATATATATATATAAACAAGAGTTAATATTGAATTCCTCTGGTGCTAAGTTCCCCTAACCCTCAATGGTCGTCTTAAAACCATTAAAGTGTTAATTTTCATAATGGTTTGTTTAAACTATAATTCAGACGTGAGTTTAGTTGGTTCATTGTCTGAGCAATTATCCCCCTTCCGCAATTCTGAGACTGGGAGGACCATTCGTTCTGCAGAAAAATGCCATTAGGGCTCTTAACTAGGAAGGAATGGACTTAGACATTATTTAACCAAATGGTATCTTCCCTTGGTTATTTATCAGGGAATCGTACTCCCACCGCACATCCAACCGACCATCCTTAGTGTAGGAAATTGAAGTATGGAGACACTAACTTCATAATGCACTAATTCCACAACTATGCATTAAAATTGTTGAATAATCATACTAATTTTCTCTATTCACTAAAATGATTCTTGGTCCATCATTTTATTATTCAGATATAAAAATTCATAATGAAGCATGTTTTTATTAATTTTTGATATATTTAAATATCTGATTGCGTACTTTCTTATGCTTCGAACCATAATGACAATTAACTTTATTGACGAATTGACTACCTTTAATTTTTCTTTTCCCAACTTTAATAATTTATGTTTCGTTACATTTCAAACTGGAATAATTCAAAGAAGTACAGTGGAAAAATAAATACAAGCCGGCTGACTTCATGGTATAATAAACGAGGTGCAGAAGTCCTGGTACTGATTGGACCAACAAATTGACTAGGCTTAGAGATCAATGAAGCGAAGACCAAGTACATGGTGACAGAAGACCATATAAGATCTAGAGATTTGTGACAAAAGGCCCATAAGATTTTGAAAAAGTGACGGAGTTCATTTAATTAGTGACAAATGGCAGGAATGCAGCCGATGAAATTAAAAATAGTATTGTGACTTCCAATACGTTGTTATTTCAACTTACGCAAGCAGTTTTGTAGCCCCCTCTTATCTTTACAAATCATAACCCAACTCTATGAAACCTTGGTACGGCCAATTCTCCTTTATAATTGCGAGACAACCCGAAATGATGAGCATTATCTTCTAATATTTGAAAGGAAGATTCTCCGAAGAATACATGGAGGAGTAATGGGTAACCCAAGCTGATGGGTAATGGAGAAGGCTTTCCAACCGGAAATTCTATGCCATATTCACCAAACCCAACGTGTGGCTGTGACTGAGGATGCAAAGGAATATTTTGGGAATAAGAAACTGGATGGGATCGGCACATTACCGGGACAAATGATGGAAACTGCTGGAGGAGGCTGGGACTCGAGTCAACTGTGCTTCACAGACATTGAGATTGATGCGTGCTAAACAAATCTAGTTAAACCCATTGGTTACTATTATATAGTACTTAATATATATGTATAAAAAAAAAAAAAAAAAATCTGTACCACTAAAACTCATGAAGGATCTTGGGTTCACTACTTGGTAAGGACCGTACTGTTTCTAGGCCAACGGTTGTGCAAGGAAGTGATTCGGCCGAAATCACGATCGACCGCCAGGTTTTCCCTCCAACTAAGGAGGGTCTCCTGACCGCACAAAGTCGACCCACGGCTGCTAACAGCACAAATAATTATCTGCAATACCCGGTCTCTAACCCGGGACCTAGACTTTAGTAGCATGGTGCTCTACCAACTGATTATGCCTTATAGTCTAGATATATCTTTTATCTTATTTTAATGCACATTAAATATTATAACATTTTTCTCCTACCAAATCATTATATATTATTTTGTTGTTTATTTTCCTACGTAATTTATCAATATTAATTATACTTAAAATGAATTTATATAGAAAAAAGTGAGTATGATAGTTAAGGATTCAATATGAAAAACGTGGATTGAGGAGGGATGTGTAGACAAAAAAATGTTTTTTGTTTATAAATATTTGTGTTTAACTAATCCCAAATCTAATGAAAAGGTGCATAATGTTAAGTAAACATTACAAATACAGGTATGCACAACGTGTTTCCCCTTGGAGAGTATAGACCCTTAGCCATTACTACTGAACATTACAAACCAACCCCCGCATTAGCACTTAATGCAGTAATCCTGCCATAACATTTTCTAATAACGATTAGACAGTAGCCGCTTTTATCATGCAAAACCACACGCTTGTTACAACCAGGCTTTAGTAAGTGGATAATTTATCCATTCGAAAACAATCAGATCTACAACCATTCCCTATGCATTTGTTACTTCCATGAAAACGTGTGTGTATCGCATATCCTTAGATATAATATAGTAATAATCCAGCAAGAACAGTAGAATTAACTCGGTTTATCATTTATTTTTTATAAAATAAATCTTAATTTTATAAAATATAATTGTAAAATATACCGTTTATGAGCTATAAATGCAATATTACATTCTACCATTTATATTTTTAAAAAAATATCTGATGTGGGCAACACATGACTTCCTTGTAAGCCTATTGAATTATAAATCCGTGGCTTAAAAAGTGATACTGAATTTGGTTACTAGTTTCCGAAGCAATAAAAACGACACTCGGCGTCCCGACATCCATCTATTGATACACAAACACACAATCTTGTCACTGGAGCTCTCATTCCGTTATTATATGTCGTTTTCCTTCAATAGGTAATTAGTTTTCAAGATATTTCTTCATGTTCCATGGCAACAATAAAACTGTCAATATCACTGGATAAAGCATTAGAAATGGACAGTTTCGACATTTTAAGCGGAAAAACCCACTTAACTAATATCTTATTTTCATGATGAAGACTTATTGATCTCACAAATGGGGAGGAAAACTAGTATTTTAGACTCAATTTAAAACACTTAAAACAAGTAATAAAAATGTTAAATTGGATTGGAAACCAAATTGCGTTTGTAACCTTTATTACCGAAACATATGATTTCTCTTTTAATTTAAATCTAATTTTTGATGTAAGCTTATTATGACCTTCAAGTAAAGTACCCTTTTCCGCTCACGAATCTTAACCAAAATCTAGTAAATACATTTATATCGATATAAAAGTCCTATTTACCAAATTTGAGAGGTTTTACATTATATTTTAATATATTTTTTGACGAAAGTCTAATATGACCTTCAAGTAAAGTACCACTTCCGGTTTTCCAATTTAGACCACAATCTAGTATGTTATTTAAAGCAATATATAAGTTATAAATATTAAATTTGAGAAGTTTTGCATAGTATTTTAATATCATTTTTGATAAAAATCAACTATGACCTTCACGTAAAGTACCACTTCCGGTGATCAAGCAGTGACCAAAAAGGGAGGTTCACAACTAGATTTTACAACAATCCTAAATACAAAATTTCAACTTTAAACGGCTAACCGTTTTTGAGTTATGCGAAATACGAACGAACGTACGTACGTACACCACGACGAAACTAGTCAAAATAGATTCAGGTATGGTCAAAATGGATATTTCCGTTGAAATCTGAAAACCGAAAATTTTCGCGAATACAATACTTCCTTTACTACTTCGTATAAGGAAGTAAAAATGTTCAATTCTATTATATTTATTTTGTTTTTGTTACACAAGAATTTCGTACTCTCCTTAAAGGTCATAGCTATTTTTTGTATAATTCACTAATTATAAAGGCTACAATTAATATCTCCACACGGTCTCCAAAGTACCCTACATGAATTTTTAAATTCTAAACTCAATAGTTAAAATTAATATCTTTAATACAAACTACAAAATGTTGTTATTTTAGGTGAAGAATTATAATAATTGATAGATAAATATATTTTATTGGCTTATATATACAATCCAGCCATGGGATCTGGCCCAATTAGTGTTAATAGGGATTGATAATAATGTTACAAACCATATACATAGCTCACAGATAAGCCAACATGAGTACTATAGGTAATTCCAACTTGAACTTACAATTAGACTAAATCCGCTTAGTTGCAATTCACTATTTTCTGCAAAATTGATCATAATAATAACAATAATAACTATCATAAAATGTCAATATATGCATAAGAGACAAATAGTGAATAATCAGATAAAGTATAGTTACAATATCTTCTTTCTTTTTTTTCCGCTGCGAATAATCCATCTGAGGACCAGGTTCCAATTTCAATTCCTAATTCTTTGTTCCTTTCTCTTCTTCCAGTATGCTTTCATCTGCTTATTATGTTTCTTCTCTCTTTCGTCAGACCATTTTGAACCAGGCTTCTTAGGTACCCTGCCTTGGAATCCTTCCATTTTCAATATATTTTTTTCCGAAAGGTTTCTATGTTGTATATATCTTCTGCTTGTATATTGTTTCTTTCCAAATCCTTTTTTACTTCGTTGACCCATCTTGTTGTGGACTTTTTACCCCCATAGATATTTGAATATCTTATTGGTTAATCTATTGTCTTGCATTCGAAATAAATGTCCGAAAAACATGAGTCGTTACAATATCTTCATTATTATGTTTAGCACAAAACGTATTCCTGCATTTTGTACATCTACTACCTAAAATTAAATCCTTAAATAAATCAAAGTCAATATTAATACTTTAATATTTCCATACTTAAGAGGTTTATAACTTTTCTATCTAACATAGATATTTTTCAACTTGTTTCATTCAATACCTTAAACAGTTAAAAAGTGTATTACCGTACAAATAATACTAATTAAAAATAAAAGTAAACTTTACCAACAATAATTATAAATAAATACAACGATATTGTAACCAAATTAACGATTCTGAACCATGAGAATATTATAAATATGAAATTGACCCTGTTATTTTAAAAATACTTGAACCTTATCTTTCTTATATACATAATTGTTATAAAGCTAAAGGCTTGTATTATTCGTGTAGTCATAAACACACATAAGAAAGTAAAATATATTATTTAACTGGTCGAGAGTTTTAATGTCCAAAATAGACTATAAATCTTCCGTTTTAGTATCAATATATATTTGTAGATATTATTTTCTGTTGGTATCTAGAAAAGGACATTCAAACAATATGTGTTTTAAGCTATTACGAATAAGTAGATCACACCATTTACAAACTTCATCTGTTTTAATAATATGGTTAATGTCTTGTATAATGTACAATTTTTTTATAAATCAAATCCTTAATTTTATAAAATATTAAAAAATGTCATTTATGAGCTATATCTCCTATCTTACATTCTACCATGCATAAAAAAAAGAAAAAATTGTTAATTTTTGTTGTCATATTTTTTGTTGTTTTACACAAGAATTTTATACTCTATTTAAAAGTTATTGCTATTTTTAAAGTTTTTGTATAATTCACTAATTATAAAGGCTACAATTAATGATACCTACACACGGTCTCCAAAGTATCCTATATGAATTTTTTAATTCAAATTTTAACAGTTAAAAATAATGTCTTTAATACTGCAAAATGTAGTTGTTTTAGGTAAAGAATTATAATGGATTTGATTATTAAAGGCTAAATTACCTTTACCAAATCTTTATTCATTTAACCCAACACTTCGGCTCTCATGCCTCATCAGGTACATATTCAATAAAGGACCAAATTTACATCATTATAACTATTTATAATTTAAATTGATTATCTTATCTTTTTTTTTTTTTTACATAAACAATTACAATTGTCTATCATAAATATATTAAATATGTCTTTAAAGTAAAATATTCTTAAGCTGGTAAGTAATACTTTGTTAAAATAATTCCGATAAGGACCAAGTTGAATAAATTTTTTTTTTTTTACAAGCAATAACTGCAATCAGTCTACATATTAATTAATGCATAATTAATAATAATACTGGCCAATTTATAATTAATTACTAGTTAAATTATGCAGTATTAGTTAGGGTAATAATATTTTTTTATTTATTAATTATTATTAGTTATTATTCGAAAACTTCCTTAATGATTTTTGTGAGTCCTGCTGAACCTTTATAATAATTATGCATGAATTAATCTGCAATATATATATATATATATATATATATATATATATATATATATATATATATATATATTTGTATTTTGTTTTATTTATTTCAAGTGTGATTTTAGCTTGAGAAATGGTGCCATTAGCTAAATCCAGTTAAAATTCGAAATTAAAACACATTGGGTTTTTTTTTTTTTTGGTAATCTAAAGGAAAAACAATAAACATACCAACAACAGACATAACACTACACCATTAATCTGGACTTCATACTTTAATTTCAACGATACAACAATTTCATGAAGTAACAGACAACAAAAAGAGATTGCCAGAACAAAAAATGTTGTGATATTTCTATATTTCTAGATACAACTAAGGCATTTGATACGGTCTGGCGCCATGGGCTTCTCTTCAACCCAATACAATTTCTACACCCAGTTACTATCTTGACACCAGATCATTTCTTTTTGACAGGTTTTGCTCTGCCTTCCAAGGCTCAGGTGTCCATTCTGTCCAACCTTAGGCCTTAGCCAAAATATTAGTTTGTTGTTACATGATAGAAATCTGAAATCACATTTAAATATAGTTTTTAAGAAAAAGATATTTATAGGCATTACTAAAAAAAAAAAACTAAAAATAATAACTGAAATGAAAATAATTTTATTTCACCAAGCCATCGGCCCCATTTCATTTTACACTGGTAATAGTGAAAACATTCCTTAAAAGTATGACTTAATAATAGAAGTAGGCACATAAAAATGTATATAACAAATTTATAGCATTAAACATTAAAAATATGAATATAATACAAACATTAAAATACAAACTAAAACTGGAAGAGGTGAAAATAAAGATTTATAAATTATTAAGTTCAATAATCAAAACTATAGAAAATAATATAATAGTGTATATCAATCAAGTGTAAACCAGAGATAGCACAACTCATACCGACAGATAACCAAACTTATAATTTATAAGCAATATTAACAACAATTGATGTCGTATACCGGCCAAAAATCAACGAAGAATCAACAAAGAAAAAATACAATAAGAATAAAATGCAATATGTTTTTCAAAACTAATTCCGGAGTTTTGTAAAGTGTTATATAGATATGAGTGTTATATAGATATGAGTTGTGCTATCTCTGATTTACACTTGATTGATATACACTATTATATTATTTTCTATAGTTTTGATTATTGAACTTAATAATTTATAAATCTTTATTTTCACCTCTTCCAGTTTTAGTTTGTATTTTAATGTTTGTATTATATTCATATTTTTAATGTTTAATGCTATAAATTTGTTATATACATTTTTATATGCCTACTTCTATATATATTACATATATATATATATATATATATATTACATAGTCTTGAGTTGATTGGTTGACTTGAACCAATAAATATCAAAGCATCCAAACATTTGTCAGTTGAGGCATCATCTGGACTATCAAGTGAAGACCAGAGATAGCACATCTCATATCAACAGCTAAATAAGATAATCAAATAGATACTAAAAATCATTTCAAACCATGCTGAAGAAAACGGATCAAACCAGCTGAAAAAGCTGTTTGTAAATATATAATATACTTATACATATAAATTAAAAATAACAGCTAAAACACTAAACGCATAAAGAGCCTTTGTAAAATTAGTGGATATAAATACAAACAGATATAAATGTCTAGTCAAAATTACGATAGAAATATTTTTAATAAATCAGAATAAAATGGGAATTATAAAATAGTCAAAAAATAAATAATAATATTGTATGTTATAAATACACTATGGTATTAATACAATAGTATAAATACAATAATATCATAAAATATATGAAAGAATGTAAACAGTGTAAGAAAAATAAAAATTATATAATACACAGAAGTAAAAGTAAGAAATGTGTGTATAAAATTGAAATAATTGCAAACACACAACTAAATTTGTCTGTAAAATAATAAAATATGAATAATTAAACATAGACTAGAGAAAAATTATGATTGATATACGGTTTTAAGAATAATAATTTCTTCATTCCTTCTGATTCAAAATTTCCTTTTTGTTATAGTTTTAGTCGGAATATTTATTTGTTATATGTTTTTTACAGACTTGTATTGAATTATCCATTTTTACATCAATTAAGCATTTAACAAACATTAAGCATTTAATTTAGTGGATATAACAAATAAATTCCCACCAATGTCCTATAAAAAAAATTTATTTGGATAAAATTATGCGGTATGGTTCACGAAACGTTCGGGATTTTAGATTTTTTTTTTATTCCCCACGATATTTAAACACGACCGGAGGCAAGTCTGGTTTCAATTTAACAAATAAAAATTCCCGAGGTAAAAGTGGAAATCATTTTTTCAGAGAGGTTTTGTTCCACATTCGTATACACAATTTTCCTTATTCAGTTTTATTTAGTAACGCATTATTAGTATAATAACGTATATATTGTATTTGTAAATATATATTGACTCACGATTAATTTTTGGTTAACAAATATAATTGCAATTTAGTGTTAGTAACTTCATACTCCGCGTTGATAAATATATGTAATATTAGAATTAAGAAGTTAAAGAGCCAATTTGAATATATATATATATATATATATATATATATATATATATATATATATATATATATATATGAGGAGTTTTCTATCAAAAGTTAACATATACACATTTGAAAAATCATTACAATAAAAATCATAAGGGGGGGGGGCCATCTCATGGAGATAAGATAAAATTTCATTGTTAATGTTGATGTGTAACAACTAGTTGGCAGAAGAAAATTTAAGATTTGAAATAAGCTGAATAATGTTTGGGTATAGAATTTTAATTTTTCAAAATAATGTTTGTTCTTGAGAATTGGATGTATTAAGTTTTGATAGAAAACTCATCATATGTACTTTTTAAGTTCATATATATCTTTTAGCGTTAATATATGTATATTTTTTCATTCTTTTCATTTCTGAATCCATATCTTACTTACATTTTCATCAATAAAACATACACTTATTCTCAAATAAGCTGTTAATCCTAAGGTTATGAGGTTAATTTGCAAAACATCAGCATCGAGTTCGTCTCAAAGTAAAGTACATTATAAGCTACAAAATATATATACAGGATCAATATAAATCCGCTTAGATGCTTCATATGACCTATACGGCTAATAAAAAAAGAAAACAGAATTATTGCTGAAGTAAGGAGGCTCCTACAAATTAGTATCATGGAAAACTGGACAACGAAAAAACTGTGAAATTTGGAAGCCGTAATGACTCAAATCTGAGAAAATTATTCTGCAGTTATAAATATTTTAAATTCATACAATCAATTTTCCATTCATAACTGTAGAAAAAATCGTTTCCGAAATTACTTTTTTCCAGAAAAAAACTCTGCACTTATAGGCTTGGCAATATTTTTAATAAACAGACGATGAAAAAAAGAAAAAAAAAATAAGTCTCCAAACAAGATTCCAGTATATGAGGTACCTGAAAAATAAGCATTGAAAAATAACCATTCAGAATACAGGACTAGAATGGAGTAAATCCTTCAATATTGAAGATATCTAAAGGCAATTTGCGGGAAATTTCATAACTTTTTAATGACTATAAATGAGCGTATTAAAAAGTAAGTGTTATTACCAAGCTTAAAAATTTTAACCACGCGTTTACAGCACATTAATGATTGCTGTAGGTGAAACTATAAAAATAGACCTACGATTTTCTCCTTTGGTATTTTTTGATTAGATCATCCGTTTGGCTGTGAGAGGGATTAGTGCCGATTTATATTGGAAACAATATATATATATATATATATATATATATATATATATATATATATATATATATATATATATATATATATATATATATATATATATATATAATACATATCGATGTCGTTTTTTGAAAAAGGCTTAAGCGCCAAAAATTCGAAATTTAGGTTTCAATTTATTTTGTGACCTAAACACCACCTCTATCGTTTCCCGCTCACGGTATATCGAGAAAAAAAATTGGAAATGGTCTAAAAATCGAAAATTGATGACGTAAGCACCCAATACTAACGACTCTCAGTCGTCACTCTGGCCTAAACCAGTGCTAGAACCCTTTAAAATTTATTGTAATTATAAATGTTTTACCAGTTTAATAAACTCCTACTCCAAAATATAAAGAATAAAAAAAAATAAAAAATATATTGTTATGTGGAGAAAAATGGTTTCATGTAAAGCTAAATGGCGCTTACGGCTTTTTCAAAAAACGACATATACCACTTTTAATGATTTCTCAGAAATAAATCTTGTCATAAATCTAGAATCAGAACATATTTTTAAGCACATCTAATTTTTACTGAATGATATTAGAACATAAAGCAATTCTTTGAAGCAATTTTAACACGAATAGTCCATTAAACTATTATTGCCCTATTAAAAATAACAATAGGAATAATTTTCAATTTATTACAGAAATAAATGGAGGATATTACCTGAAATAATTGAAACAAGCTTAATTTCACGCCAATAGTTGAGAGCTAAGAGTCGTTAATTTTATTAATGGTCTATATAACTCCTCTGCTAGATATCCATACTAAATTTATTTGTCATTATGTTTAAGGTTAAGATGTTTGAAGTTGTGCTGATGCTGTTTCTTGTTGGTGAGGTGGATTAATTATTCTGTTACTTGTATAACAAATATTTGTGAAGATGTTTTAAATTTTTTTCAAGATGGGATTGAATTACAATAGTTTAATTAGAATATGTCAGATATCTGAGGTCGGATGATTTGTACAGGATTAATTTATTTTGGGAGCTTAATTTGGATTGTTTATTAAAATATGGCATCATTTTGATTTTTTTTTTTTGGCTATAATTGTCTTTCTATTGGTGTGTTCTGTGAATGTGAGAGATCTGTCTAGAGTTAGGCCAACGTATTGTACGGACTCGTGTCAATAAATTAATCAGTCATACTGTCAACAAATCTGATTTATAAATTAACAGAGAATACTCGGGTGTTGAGGTATGGTGAAGAAAAGACATTTTGGTTTCTATTTTATTTCACCTGATTGAACCCCAAAAAATAATTATTATTTCTGTTCATTCGAGATAAACTATCGTTTCATTTTAGTTTCATTTTCAAAGTTTTACTGGAGAAAAAAAAACAAGTTTCAGATCGCACTGTATTGATCATTGTGGATAGTGGTAAATCTTTATTTTTGAAGTAATACACTTGGTAATATGAAATTTTAACTTATTAATGATACTTTATACATGGAAAATATACACTGAATAATGCAAATGCGATAATAAAATAAAAATCAGCAAAATTTTAATTCTGTTATTTTATATAATTTATACATTTTAATAATAATTATAACAATAATAAATTAAAATAAATAAATTAATATTAAATAATAATAATAATTTATACATTTAGACTATACATATCCATTATTATAGACTAGAGGACCATATATGGAAAATAAAAAAAACAAAATAATGATTTGTTGTAAAAAGATCTAGGACTTTATATTTACAACCAAGTAAAATAATGTATATGTTTCTAACACGTTCACAATGGGAGCCAAGCCTGGCATGTGATTCGGTTATTTGGATGACTGATCATCGGATGTTGCGGATAGGCCCAAACTGCCTTAGTCCAAGCTGCTTTAGTACAATAAGATGATGTTATTGTCGTATTATAATAAGGATAAATATATCTCATCATTTTACTAAAATTTAGGTTTTGCATATTTATAAAACGCTGCAAATTATTACACAATGGTTTATTATTTCCACTTATTTATTCCACTTGTTTATTATTCCACAAAAATATCTATTCCGTCCAAGTAAAAAATATGAAGCAGTAGGCACTAAAGGAAAAAAAATTTGAAGCTTGTCACAAGATGTTCGCCGTGAGAGTGCCGAACTGTGTTAATTAAAAAAACTGCGTCAATGCAAGTAGGCTGTGATGTCAAATGATACAGAGGAAATATTTGAGGTGCAGGAAAAAAGAAAAGGAAAGACTAAGGAAGCTAAATGAAGTGTAGAAATAATCCAAGCAAGGATAAAGCAGGAAGTAAGAAGCCCAAAAGATAAGTAAGGAGGCCTACTTCAACGATGACTCGACGCCACGAGAATCAGTCAACGAAGTTCATTACGCTATATCTCAGCTAATAATGGTCCGATTTAGGTGATTTGCGGACGGATTTTTTTTTATTCGATATTTGGATTCTACGTATCTTGAAACGTAAAACCTCAAATTTTGAGGGGGGTTACAAACATTTTTTCCTTGGTCGATTCCAAAGGTCTATTATTGAAAATAATAAACCAAAAATTGTTGATCTTGCTCATTGCAGGGTTGTAATTTTTACTTTCACTTACCTATATATGAGATATATAGTAAGGAAAAGTATTGCGATAGTGAAACATTTCGGATGTCTGAGTGTGTGGGAACAGCCAGGCTCAAAAACGAAAAGTTGTATGGGGTTATTTTCTTTTCGAGTACCGCAGTTACTAACCGGTGATTTATGTTTTCAATAGTATAACATATGATCCTAAAGTTTAGGTTATTAATAATGCATGCAATGACCAACAAAAATAAACAATTAAATACATTGTTAAACCATAAAATAAATATGCATTATAAAAAGCTTTATAGATCCAAATCTTCAGATTTAAAATGCCTCATCTCCTCAATGATGTTCCGAAAACGGTCCACATTCCTGTATCTTTGCCTCCAAATGAACTCACGCATGTAGGAGTCGAGTAATAGTACCACACATCAACTTGTTTTTTTCTATAAGTTGTCTTCCAAATAGTAACTTACAGCCTTCAAATCACATTCCATTTCGTAGAGTATAACATGTTCTTCTTCTACACCTCCAAATTACAGACGAAACTCCCTTGATGGAGAGGCTCATATCGTGTCCATTTGGATACAGTCTTCTATGAGGAATGACACCATGATCCATATAATAACGAACACAACTATCCTCGGTATTAAAATCAGTAACAAGAGAAGAGGAATTCATTCTACCCGAATTTCTAACTTTGGAGTGTAAAAAAATTAGGTAACGGGGTTAGTTGATAATAACAACAGATATTTAAAATTAATCAGACAAAATAATTGAAATTATCACAGAAATCAACGGTTAGTGACTGCACGGAAAAAACCCTCATTTACTCGAAACGGAAAAAATCCGTTGTATGAAACTGAAATAACTTATTTAAGATAGGTTTGTGTCTGGGATGTTACCGCAACTTTTTTGCGGAAATCGACTCACCGGAAGTTCCACTTTATACCATAAATATTTCATTTTTTTTTTTTAAATTTTCTCAAAAACGGCTCTGACGAAACGCCTAAAGTCTTCTCCTCAAAGTCCTTTAACTTTTCATTTAAGTAGTACTTCACCGAGAAAATCCAGAGTAAAAAGTTATGACGAAAAGAGAATTTTATTTCCGCATAACTCATAATGTATGGATTTTATTATAAATTATATAAAATGTAATTAAATTCTCTAAAAAAACAAAAAAGGATTATCTAAATCGAAAATATGTTGTGAGGACCTAAATGAATTTTAGGAAACCAAATTCGCAGCTCGGAGAGACCTGTGGGACCTACAGTAGCCTATAAACAGCGAAATCGTTGCACTTTTTTGAGTTTTTACTAAATGACTCCAAAACTATGTGCCTGACGGAAAAGCCTGTCTTATTCTTTATTAAAGTTGACAAAATTTGCTAAGTTTCCTTTTTATATTTATTTTTTTTATTCTAATTTAATAATTACAACTTAAAGAGGTTTTTTTTTCGTATTTTTCTAGAAATACACATTTCAATATTTTTGGTCATTTTTATTATTTTATTTAAGTTATTATTATTTTATTTTTTTTTTGGTTAGCTATTGTTATGTAAAACATTGAGCGTAAATATTCTTTTAGGTACTGAATTGAAAGCTAATTAAATTTAATTTAAATTGATTCTACATGACTGTCCTTGTAAAACGAATATTTAAAATGATATTTCACAAAATAAGAGACGATTATGAAATTTAAATAAATTTGACTTTTTTGACAATATTGACTTTTTTGATAAAATGGTCAGTTATTGAAGAACTGTATTTTAGAAAGTAATGATTGTAAAGAGTTCATTTTGGTTCCGAATAGTAGCAATTTTATTAACTTTAATAAAGAATATAACAAACTTTTCTATCAGGCGCATATTTTTGGAGTTATTTAGTGACAACTGAAAAAAGTAAAAAAATATTTCCCTGTTTTTAAGCTATTTAGCCTGTCGCACAGGTCTTTTGAAGCTGAAAATTAGGTTTTGTGCTATTGATTTAGGTCTTTTCATTAGATGAATTTAAATTCATTAAAATGAAATTAGAACTATTTGACCATTTGCACATACGGATGAATAATTTGACTGGACTAATGGGAAGGTCAGTGTGGTAAAGTTATGTCGTTTGCGATGAAATAGACTAATTTATGTATTATGTTTAGTTTTTAAGATGCATATAATATATAATATATAAACGGTAATTTTCTGATAAATAAAATATATCTATATTGACAAAGAGTCCTTACAATGCGGTAAAAGCAAAAGGAAAACAAATGAGCGTTGTAAAAGCATAAACAATGGGGTATAAATAAAAAAAAAAAAATTGAAACTTTTTTTTTTAAAGTTCTGTTATACATTTTCGAGGTTTTGATTTATTTTTTACAAGAGATTTTTTGTTTCTTTTTTTTTATTTCTATATATTAAGTCATCTTATTTGAACGTGTAATACATTATATAAAAAATACTTACATTCACAGGAGAAACTTTGAGCCTTAAAAGAAAGTATATATGTGGAACAAGACATTGCGCAAGGAACATAAGGCCATTCTGTGGCGAACTTCAGCAACCTAACGGATCAGTTACAAAGAAAATGTTCTCGAATCGATGCAATTACGAGCAGGCCATAGACTGCAAAGAGGGTACGTATTATATTATATAGTTTGTTTAACTTCAATTTTTTTTATGAATCAAAAATCTTATGTTTTTTTTAGTCGTAATTTTTCCCGTAAAAACATAGACTTTAGTTCTCTTTAGAAAGTAATCGGAAAGGCGTTCATTTTTATTCAATTGGATAATCCCTAGAATACGGTTTGGGGGAGAGGGGGAGGGGGTTCGAGGATCTATATTAAATACTTTTTTTTCCTGCTAAATTAGGGCACTTCCAGCGACCCTTTCGGATCAAATATGCTGAAATTCAGTATGTAAGGTTGTTTTCTATGCAGGACGTTACTATAAAAGTAGAGGTATTTTTCATTCAAAATTTCGGCTCGTTTATATTTTATTTCGCGATTTTAAAGGTTTTGCGTATCTTTACAGCCCCTCCAAAGGGTTGAAAATGTACAGGGAAATTGAGTTGGTGCTAAAAAAGTGTCTTTTAGGGTTCTCAGCCTTTTTCTCTTACTCAGGCAAGTTTTTGCGTTTTTTAAGATGTTGTGCACCTCTACAGACTCTCAAAATTGAGAGAAAAAGTCCCAACTTTTTCTACCACCCTCGCTATTACGCTATTTTCAATTTTGTATTTTATTTACTAAATAATATAATATAATATACGACCTTAGTGACGGAGCTCTGCTGCTAACGGTTTTTTTTTTCTTTTCTAGATTGGTATCCTTGCAGCGGTAATATAAAATACGTCTGAAGAAAACCGTGACCCGGGTAAAATATAATTATACAGATTGAAGATCATATTACTTATTTATCATAAATTATTAATGTTTGTAATGATATTTCTTTTTACAGAGGGAAGCTAATACCGGAGATCTAATATCACGCAAATCTTTTTGTAACACAATAAATTTAAAGAAGCAGCTTCATATATTTTTTTATTGTTCTTTCTTGATGATTCTCAATCTAAGTATTTGTAGAGTTTCACAGGAACGGTATAGTAATATTTAAAAAGAAAAAGTAAACAGCATGACGATATTTTAAAATATCTTTTTGGTGCTAAATTGCTATAAACAGTAATATTTTTTTACCTAAAAAGATTATTTGAGTTTTAGTTGATTCAATACAGTTTGGTGCCTAAAAGTTGAAGAATTTAGGTGCTAAATGGGTGATTAAAAGTTTAAGTTCAAACCCATGGCAGAAATGGATCGTACCTTGGTTCGTAGAATCGGAATGTTCTTCAATGAAACTAATCGTGATGCAGAATTAAGTAATTTAGGACCAGTAAGAACCAAATATTTTCAAATAACGATGTGATCAAGCTTTCATTGAAATTTTATTTTCTTTATTTTTATGAATATAATTTTTATTTTCTAATGCAAAAATAATTGAGTGAAATGTGTGACTCTAAAAATATTTAGAAGGACAAAATATTATATACGAAAGAACAATATTGTGATATATCTGCCAGAGGCAAAAGGAGAGGCAAAATACATACATTGTTTTCTGTAGCATTTTTTCCTATAGTAACGTTTTAGTTTGATATTATATTTTTTTACTTTTATTTTTTTTACTTATTACTTATCATAAATATCTGATGTGGACAACACATGACTTCCTTGCCTATTAACCTATAAATCGGTGGCTCAAAAAGTGATCCTGAATTTGGTTACTAGTTTCCGAAGATCGCAGTATCTCAAAAACGACACTCGGCGTCGCGACATCCATCTATTGACACACACACACACTAATAGGGAGGAAAACCAGTATTTTACACTAAATTTTACACACTTAAAACAAGTAATAAAAATGTTTAATTGGATTGGAAACCAAATTGCGTTTCTAACCTTTATTACCGAAACATATGATTTATGTATTTAATTTAAATATAATTTTTTATGTGACCTTGTTATGACCTTCAAGTAAAGTACCGTTTTCGGCTCACAAATTTTAACAAAAATCTAGTAAATACATTCACATCGATATAAAAGTCCTATTTACCAAATTTGAGATGTTTTACGTTATATTTTAGTACAATTTTTGATGAAAATCTAATTTGACCTTCAAGTAAAGTACCGCTTCCGGTTTTCCAATGTAGACCAAAATTTAGTATGTTATTTAAATCAATATATAAGTTATGGATACCAAATTTGAGAAGTTTTGCAAAGTATTTTAATATAATTTCTGATGGAAATCAATTATGACCTTCAAGTAAAGTACCACTTCCAGTGATTAAGCAGTGACCAAAAAGGGAGATTCACAACTAGATTTTACAATAATCCTAAATACAAAATTTCAACTTTCTACGGCTAACCGTTTTTGAGTTATGCGAAATACGAACGAACGTACGTACAGACGCCACGACGAAACTAGTCAAAATGGATCGGGAATGATCAAAATGGATATTTCCGTTGAAATCTGAAAACCGAAAATTTTCGCGATTACAATATTTCCTTTACTTCGTACAAGGAAGTAAAAATATCTGACGGTGACACCCCATGACTTCCTTGTACATCTGCTAAACTATAAATCGGCGGTTCAAAAAGTGATCCTGAACTTGGATACCAGTTTCCGAAGATAGGAGTATCTTGGACTTTGAAACGTGATAAATAAATTATCATCTGTATTATTTAACAATAATAAAAATATTTGACCAAAATATATTTGTAATATGATTTAAAATATTTATGCACTTTTTATTAATGCATTTTTAATTAATAATCGTAAGATTTTATATTGTGATTTCCTAATTAATAATATTTATAATTGGGAAAGAATTATAATTTAGAAACATATTTGTTTTAACAACAAAGGAAACGGTTCATAAATTTTTGTTGGTCATATACGGCTCGTTGTGATTTGGCTTGTCTGAGCTCAACACATTCTCTCTACTTCTTGCCTGCTGTTCTCCATGTCCAGTCACGACCTCTTTACGCCGATATCGCTTGGAAATGCCTAATAAGGATTCTGTCCCCAAGGGAGGAAACTCAGCATCATTTTCTGCAAGCTGGTCGGATTTCTCGTATATGACTCCCATGTGACCCCTAGCTAGCTTAAGATTCTTAACCTCACCAAGTGTTTCCCATTCCTCTTTGCACCCTCACCAGTGCGGAGGTCACTTCAGGTGACATTAGGCGCTATAACGTATTCATAACGTGTCTGAATAAATTTGAACATGATCGAACAATTCAGGAACCGAAATCCCGGTCGAATATATTTTTTTTTTTGGCCGACACTGGCCGAAACTGTTACCATACCGGAACTTCAGTGTGTCATTACTTTAACTAGGATTCGTATTCACAAAAATCGGGTATTTTCCGTTTCCAGTACCGCAGTTACTAACCGGTGATTTATGTGATAATGTATATTATTTTGCATGCTTAATTTTAAACATCAGTTGTTATTATCAACTAACCTCGTTACCTGCTTTGTTTACACTACAAAGTTCTAAATTCGTGTAAATTGAATTTCTCTACACTTGTTACTGATTTTAATAGCGAGGATAGTTGTGTTCGTTTTTATACGGATCAGGGTGTCATACCTCATAGGTGTCCAAATGGCCACGATATGTACGCTCTACATCAAGGGAGTTTCGTCTGTAATTTGGATATATAGAAGAACATGTTATACTACTACTATAACTCTATGAACTATAACGTTGTTTCAAGGCTATAAGTTAACATTTAAGACGTCACTATGGTCTTTATATTCTTGGGCAAACGAGTATTCTACAATTAAGTGGAGCGAAAAGGAGTTACAAATGAAACCTGAAGATTTGGATCTATAAGTCTTTTTATATTGCATATTTATTTTATGGTTTAACAATGTAAATAAATATTTGTTGGTCACTGCATACATAATTAATAACATAAACATTAGTGTCATATGTTAAACTAATGATCACATAAATCACCGGTTAGTAACTGCGGTACTCGAAACGGAAAAGACCTCAAAAATCAATAAGAATTGTAAAATCTAGTGCTAGTTTTCTTCTTGAATAATATTTAAGTAAATGACAAATAAAGTACCTATAATAAACAAACCTGAAAAAGTAAGAACTATCAGTAGTAATTTTAGAAAATGATTGAAATCAGGTCTAATGTCAGGATGGCAGGCAGTGAACTCCGTGAATAAGTTCGACTTGTTAGTGCTATGAATAAACCAAATAAAAACCGCAATTAAGGTTTATATCTATAAAAAAAATATTTGATGTGGACAACACATGACTTCCTTGGACGCCTATTAAACTATAAATCGGTGGCTGAAATAGTGATCATCAATTTGGCAACAATATCTCAAAAAAGACACTCGGCATCGCGACATCTATCTACTGACACAAACACACTGACATACTCTTGTTTCTGGAGGTCTCATTCCGGTATTATATCTCTCAGTTATATCTCCGGTTTTCTTTCAGTAGGTAACAAGTTCCTAAGAGATTTCTTGGTGTTCCCTGACAACATTAGAACTGTATATATCACTTGATAAAGCATTGGAAATCGAGTTTCGACATTTTAAGCGGAAAAACCTACTCAACTTATATCTTATTCTCCTGCTGAAGACTTGTTCGTCTCAAAAATGGGGAGGAAAACCAGTATTTTATACTCAATTTTAACACTTAAAACAAGTAATAAAAATGTTTAATTGATTGGAAACCAAATTGCGTTTGTAAACTTTATTACCGAAACATATGTTTCCGTATTTTATTTTAATATAATTTTTGATGTTTATTATGACCTTCAAGTAAAGTACCCTTTTCGGCTCACCAATTTTAATCAAAATATAGTAAATACATTCACATCGATATAAAAGTCCAATTTACCAAATTTGAGATGTTTTACGCTATATTTTAGTACAATCTTTGATGAAAGTCTAATATCACGTTCAACTAAAGTACCACTTCCGGTCTGTCAATCTTAACAAAAATTTATTATATTATTTAAATCAATACACAAGTCATAAATACTAAATTTGAGAAGTTTTGCATAGTATTTTAATATAATTTTTAATGGAAATCAATTACGATCTTGAAGTAAAGTACCACTTCCGGTGATCAAGCAATGACCAAAAAGAGAGGTTCACAACTAGATTTTACAACAATCCTAAATACAAAATTTCAACTTTCTACGGCTAACAGTTTCTGAGTTATGCGAGATACGAACGTACGTACG
Organism: Rhaphigaster nebulosa; assembly: GCA_948150685.1. Classification (NCBI taxonomy): domain Eukaryota; kingdom Metazoa; phylum Arthropoda; class Insecta; order Hemiptera; family Pentatomidae; genus Rhaphigaster; species Rhaphigaster nebulosa. The sequence goes on along the minus strand of OX411312.1, from coordinate 49,702,899 downwards.
ACGAAACTAGTCAAAATGGATTCAGGGATGGTCAAAATGGATATTTTCGTTGAAATCTGAAAATTTTCGCGATTACAATACTTCCTTTATTGCGTACAAGGAAGTAAAAATCTTAATGCATCATTGATCATAAATTTATCAGTATGACACGGGTGAAAAAAAAAGATATATTATAAAAATAAATTTAAGTAAAACGAAAGTATATAGAAGAATAAATTTTACCCATCGAGTATTCGCTGAAGCGTGATTGCGCGTTCAATCGAGCATAAATGCTTCGAATTCTTTTCCCCTTTTTTTTCATCGGTTTCATATAAATTTACCTTTTATATTTTCGTTTATGTTGTTATATATTATATTCCAAAGGTGTATTTTTTTTTCCTAGAATATTAATTTGCTGTCATCAACAGCTTACAACTATAGGAAATAATGACATTTTAGTTGACATCCGCATGATGGTATAGAAGGATCAATCTAATTTGGGATTGTTTTAATTATTTGCCATTTCTATAATTTTGTTTTTATTGAAAACTAGTTTCGAATGTTATTCATCTTCAGTTCTAAAAACGTACAAAAATTCAAAAATAAGCAATTCAAAATACAGTTTGGTATTATTTTGCATATTAAATTAAATGCAATATACATTCGTATTATAAAACATTTATGAATTACGAATTTCATTAAGACAAGAAATTGGTGAGTACCAAAATTTGATTTCTTTGATTACCCAACGCTAAGGTGAAGTATGAATCCGAAAGTATTTTGCAGATCTAATCCTAAAACTAATAAACAAAGTATCTTACGAAGATAAAAACCAGATCCTCGGCGGACATGTCCATTTCGAGAAGACTAACAAGGAGCTAAAGGAGAGTTTTCTTTTATTGAATTAAGGGACTAATCCAAGACTGGGAATAGGTGCTGCTGGATCCTGTATGTTAGACGAACTAAAAAAGACAACGAAAAACTACAATATGTTAAATTAAAAATTTTAAGACTCTTAACAGAAAATCCCTGTTACGTAAACAACAAAACTGTCACCGATTTACAACAACCAGCCAGCATATGTGTACTATTTGTTACCGTTTTCATAACAAACGTTTCGGACGTAGCAACGGACTGATAAAAGAGATGGCTTCGGCAGACACATCCATTAGGAAATGACTGGAAAGAAGCTATATGAGATATCTTTCCTGAATTAAGGGACTAATTCAGGACCGACAAGGTGTGCTGTTGGGCAATATGTTTCCCCATGCCTAACATGCTATGAATATCTTTTGTCATCAGTCTATTGTGAGCCCCACCAATAATATCCTGCAATGGCCTCATCACTGATGATACCATCCGATCAGTTGAGAATTCGAAGCTGCCTGAAAAAGTATTGGATGAAGGACAAAAAGCAGTTCTCCTCAGTATAATAAAATTTGAACCTAACCATTGACTTCGGTCCGGGTTGGTGAATATTTCTGGTAATAGAAAATAAAGTGTGAAATAAAATAATAATAAATTATATATATATATATATATATATATATATATATATATATATATATATATATATATGCCATAATATATATTTTACAAACCCACATCCTGTATTGAAAAGGAAATATCAAAGACATTTTTTAACATAGAAAGAATATGCAAATATCTAAGTTGAATTCGTCGACTAAAAGAGGATCAGTTCCCATTCTAAATATATTTATGATACAATAATAACATAAAAATGCAGCATTAAATAAATATTCACAAATTCTCAGAGCTCTCCAATATGTCTGTAATCATAAAACGAAAATGTTGTATGTATTTACCACAAACAACAATTTTTTCAGTATTTAACTAATAATTACCTTTTATAATTGTTAATTTCTGAGTTAATTTTCTCTTAGCAGCTGTATGTAATTTCTGACCTTTGGACGTCTCGTCTATGAACAGTTTTCGACCATTTTGTTTTGGGTATGGGTTCGTTAAGAATCCTGAAGAATGTAGAGTAGGAAAAAAATGAAGGGGTCGCCTTGGTACATTCTATTTTAAAACGATAATCCCAACATTTAAAATCCGATATCGCCTGCTTTTTATTTTTGTATTTTGATGAAATGCATAATTATTTTTTGGTTAATGGCTAACATATAGGACAGTTACATTGTTTTTAAAAAATGAGAAAGATTTTCGTTTTTTTTTTCTTTCATTTTTTATTAAGAATACTTATTAGTCGTATGTATAAAGTTGAACAATGTATTTTTAACATAGAGACTTGTCTAGTGTGGTACAGCATGAACAAGTTATGTTCATTATAATGAAATCATTAAATAAAAACATCACACATGCTAGATAAAAACAAATAAAAAAAAATAAATTAAAAAAAAAAGTGAGTCGTAACAGGCTTCATCACAAATTATATGGATACAACAAATTCATGGAATGCCCACAACCAGCATCAAAAGGAGGCTGAAAAAAACGTGGATGGGAGATCTATCTCTTAATATTCACTAATAACCAGGAAAGAGATACCGCTGGATATTGTTGCCAATATTATTATAATTATTGCCATTATTATACTGATGATGACTACAAAAAATCTATAGATTGTCAATATATATTATTTATAACTGTGAATGCATTAATAAAGTAACAAAAAAAATTAAAAAAAAACTAAAGATGAATGATTTGAACCAAATTGGAAGAGAAAAGTTAATAAGGAAGGATGGACGTTTTTATTCTGAAAACCCAATTTATGTGTATGACAGTAAAATTAAATACTATTTACTATAGAGGAAGTAATATTTTCAATTTATTGGGAAACCCTTCGTGCTCAAAGACTTGAATTATATCTATGAAAACCCCTCTCAAGGAAAATTTTCAATACTAACGACTCAATTACATTAGTAAATGGACAATTGAAAAACAAAATACAATAATTGGCTCCTGCTTCAATCCTGGATCCCGCCGTATTTTACAACAAAAGTGGTTTTAATAAAATGCTATGAAACTTTGCAGAGACATAGTTTTGGCCATTCTTAGCAAAAGTCCTACGATGGCTCCGAAAAAATATATCTTGTGTGAGTGGGTATGTATTTGTACATCTGAACCAGCAAGAATTGAAATAAATATCGTTGAATATGTTATTGTATTTGATGATCTACCAATCCGGTATAGGAAAAATGAGACTTGATTCGCAAAAAACTCAAAATCCTGTCATAGTATTTTTTTTTTGGGCCACCGGAGACGTTTGCACATAATGACCGAAGCTCTCTGCAAAGTTTCAGAGCATTTGATTATGGTCCAATATATATATATATATATATATATATATATTTGAACAATTTATGTAAATCTTCCAGTACCATTATTGAGCTCAAAATGTTTAATACTAGTGTAATATGATAATCACGAATGATTGTTTGTTCACGAAATATCATCCATCGTTTCTATATCATGTTGGATAATATGATCCATCATTTACAAACCTCACTGATTGCGGATTTATCAAATGTCAGCACTGAATATGTGATATAATGTATGAAGTTAAATAGAATGTGTTTGTATAATTGGTCGTGGAATGTCATCACATAAAATAGTATAGAAAGAAGAGGCATGAGGTGTATTTTCGAAACTCCCTGAGCAGAAAATTCATCCTACACATCATCTTTATTCAATGCGTTGAATCCATTAAAAAAAAAAAAAAATCAGCTAATAGTTAATTCAATGGTAATTCAATTCTATTTGAACAAATGTATTAAAATTTTCTGTAACTGGAACATATGCTGATTGTTAACAAACAGATCTACAGTTAAAAATGAATATTTAAATACAAAAAAATAATAATAATAAGAAACGAATGCATTCTGCTGAAAATATTCATCAGATAGGTATTATTCCAATATGTTTTGAAAAATTAACGGATTTTAATAATTATCATTTCTTAAACAAACATTTTATGATTTAATTGGTATCGAATTAAATATTAAACAGCAAACTTAGATCAAATTCAGCTCAGCAGATTTTCAGAAAGAAAAAAAAAAGCGACGTTTCAACACAAACAAAACCTTGAGTTTTTTTTTTTTTTTAATCTTTACTAAATTCAATACTTTGGAGTAGGAATTCATCCATAGAGCCAAAAGAAATATTTATAATAATAATAATAATAATAATAATATTTAAGTATAATATTGAGCATTATTACTGGATATTTATCAGGTCACGTATGGAGCATAGATCTGAACCATAAAGGATCAGCATCTCGATTCTTGGCCATAGAAATGGACTACTGGCAACGAATAAGGAATATCCAGAATGTATAAAGTCAAAAAAGAAACAATAAGAGAAAAAATGGAAGTAGAAAAAGTGCTTATAGTGGGGTATGTATGGACATTTAAGAAGAATGCCTGAAGGAAATTCTGTATTCAGCCGTGGATCGAATGGGATCGGGAGATACTCCTGGGGCTCACCCAGCCTCTATAAAGTCCCTTAATTGGGGACAAAACCTGGCGGTTGAGCGTGATCTTGGCCGAATCACCTCCTTGCACAACCGCTGGCCTAGAAACGGTCCTTACCAAGTACTGAACTCAAGACCCTTCACGGGTTGTAATGGTACAGGTTAAGTTAAGAAGGAAGAACACCAAGAGACGTATACACGTGGATAATAGATCGAAAAAGAAGGCGAGGCAGTCCAAGAAAAACTTGGGATAACGAATTTAAGGATTCTTTAATGGGTCATGGTCTAAGATAATTCTCTGATTTAAAGGAAAATTAAAAAAAAAAAATCTTGAGTAAATATAAATGTATTTTGCATAAATTACATAAATTACCCATATTTTTTTTTATATTCAAATATAAAAAATATAGAGAGTTGATGATTCCAAGAACAATAAAGAAGGCTGACTCCTAAAGATTCAGTCTATAATGGAATAATAACATCGAATTGCCTTCTTTATTCTACAAGGGCTATAAGCCAGGCCTTTAAGGATCCGGAAAACAAGACAGTGGCCCATTATTTACAAATGTTGGGGAAGAATTGTTAAAGGAAAAATAAATCAATAAACGATTCGTTTTTCTCTTTTAGCCTATTATTATTTCTCTCTTTATGAAACCGTTGAATGCTTTTGAAGATAGCTGAAATGAAAATGAAATCAATACCACCAATTCCAAGATAAATTCAAAATAAACCGTTCTTTTAACACCTAAAATGTGCTCTCTCCCTTCCTCATTTTGTTTTATTATTTTCAATAATAGACGTTTGGAATCGACCAAGGAAAATTTTTTTTAACCCCTCCCCCCTCAAAATTTGAGGTTTTACGTTTCAAGATACGTAGAATCCAAATATCGAATAAAAAAAAAATCCGTCCGCAAAAAGTTTGGTGCTCTTATTGTATTTAAACGAAAGCTAACGAAAATCACTACAAAACGAACTAGAAATCACCTAAATCGGACCATTATTAGCTGAGATATAGCGCAGTGAACTTCGTTTTTACTTTTTCCTAGTGAAGTGCATATCAAATATTTCCTCTGTATCATTTTACATCACAGCCTACTTGCATTGACGCAGTTTTTTTAATTAACACAGTTCGGCACTCTCCCGGCGAACATCTTGTGACAAGCTTCAAATTTTTTTTCCTTTGGTGCCTACTGCTTCATATTTTTTACTTTGACAGAATAAATATTTTTGTGGAATAATAAACAAGTGGAATAAATAAGTGGAAATAAGAAACCATTGTGTAATAATATGCAGCGTTTTTTTTTTTAAGGATTGTCTTGTAACGTGAAAAGCAGAGATTAACATTGGACCGTACGACATACATGATTTCAAATTAATAACTAATTTTATTCTTGGAAAAGTTATATGATGTCTCAAGGTGGTTTATTTATTTTTTTTTTTAGATTTTTTTTTCTTTTTGTAATATTCAAATCTACATTTGCATCTGTCACAGATAATAGTGGTAAACATTAAATTAGGTGCTAATGCAAAATTTATGGCATTACAGGCATGAGGAAGAACTTAGTAGTACCTTTACTTGGTCCTGACTGCTATGTCGTAATTCATGAAAGGAGGTCTCTCATCCAACACCTATTTAGTAGCTTTCTGTTAATATCCCTTCGCCGGTTGCGCCTCGTTTACCCTCCCCACTAGCCTTACGTTTTCAAAAAAAATCTATAGTTTTTGATTATTATGTATTTTAAGATATAAGTATCAAGAGTATAATTGTTAATGTGGAGGCTTCATATATTTTATGCTTTAGCCGCAATTTTTTTTTTTCGTGAAACATTTGTCAGTTGATTAAGTATGTGCTGCTTATAATATGTCAAATATAACCAATAGATGGCCAACGGTGATCTTTTATAAATTATTGAACATCTCGGGGATCAATTCTCAGATAATTTTCTCTTCACTACGTCAAAATCGACAAAAAAATGGAAGTAAAAACGCGGCACACATTTTGCCAACTGACACATCTTTCACAAAAAAAAAAAAAAAAAAAAATTAAGGTATACCAAAAAAGATATGAAGCCTCCGTTTTTACAATTATATTCGAGATACTTTTATTTTTTAATACAAAACAATCAAAATGGAGGGAGTTATTGCTGACCGTATATTTATATTTAAAGGGAGAAGTTGGTCGGGGAGTGCGGTCAAAGAATTACACTACCATAAGCGAACTTATATATTTGTGCCGACGTTTCGGCCTAAGTTTTAGGCCATCTTCAGGGCAGAGAGGCGTGTGGTCGAGCGCCAATTGAATCGTAATAATGACATTTAGATAATAATGACATTGTAATTATTATGATTCAATTGGCGCTCGACCACACGCCTCTCTGCCCTGAAGATGGCCTAAAACTTAGGCCGAAACGTCGGCACAAATATATAAGTTCGCTTATGGTAGTGTAATTCTTTGACCGCACCCCCCGACCAACTTCTCCCTTTAAAAAACAATCAAAAGTTTTGGAAATGTAAGACTAGTGAGGAGAGTAAACCCGATTAACGGATATCATTTCGTTTAAGATTTTGTTGGTATGTCCGTGACGTTTATTATGGATTGGGTATAAAAGAGTACGTTAGTAAATCCTGGCCGATGTGTGGTTAGAGCAAGCTGCGACGAGGAGTATGTTATCTTCTTTTAGTTAATCTTATTTAGGATTGCAAAGTTTTTAATTTTTTGTAATTATTAAATGTAAATACGCCTTTTTTGCTGAAAAAAGGTATATAAAACGTATGTAATTAGTTTCGGTCTAATTTTTAGTTTTAACGGTTTCGAAAAAAACAAAGAGTAAGTAATTTCATTCGTTGGTTTAGTGTCTTTCGTTTCATTTTGACTTGTGGACGGGAAATCATCCTAGATAGATAGATAGAAAGTTTTATTTACATATGTACACTTTAACAATATTTTCAATATTTTAACATTTTCTTGTTATTACTTCTTACTTGTTATTACTTACTTGTTATTACTTACTTGTTACTACTTCTATCACAATGTGAAAAAATATAAGTAGGGAGTTATGCGGCTCCCACCCTCATATATAATGTATTATAAAGGAGGAAGTACTGATCCTTGTGGTTCTCCTGCCAGAATTGGTTGAATTCCAGAAATTTACGAGCCCTGAAAGATAGAGAAAAATACGTCCAAGAGGAAGGACAAATTTTGGACAAATATTTTTTTTAATTAAAAAAACTGCATATATGAATGACAAGCTACGTTAGTGTATATCTATATACATCTTCAATAATTTTCTAAAACTGATTTAAAAATAATTTATTTTCATTTTCCATTTGACAATACGTCAAAAATATAAAACAATAATCTGGATAGAATTAAAAGTTATTCTATGATACAGGTGAATGGTGATATCTTGCCGCAACACCTAAAAGTAGTGCGGGTCTGAGTAGGTTTCTCTCAATGAAGGGGTCACAAATAATATGAAATTAGGTTTATGGCTATTTAATGAATGCATTTAATTCGAATATCAATTCAAAATAATTAAGTAATTTTTTTTTCAACGCAGTATTTTTTTATCGGAGAAATTTTTTTAAAGGAAAATAAAAAATACTACACACATGAATGGCAAATAACACCGGTTTTATTCATTGTCTTTAAAAATAGTTATTACAAAATAATATGACAAATATAATCCAAGTATAATATTAGATTTTACTATATTAAGTTAAAAATATACATTAATATTGCCAACTGTTTCACTTCGCGTTTATACCTCGAAAACAAAAGCACAAAGTAATATCATTCCCGCGACACTTAACGATAGTGCAGTTCTGTGTACCTTTCACTGAAGAGATCAAAGCCATTCTGGGGCAATTTGTATATTGTTGATAGCAATTTTATAAATAAATTATATCCTGTAACTCTAATTCACATTTAATTTAATTTATCTGTAATTAAGCGGAAACTTAATGGATACACTTACCAACTTAAACCCATTTGGAAATAAAATACTGACTTATAACGACCAACTACGGGCAAACACATGCGTACTCTTTATTTCCATTTTTATAATAAACTTCACGGGCGTAACATCTGACTGATCGGTTACGGATGGCATATCCATCAGGAGGCGAGTAAAATGGAGCTGGATGAGTGAGCGGATTACATTATGTTCCAATAATTCATTCATATATACTTTTTTTTTTAACGGCAGAATATATTTATTTAGGATATTCTCAAGAAAAGGAGCTACAATTTTAATCCACTGGTTCAGTCAACTCCGTTGTGTAATGGAACTTTGAATCCATTATACCAATAAGCCATCTATAAGAAGTACCGTTGGTGCAAATGAGCTTTGAAGTCCTCTTATATTTGGGGAGGGAGGTCATTAGCAGTTTAAATGTTAATGAAAAGTATTGGATGTTGTTTATTTTTATGAAAAGCGTAAGTTAGATTTAATTTTGTATTTATATAAAATATGTTTTCTTGCTCCTAAATGCGTTTTCACTAACATCCATAGAAAAGTTGGAGGATAATGATTACCTATTGTTTATTCCGATCGCACACATGTAAAATACCTAACTGAATCAGTTAATTTTTAATTTATACGTTATGTATTGTAATTTCAATTTTTTATATAGCAAATTATGCTTCATAAATATATATTTATGTAAATTATTTTAATAAAATAACCCTGCTCATAACATACAAATGCAACTAATAAGCTAGAAACCAAAGCTATATTGGAACTGTCCGCCATGTCGAGGTTACCACCTGTTGGTTGAAGGTTTGGGGATTATATATTAGGCTCATCTGGTATAGGTCACGTCCAACGTTCGCTAGTTAGAATAATACTGATATTATGTATATTATTAATAATACTGATGCGTGTGATCATTGCGTTAGACCAATACCTTACAGCAACTCATCCAGGATTGACTCAATTATCTCAATTGACGGAAGGAGATCTCTCATCCAGCTCCTTTTTAGTTGTCTCATATAATAGATTGCTATAATCAGCGATATCTTCAGCAAGTGTAGGTTATGAAGGACACATAGATAAAGAGTGTCTTGCCCGATTTTCGGTTGATGTAAGTCAAGACGCAGAGTTTTGAAGCACATGCTCTAGCCAAAGAACTTAAATTTTATAAATGCAATCTTATCAGAATAAATTCTAATGCAATAACACGAAGAAATTTTCTGATAAACAAAGTTTGCACAAGGATAATTGTCCGAACGTAAGGAAGGTTCTTTTTCAACTCGACCGTTTGGCATTATGCTTGTTATGTGATTAAGACCAAACGATTCGTTCGGTCTTCTTCAAATTTGGCAAAAATATTCCTCGAAGTCTGGAAAAACGACGAATGTGTAGGGATTTTTAAATTTTTTACTTTCGGTCCAAGATGGCGGTCGTTTGACTGGTCTCGTATCATCAAGAATGTGTATTGTGACGCAGTCACGATCCAATTCATTGGTCGATATTCTTCATATATGACATTAATACCTACCTATTCCTTTAAACCATTTGATAATTTATTTGTTTAATGTTAATTGATTTACTACAAATGTTATTCGATACATGTTGACTAGCTGATTGGAATCGTTTTTCCTGAAATTTATTGACCAAGCAAAAACGTAGTCCTGTTTCAACTCGACGGTTTGGCATTTCGGTTTTTCTGTCTGTCGTCGTTCGGTTTTCTTCGAATTTGGTACAAATGTTTCTTGAAGTCTGGAAAATAACGCATTTTTAGGGATATTATCGCCAACATAACGGTCGTTTTATTGGCTTCTTATCATCAAAAATATGTTTCTTTCGCAGTCACAACTATTTTTTTTTAGGCAATAAGGGGAAAATAAAATGAGATAATTACAATAATTGTGAGCAGATTAAATTATTAGTTTAATGAATAAAATTGATCAATTTTATATAGGGTTCTGTGGTTATTTGAGAATTATCTTTTATATTTTTAGCTTGAATCTTGTAGAATCCCAGCGATTTTTTGACATTGAGAATTGCAATTTATTATTAGGGCCGATACAACAAGAGGAAAATGCAAACCGATAGAGGTTTATGCAAAGTCACATTCGTATTTAGCAGATTTTTGTTGGGATTGGAATAGACTAAAAGAATTTTAGAATAAAATAAAAATGCCTAATAAACAATATGCAATATACAATTGGTATGCAAGGTCAACTGCTCACAGAACTACTAGTATATAAATTATACTAGTTATAAATTTATTCATTTTAGTCTCATAAATTTCAATGAAAAATTCATACGTATTTCACTGAATATTCAAATAAAGAACAGAGATGGTATCTGCATGATAATTTGGCGCTGCATCATAATTTTCATATTTATGAATGTCCTCAAGCCGAAGGAATAAAAAATATATATTATGTTTTTATAATTCATAAATTTTATAATATGGCGTTTTTACTCGAAACTATTTCTTGAAGATTTTTTTTTTAATGTTTACTTTCCCTTACCTATATAAGAAGTGTATCGTGAAAAATTTCGAATTCGAGTTTTCAACGGAAACATACGTTTTAAGGTCCACTGAATCCAAATAACCAAGTATCGCAAAATGGTCTGTTTGTCTGTGTGTATGTGAACAGCCTAGTTCAAGAACGAAAAATTGTACGATACTAAAATTACGTATTTAAGTCAGGTATATGTCTGTGATGTTACAGCAACTTTTTCGTCAAAATCGACTAGCCGGAAATGCCACCTTATATAATCGATTATACACTTTTTTACTATTTTCTCGAATACGGCTGAAACGATTTTGATGAAAATTGGCTAAATTATTCTTCATAAAGGCCTTTAACTTTTCATTTATGTAGTACATCACCGAGGAAATGCAGAGAAAAAAGCTATGATGAAAAGAATATTTTATTTGCGCTTAGCTTAAAAAGTATGCATTTTATGGTAAATTATGTACAAATTTGTATTAAACGTAATTAAATAATCTAAAAAGTAATAAAAGAATCATAAAAATTAGATCAGTATTAGAAAAAGATAAAGCGCATCGGACTAACCGTAATTAGCTATTATATCAAGGATTTTACACTTCTTTTGCATTTTTCTCGAAAACGGCTTCAACGATTTTGTTGAAACTTGTCTAAATTATTCTTAATAAAGGCCTTTAACTTTTTATTTTTTATTAAATCTTGGACATAATTTGCCGTTTAATAGCCGTTTGGACAATATTCACAAGAAAATACCTGATTTAAAATTCCACTTTTCCTGTATACATAAATAAAATTTTAAATAGTTCAGTCTGCGTAGGGAACTCGTAAGTTACATAGTCCTTGATTATAAGTGTTTCAATAGTTCCTAAAACTATTTTTATAAACCGATTTTTTCATCTATATAACTAGTGTTTTCTTCAGAGTCGATGAGATCTTCTGGTGTTGGAAGAGGAGCACCTGGAAAAGGTGTTTCGAGGATTCTGATGATTTGTAGGTCAAAGGGCAAATAGGACGTGACCCAAGCATCAGGGCTGACCCCTTTTGCCCCGGAAATGTCCCTTTTCTGTGTTTCCAATATTTTTATATTTAAATTTACAAATCAATAACACCCATGCGGGATGGAGGGTTCAATATTCAACATGTATTGCATTATAAAAACAATAAAATTGAAATGAGATACAAAATATAATCAAGTTTCTTTTGTAATAATGTAAAATATAAAGCTTAGATATATATAGCAGTGGATAATTAACCGAATTTTCGCCAATTCATGAATAAAATCATTAATTATTAAATAAAAGGCTTAAGAAATTATTGGCAGCTCCTTCATTCAATGTAATTTGTAACATAAGTACAAAATGCATAATTAGATCTACAATTAACCTTACTTAGAATCAATCCAATTAGTTTCATTAATGTCAGTAAATTCTATAATTTACAAATTTTATAAGTGTGAAATAAATCAAACTTAAATAAATATCAAACTACAAAGGTTGTTTTTAGAAAATTGAATCCAAAACTTTAACTTCAATTCAATTTATATATCCCTTACGAACTAATTGGACAATTACTTTATTCGATGAAATATACACTATCAAAATCCAATGTATACTAAAATCCCCGGGAAAGTTAATTTTACTCTGGATTCCATTAAACTGTAAAATTGATGTATCTGTGAGTACTGAATTATATAAGTGTGGAGGCATTATAAAATAATAATGGATGCAATTTAATGAGTTAGTACGATTCCTTTGTCATATGTCATGTTATATTTCATTTATGTAAATTTTATAATTATAAATTAGTTCAAAATGTGGATCCATATAATGTTTGATGAAATTTTTAAGTTATACTTTAACTCATTTGTTTTAATGAGTTATCTGTGAATTATATTGGATTTTTTTTTTCAGAAAAAAAAATTAAAGAGAATTTGAAAGAAATAGAGCATGTATGGATGGTATAGAAGGATCAATCTAATCAGGGATTGATAAATTATCAGCCACTTCTATAATTTTGTTTTATTGAAAACTAGTTTCGAATATTATAAATTCATCTTCAGTTCTAAAAACACACACTTTTCTGTTTGATATAGTCCGTTTAAACCTTGGTGAGTATCAACATGTATTTGATTTCTTGTCTTAATTAAATTCATAATTCATAAATGTTTTATAATACTGATTTATATTACATCTAATTTAATATGTATAATAATACCAATCTATATTTTGTATTGCTTATTTTGAATTTTTTGTGTGTTTTTAGAAATGAAGATGAATGTATAACATTCGAGACTAGTTCTCAATAAAAAAAAATTATAGAAGTGGCAAATAATTTATCAATCCCTAATATAACACCAAGATAAATTTAAATAGCATTGAGTTTCGCAAACTAGCCGTTGGAATTAAAATTCTACCCAGGCAATTCAAAGTCGAATTGTATTGCTTTAAATTTTCTCAGTTCTACAGTTGCTTCCATATCTAGTTCTAAAGTTAATTATAGTTTTGCTGTTGTTAAACTTTAGCGATCTGTCGACATCTGATAAAGTTTTCAACAAAATCGAGTCGATAACTAAGTTATAAAGGTAATGGTAAAGGTAAACCAATTCATTAGTTTTAATTGACCTTGGAAATATAGCTGCTAATGGAGTTTGAAAACTTGGGGTTTTGTTGCACATGCGAGGTTTTGTTGTATTCTCGTTTCGCTATTGCATTTAAATTTACAATAATTATTTTCTGCAAGAAATAATAAAACTAAAAGATTACTTACTTATTATAATTATAATTTGAATGAATTTGAGAAATGTAGTGTATGAAGGTTCGGATTTAAAAAAAAATCCAGTGCGGTGCGCGCATCTCAAAACTTTTACTTACCTCTCTACTTGAAAATATCAGATGTGGACAACACATGACTTCCTTGTACGCCTATTAAACTATAAATCGGTGGCTCAAAAAGTGATCCTCAATTTGGTTACTAGTTTCCGAAGATCGCAGTATTTCAAAAACAACAATCGGCGTCGCGACATCCATCTATTGACACACACACAATTAGGGCGGAAAACCAGTATTTTACAGTAAATTTTAACACTTAAAACAAGTAATAAAAATGTTTAATTGGATTGCGATTGTAACCTTTATTACCGAAACATATGATTTATGTATTTAATTTAAATATAATTTTTGATGTAAGCTTATTATGAACTTCAACTGAAGTACCCTTTTTGGCTCACCAATTTTAACCAAAATATAGTAAATACATTCACATCAATATAAAAGTCCTATTTACCAAATTTGACATGTTTTACATTATATTTTAATATAATTTTTGATCAAAGTCTGATATGACCTTCAAGTAAAGTACCGCTTCCGGTTTTCCAATTTAGACCAAAATCTAGCATGTTATTTAAATCAGTATATACGTTATAAATACCAAATTTGAGAATTTTGCAAAGTATTTTAATATAATTTTTGATGGAAATCAATTATGACCTTCAAGTAAAGTACCACTTCCGGTGATTAAGCAGTGACCAAAAAGGTATTTTCACAACTAGATTTTACAACAATCCTAAATACAAAATTTCAAATTTGTACGTACGTACGTACGTATAGACGCTACGACGAAACTAGTCAAAATGGATTCAGGGATGATCAAAATGGACATTTCCGTTGAAATCTGAAAACCGAAAATTTTCGCGATTTACTTTGTACAAGGAAGTAAAAATCTAGTTGGTTACCATTAAATAATTTAGAAGTATAAATTATTAATTACAAAAATCAACGAAGTTTATGCGTTTTTCGTGACTCTGCAATGCCTTAAACGATTTAATATGTTACAAAGTTATTTGTCCAAAATCTTTAGCTTTAGAAACGGTGTACATCTATATTAATATTCTAATTTCCGGAAATTTGTTTTAACCAAGGAAAATGTAACTCCCTTAGTAAATAATCAAATTGTTTCATAGTTTATATATATCCATTTTTAATACTACTGACAATAAGATACCGCTGATTATTTCAAATAAACAAAATTGAAGGTACGTTTGAGAAAGCCGTTTTGAAAATCCGGCATCTAAGCCCTGCCAGACTATTTCAATGATAATAAGACCTAGATGATATTAAAAACAGTTTAATTGAACCAGCAGTTTGAAGAAGGTAACGAATCCAAAAACAACTTTTTCGGTAAATAAGGATAAACGTCCTACTATTCTTATTGGTTACTATATCTTTACCAAACTTTAACGTTAGTATCTTTACGTCACCCCGTTATTCCTGTACCTTGGATAGATCGGTTGGACTTTTCTAAGTAATAAAATATTTAAACCAGTGGATTTGTTCCCTTCTTCAAATTGACAATGAGCTAGTCATAAAAATCTATTATTACGTAAACAATAATATTATTATTTTCTCAAAACATTACAAATATAATGAACAGAGTAAATTCAATACTACTTGCACGTTTTTTAAAAGCGTTATGTAAAACTATATACAGTGAAAATCAAATTTTACACTTCACTTTCAACAACTGTAGTTTCCATAATAGTTGGTATAACCAACATTTCTTCATAAAATGATTTTACTCTCATGGCATGTATGTAATTACCTTATACATATCCTGCTTCTTATACTGAAAACATGAAGTTCTTCAATTTCAGGGTTCATATTTTTAATTTTTGTCCACAGCAAATTTATTTTTACACTGTCGCTAAGATGCGGACTTTTAATCTTTGCAGTTAGCTCCTCGCGTCTATCTGTGGACGTCCAAATCTATAATAATAATTCTCAAGGAAATGTTTTCTGTAAACATCATATTTTACCTTATCGGCGAGATTAGAATGTTTTTTTACAAAAGAGTTCGTAGATATTTTTAGCGTTAAATTAGGCAATTAAGTACTTTATATTTTTATTTCTGTAGTGTGTTTCTTTAACTGGAAATTCTTTAATGTGATCATCGATGAAAGCACGAACGTTTTCAGGTATTGGATTACCGCGGAGTCTGTACTTGCCCCTATTATTCGCGGGAGCTTGGCTTTTGTTAGAAGAGAAGTTAAACGAAAGATGTCTTTATTCTTAATATAGTAAAACATACTGAATGCATTCTTACATACAGTCATTCGTTCAATGCCTTTCATTACATGATAAACAAAAATGATAACCCATTTGAGAGGAGTTTTACTTTTCCACCTCCGTGATGGTGATTTTCGATCAATCAGCCCATTAAAAATGTATCTTGTTCATTTTTTGAAACGAGCATCAAGCAAAGATTTCAGACAAGGTTGCTTATCATCTAAACTCAGTATCAGTTTGAATAATGAAGCAAAACCTTAATATGCTCCCTTCTTCAAACGAACGTTTAAACAGGAATTTGAGTGGTTTTTGTTTATTTTTTTATACCGTACAATAAGGGCCTATATAAAAACAAACATTTGGCACAAAAATATGTATTTCGATTTTTTGGCGCTTGTTCCCTTCTTCAAACTACTGATTCAATTGTACATTGAAATGACGAGTTAAATCAAAATCCTAAGAATCGTTTTCGAGAAAATTCTAAAACAGTGCAAAATCGATTATTTAAAGTGCAACTTTAGGCAAATTTCGAATTGGATTTTTGAAAAGAAAACGTTGCTATAACCTCCTACCTCAAGAACGTAATTTCATTTTCGTACAACTTCTCGTTTTTGAGCTAGACTTCACATGCACACAGAACATTTTACGAGGCTTGCTTACTTCGACTCAAGAGACCGTTGAAAACGGATTCGAAATTTTTCACGTTCCCAATACTCCCTCTTACTATATATTCCTATTATAGGTAGTGGAAAGTAAAAATGATACATATTTAAACTAAGTACAAACTTGTAAAGGCGGTAAGTTTTTTACGCCAAGGCACAGTTAATACTACTTAGGAACTCGTTCTCCCGCTAAAAGAAGACATTGAAAAAAATATGGTGGACATTTTGGAATAAAAGCCCATTTAGTAAGTTAAAACTCATAAAGATAAGTGTGAAGTAATGGACTCCCTCTTGGTGAAGTATATGCCGAAAGTGCAAATGCAACTCCGAAAAGCCAAAAATACGATATTTATCTCACCGTTATACATATTTTTTAAGCATGCCGTCATTATCGTACAATTAAGGACCTGCTAGAGGTGCCACAATACGTATATATGGCGGCGAGAGACGACGAAAATACCATAAATGCAGTCAATAAATATATTTCAAATTTTTATTTATAAATCCTTTTATTTTTCGAAGGTTAATTGAATTTAAAATTAATTATTATCTAGAATTAACGTTTACCTTATACAATTTTTATAATTTATTATAGGGTTTTATTTATTTATTATATTCTTTTTTTTCATAATTTTTCTGTAAATTTTAAATCGTTGAAAAAAAGAGGTGACCCTAAAATCCATGTAACAAATAAACCATCAAAGGAATCTATTGAGGTAATTTAATAAAGCACATTGTACAGAATAATCAACGGCGAGGAAAATAAAGCTCATGTTTACTTTGAAAGAATATTTAATTTTAAAGTCTCGTTATGAAGGCAAATTTAATTTAGGAACAGCAATTTATGAAATTGCTTAGTTTTTGTTTGCTGAACTGAGTAACTTTTAGTTTGTGAAAAAGTTATACGAAATAATCTTGACATTAAAGAATTTTTTTTTGAAAATATGCGTTTTATTAGAATATATTGGATTTTAAATCACGATTTTTTTTTTTTTTTTTTTAATTCGATGTGTTGAGTTCTATTAATCATGTCCGAAGGAGTGTCTGTCATTAGTCTTGAAATTTTGGATTTTAATTTCTGTGTGTCTTTTGTGTATACTTATCCGTAAATATGTAAAGTGTATGTTCTTTTGAATTTAACTAGGTATGTGTATGTATTTAGTTTCTGTCAAATTTTCAGTTTTGATGATTTGGAAAAAAAAAAAAAAGAGTAAATTTGTGTCATTTTTTTAGAGTCATTTTGAAGTGTTGGCCCCAAATCATCCTTCATTCGAAGGTAAAGGTAAGTCCAAGGTAAAGTGTTGTGTCCTTCTGAATAATTTGGTTGTTGCAGATATAA